>JAWPHD010004106.1:0-197127 GCA_037043455.1 Cyrtodaria siliqua
GATAACTTGTAGCACGATGATTATTTTGGGATGTGTCACTTCAAGCTAACCTGCATATTCAAACACATATTATTAATAAAGTCATTAAGTCAATAGTTATTACATCACTCATTTGATAATGAGTGATGTAATAACTCATAACTCATAATAACTCATAAATAATTTATTAATAACTAAGATGATTGCTGCATGAAATATTCAGGTAAAACTGCTGAAGGTAAGTATAAAAATAGAGGTTGTTGACAGAGCCGCCCAGACTGTGAGCACGGGTCCAATTGAAGTAAAAAATAAGTACCCGGGTCCATATTAATATATATCAGAAATGGCAAATCTATCTGAAAGTCAACAAAGTCTAATATCAGAATTCAGGATTGACCTGTCAAATCTTACAAATGGACAATTTCTTGAAATTTATTCAGAAGTTAGTAAAAGCTAACAATATTTTGTGAATGACTTGGCTATTGTGATGAATTGTGATGCAGCAGATCTGAGAAATCAAGTGTTTAAACTGAAAAATGATTTGAAAAAACTGAGGGAGAACTAAAGCAGTTTGTATTAGACAAACCATTTGAGGTTGTTCATCATAAACATAGTGCTAAGACAGCAAAGCATTCTTTTGAGCCTGTCATTAAAGAAAGTGTTGTAAGCACAATGAAATAAGTCATTGTGGACTTCAATGTAACTGTTGAAGAACAGCAGAAAGGAAAATCAGAGTTGCTTGAAAGAAATGAAAATCTGAGATCCGAAAGAAAAAGGCTTGTAAGAAACATCCGTTGTTTGAAAAATACTTTACAGAATAAAAGAAAAATATATGACACATTAAGAATGAAATACAGAACTGCTATCGCAGCAACAACTAAAGCTAGAGTAGTAAAACAGAGTGACTTAAAAAAAGAAAGTCTCAGATTTAGAAAAAAATATTAAGCTATTTAAAAAGGACCTTTCCCAGACTGAATCAGAGAAAAAGAAGATGGACCAGCTTAACTTTAAACAACAAGAAAGGATTAAAAATCTTGAAGATGAGAAAACTGTATCATTCTCTGAAATTGACAAGTTACAGGAAACCAAAAAAGACCTGAACAGTCAAGTGTCATATCTCGAGAGTATGTTAGTGGATGATCTGCAGTTTGGAGATGTTATTGAGACTATGGACGAGCAGCAAAATGCTATAATACAGCAACAACTGCATGTGTTTTGAATTTGTTAGATGAAGGTGTTGGAGTGCACCATGTTGGTAAAGTAATGACACATATGTCAGAATTCTGTGGAAAGAAAATATCGAAATTACCATCAGTCCATTCCATAAATAGAATGCCAGATCAACGTGCAAGGTTGTCATATTTTCATATGGAAGAAAAGTTGGCAAAAAAAAAAGATACAACTTTGCAATCAGATGAAACACGTAAACATGGCGAGTGTTATGAAGTGTACGGTGTAAGAGATGATGAAGAGAAAGAATGGGTTCTAGGGCTAAGATATATGACTGATAAAAGCTCACAGAGTTGTCTAAATACATTGAAAGAAATTTTAAATGATATTTCAGATACTACAAGTTCAGAAATTGGTCATCGGATATTAGCAAACATTAAAAATACCATGTCCGATAGAGCAGCCACCGAAAAGAAATTTCATTCATTACTTGAAAATTACAGAGATGAAATCTTACCACAAGGTTACTCTAACTGGGATGAGTTAACAGCTACAGAGAAAGAAACATTATCACAGATGAACAACTTTTATTGCGGCCTTCACATCTTGGTCAATTTTGCAGAACTGTGTGACAAAGTTGTAAAAAAGTTTGAAGAGAACACATGTTTTGCTATCGACCAGGAATGAAATGAGCTATAAATGTTAAAAAATTAGTCCTCATAAAAATGGTCAAATCATAAAATAGGTTCATTTGTCTATCTCCAGGTTTTCTTAGTCAAGTTTGAATCAAAATGATTGAGTTGAATATTGCATTTAAACCCGTTTATAACTAGAGCCGCCATTTTCAATCACCTGCAAGTTCAAATGCTTCAATTTCATGGACCTTTTTAACTATGAAGGGTAGAATAGCCAGGAAAGTTATGAAAATAGCCAGTGATATTTCCTGGCTCCTGGCTATTATTTACATCCATGTGTGTATTAAGTGCAGAGCCTGTCCGACTCACACTCTCTAGTACATGACGCCTGAAATTTTGAAAGTGACCCTCCAAATTTTGGGCCCAAGGGTCACTGATCCTTGGCTTTTGAAGTCTAGTGGAACCCCTGAGTTCAATATAGTATATTTTTAAGTTCAAAATGTTTGAAAGAATTGTGTACGATGGAGAAGCTGGACGGTTAATTTATATACACTGAAATTTGCGATCCAAAATATCAGAAACATTTACAGCTAAATTTATAAACACGGAGGTATTTAATTGTCTATTAGTCTCCTACCCATTTCACCTTTAGGTAACTATAGTTATTTAAAGGCACTTGAGGTCTACAAAAGGTAGAGAAAATATGATCCAAAACAAAATCAATCATAAAATAGAACATAAAAAAGAAGCCGTTTAAAACAAGTTTAATGCATAGAGATGGTGTTTGTAAATTATATTAAACATGATGATGAAAACTATATTTTATTAACAATGTTGTTGTTGTGGGCCAGTATGTAAACAGTTTTGAAAACGTAAACATTTAACCGTACTTGTCTGAATGCATTTGGAAGTGCTTTATTGGCCACATATAAGATCATATAACCATGAAGTAAACATGCTATAGAATAAGCATGCTAATGTAGTAGAATTCTGTGGAAATCAAGGACTACCCAATATGATGCTTTTTCATAAATGAAATCCACATGTTTTTGGTATTTGGAAATAGAGGCTAAAATGCATGGAGAAACATGTATTTTATAAAAAAAAAATACCTGTAAATGTTGTGTAAATTATTGAAATATATTACTACAACGTTTACAGTGTGCAACATTAATAGTAGACCCATAGCTAATGGCTATGCAAAACTGGCTTGGACTCTATGAAAAACTCAATAGTCCATTGGCTAGTACTCTGTTTAGAAGTATTATTTGGTATACTATGGTATAACTGACTATGAAAAAAAATTGGAGTCCATAGCCCCATTGGCTACCTGTCTCAAAAACTTCAATGTTGCACACTGTTGTAATGTATGTTTTTTTAACCATTCTGTAACCATGTTTTAGTTACATAGTGCTTTAATATTTCCCAAATAAAACATAAAAATATAAACATTTAAAAAATAACAAAATATTTAGTGTCATAGCTTTTATGTTGTTGACAATTATATTTTAATAATTTATTGGATTTTGGAAAGATTTTAAAAAATCATGAATATTTTTGTATGATATAAATAGTTGAGTGCCTACCGTAGAAGGATTATTGGCTGAATAACCAAAATCAAATGTCAACCTAAATAAAATGGCTTAATTGGGTACGAAACTAAATATTTTGTGGAAATCTAGCTATTTAATTAAAAGAATGCCAACTCTAGATGGTCATAAACAGTATTGAAGTTATGCACTTTAAAGGGACTTATTTATATGAGGATGATTCAATGTTTGTATTTTCGAATATATTAAATATCATTATACAGATTCCCCAATAAAAACTGGCAATAATATAACTTATTTTTTGAACCTACAGTACAGCTCACGTGAAACCCACACTTTACTTGATTCGCCGAGTTTGGTCGTATCGAGTTCCGCGCGTATCTACGCGGAGTCGGTGTTTGTACTCGGCAAATTCACGCGGCGAAAGTACGCCATTGTCGAGTCACTCACACTCCGAGTTACTCCGCGTAGAATCCAATTAACCATGAGTGCACACCTGTGATGATTTATTATTGGGAAAAAATCTGAATTTTCCGACAACTTTTCAACTTGTCCGAAATCGCACTTGAAAAAGCAATCAATCAACAGAAAAAGTACAAACAATGAGACGCTGAGTGCATCTTTTATGTGCAAAGTTGACACGACTGATAAATACAATGAATAAATTTCGAAACAAATACGTATTTCAAACTTTTAATGCATTTAATCACAAGTTTTTTTCGTTTTTGTTGTCCGAAAGTCACAGTTTTCCTACCAACATAAATACCCATAATCCTTGGCCATGTATGTATCTTTTAACAAGGCGGCACTAATAACGGGTTTATATTGTCATACATTGGGAAAATTGCTGTGGTCCCCTTAATGTTCCTTTTGAAAAATGACTTGTCCTCTATCTTGTATATTATTTAGAAAATTACTGGTCCCCTTAATCTCGTATATTTATTTAGAAAACTCACTGGTCCCCTTAATCTCATATGTTTATTAGAAAAAAATACTGGTCTCCTAAATCTCGTATAAATTTTACTTGGGGCTGGGACAATATGGACACCACCCCAGCTCAGAAGTCAAGGTTACATGTTGATGGTTTCTTGCAGGTGTTTCACTAGTCGGAATATAACTGATAAATGGCTTGATTGATTAAAATGTTCCCTTTTTACATAAATGATGTGCAACAAATGACCTTTAAATTCCAGCTTGAATTCTGGCCCTTTTGTTTTATATTTTTCATGAGACAAATTGTGGTTGCTATGGCAACGGAAATTATAGTAAAATACCACATAAAAACTGGGGTGTGTTTTATTATCCCAAATCAGAATCATGATTACTGATCATGATTGTGATTTGTTCGTTTTTTTTAATCGAATAACAATCATGTTTTGTAATCACGATAATCTTGCTCTGGACTTGATTAAATATTAATCAAAATGGCGGACATAAAATATAGTGTCTAATCATTCAGTGTCTAATCACACTGTTTTTATACACTGTTATCATGATTCAGATTATAAGGTAGATCAAAATCATGATTTGAGAAATAAGACCCCTGGATCATGCTACATCTTGTTTTGTTCAGGTGATCAGTTGTGTCAAATTATTTTACTCCCTCCATTACAAAGTTATGCAAGTCAGAGTTATAATTCCACTTTCTCTTACTGTTTCTTATCATTTTGAGAAATTTGAAGTAATTCTAATCAACAGTTTTCAAGATATGCTCGGAAAATGAAAAAAAGTAACTAGGGGAGATAATTCAAAATGAGGCAAGCTAGAGTTATAGGTCTTCTTCTCATATTGTCTTCTTATGGTAATAAAATGATCGTGTCTCGTTTGTTTCAATTTATTTGTTGATCTCTTTCCGAACGGTAGCCATAAAGTTCATAAAGTATCTTTTTGTCATTATCATTTATTTTCAGGTGTGTGATACCATGTGTAGGCAGATAGCATGATTTAACCCACCAACTTCCTTCAGCAATTCCTGAGCATACCAGCGAGTCAGACGGGCAAAGGCTGCAGTTTCCAGAGTAACACTCTATGGTTGCTTTCCTGACAGCGGGTAAGCGGTGTATAACTTTTGTTATGTCTCAGTCTTCGTCGTAACCGGCTAGCCCGAAGTCCGGGGCAAGTAGCATGGGGTGCTTTTTCCAGCACCCTGAAGAAGCAATACCCCATCATTCCTTCAATATGATTTGGGAAGACGATCTTTGGGAACGGTTGGTCACCGAGTTTCCGATACGCTTAGGATTTGACCAAATTTATATAAATCAGTTTATCACATAACATGGCTTCTGGGAGTGCAGGAAAGCCATGACTTATTTCTCGTAATACACTAGGATGCAAATGAGAACCGAATCACTGCGTTTGTATACAGTAAAACATTTAATACCAATTGTTTTCATGGTTTATCATACTGTACGTTCAGACGCATTAATTTTGTATCATTATTTTAAATCTTAATTCATAAAACGAACGTTAGTAACGTTAAATTTGGTTTAGGTTGTCGCATTATTTGTAAGGTGAACGCATTTACAACCGCGTAACATAGCGACGTCATGTAAACAACAAAACGACGTCATGATTTGCCTTACAAATTGCCGCAATTGACAACATTAAAGTGAAACTATCACGTCGTAGTTGGGTTATGTGATAAACAGAATCTTACATTCGTGACTGTGTGTTATTGACTTTAATAAACTCGTTGGATAAAAAGATAGGATACTCGGCAAGAGCCTCGTATCCTATCATTTTATCCAACTCGTTTATTAAAATCAATAATACACAGTCACTCATGTAAGATCCTCTTTATAACTTTTGAAGTTCTCTATGGATTTTAGAGATTCTTTCAGCACTAGAAATTACTTAAAATTTCTTACTATCTACACACTGGGTTATGAGAGAAAAAGTAAATATATCCTACAGAAAATTCGGGTGAAAGTAAGGTAGGACATCATTTTGACCCGATTCGCATGCTCACATATGATTTTTATCTTCATTAAATTAGTTTTTGCATGAATATTGCTTTTAAAAATTATTTCATTGTGTAGGGTATTTAAATATCTACATAATGATATATAGTTTTGCTAATTTAATTTTTAAAATTGACCAAGTAAACCACATTTTACTAACATCACCGAGATGTAATTTGCTGCAGCAGCAGAAATCGCAAAACTGTTCAGATTTAGGGGAATGCCTGCAGAATGAAATGGGTTAAAACCTTGAAATATCAGCATTTTGTTGTAAATAAATGAGTAGGTTTTTCCAAACGTATTTTTATCAGCCCCAACCTATTTATATAGAGGCCAATTGGAACACCTTGGCGATTCTCACCAAAATCACTGTTTATGATCGAATAAAAGAAACAATACTAACAAAATGTGTTTTCTTTTTGTTCCTTAGAAAATACTATATAAAATTCGGGCAAGTTAAAAAGCTTTCGGGCAAGTGGTTTTGCTAGTTAACTTGCCCCAATGGGCAAGTGCTGCGAAAAAAATAGCGTGAAGACTGATGTCTACTTTTCCAATTTTAAATAGTTCCTCAATTATTAAACTGCTTTTATGATTTCCTCGATTGTCACTGTTTCAAACAAATCATATCTGCTCGTCAAAAAACTGCAGTTTACACACTGAAACTGATACTGCCAACCCAGTCCAATCTTTACTTCCTTTAATATTTTCACTTCCAAAGTGTCACACTGAGAATTGTTATTAACTGAATGTTCTTTATAAATAAGATTAACCATTCCCAACAGTTTTGTAACACTCATAATTCTATTTCCTGATGGACCTTCTTCTTGTTTCAGTCTCGGTCGTAGACGTGATGTAGGCCCAGGCAAATCCTTGGCTGGTCTTGTTGTTGTTGTTGGTGGTGGTTGGTGGCAGTGGTGACAACAGCAGCGGTTCTGATGGTGGTGGTGAAATTTCGTCTTTGACGTCTGCACTGCTTGCAGTTGGAATCACATGGTTAGTATGAAGTCGCTCTGAACACGTACTTTAGCCTTTTTTTTAAAAAAAGGCACCATGTTGTCGTCTCTTACGATCACCTTTTGGCATAATTTTGTTTAATTTAATTCTGTATATTTCTGACCAGAGTCTATCTTTAATATGCTTCTGTGCTGGGATGCATTTCCCTTTATAAGCATTGCACTGAGATTACTACTTGCTTGATGATTATACCTATAGATTAGTAATAAGTGTCCAGGATGCAGCCCACTGTGGCAAGCCATATACTTCTAATACTTCTAAAGCACTGGCAGCTGTATGTGATCTCATTGAGTGTGACTCTGTGAATTCTTTAATTGATCATTATATAATGACAGTCTGTGTGTTTTGCAATATAAAACACCTGATATTTAGAAAAAAATAACTTATAAATTATAAGAAAAAAGTACTATTTTTGACACAAAACTACTATTTTTCGATAAAAAAATCAAAAAAATCTTACAAAGTCATGTTTTCTAGCCAGTTCTTAGTATAAGCATTTTTTTAAGTACACTTTATTCTGTAGTATAATGATTATGCTAATGGTAGAACTTTATTTCATAGAGTTTTTCCAAAAAATGACCTCGATACACCGTTTTTCCACACATGCATACCATCTCAGTTTTGGAGGTTTTCGACAGCTGTCCGAGCGATATTGAATAACTGTAGGTTAATGGCTGTATTTTGACCAAGTACTGCAGGATTATGACATTTTCTCTCTATTTTAACTAAATAATGTTTGTTTTAGGATTTGAACCATTGCAGCATTGAAAAAGCCCAAAAAAAGGACTCTTGTAAGAGACACATGGATTACACGGAATTGTTCATAACATGGACATCTTTACAGATAGAGACTTGAAATTTGAAACACAGACTACAGTAACTATCGAAATGCCTTACTTGGAAATGCAGCCTAAAAAGGTTTGATTTTATTTTTTATAATGTAATTTTAAAATCAAATTTTTGAAAAATTGAAATTTTAAAAAGAAACAAACCCCCCCCAGAATATGCCAGTCCATACCATACAATATATACATTCCCCATTCTTGTGCATCTTAGATCAGTCACAAATCTTTGCCTTCAAATCAGCCCAAAATGATCCATAATTTAGTTTGAAAATGCACAAAATCAATACCTTCAGAGCTAAAATCAATGTTTATAATACAGCAGATGACAATTTAGGGTTTGTTTACATTTCTGCCTGGCATTGTGGGACTTTTCTGGTTTTTTTTTTAATTGATCGGAGAGGCCCATAATCGAAGACAATCGATTATATATTTCCATAATCGATGATCGAAAGTAAGGTGGTCTGTGGTTATGCAAGTTCATTGCTATTTCAGTTGTTAGCAAATAAAAGTGAGATTAAATGTATATGTAACTTTGAAAACGATTGTGAAAACAGTAATTTAACTTATTGCTTTAGTTTTGTAGTGGAACTGGAATGTTTTTAACTACTACTGTGACATGTAAAGGCAGTGTTTCCGCGAGAGCGCGTTTCTTGCGTTTTTGACGCACTAAAATGATCGGCGACGCGACATAAATCAGCTTGTGTGTATTAAATTGACTAGGCTAGCAATGAAATACCCGTCAAATTATCATCGTAATACTTTTTTGAAAAGCTTCAAATGTAAGGAATCACGACTGAACTTATTTCTATTTACATCTTGGTCTATATGTAGAACAGGAAAAACTAATACCTGTACTTTCGTGTTATTGTCATCATCATATCGATCATATTACATCTTATAATTTCATTTTAATTAACTGTTATTATGCTAATCAGAATTAGGCTTTTGTTATGGTTCATTATGTTGTTCATTTTACAGTGATTATAATGCTATCTTTGTGGCTCGTGATTGGAAAATAAAGTTATTCATTCTTGGTCTATTTTTAAACTAATGTATGTAGTTTCCGCGTGTTGTCGTCATATCGATTGCGTGTATGTGGGTCTGAGTAGGTAGACGCTTATATAAAAACACAAGCAAATAAAATCCCAAAATGAAACATTACGCCGGTTAACTTCCTTTTTTTGCTGACCAATCCACTGAAGATGTCTAATCAACTAATAATGTATGTCTATCTGACATCACTTGTTCTATTCATCAAAATGCATGTCCAACAAATATGACCCCTATATTTACAAAATGACCCCCAGTTTATTCCCTAGAATTGAGATCTGCAGAAACACTGTAAAGGTGCTCTGCATGTAAATTTGAAGACTGTGACAGTTGCCAGCGCCATTATGACAGCTTTGTTTAATAAGAATACTTCATATTGCCGTCTCCTTTCATTGTATTCTTTTATTTATAAAACATTTCAGATTTAATACAGGTAGTTGTATAACGACGTATGGGTTGAAATTATTCATAAGTATTTAACAAAGAAACTGCATGACTGTATTATGTCACGTCATTTATGATGACTTTTGTAAAGAACAAGTAATATATATATATTACAATTGCATGACCATCGCGAAGTATTGTGGTTATTCTGCCGAGTACAGAATAACCACAATACCGACGTCATGCAATACATGTTTTGTATTGGAGCCAATGTAAAATCAATACTAGCCGTGCATTAACTGCCGTACATTAATTGTTATTGCATGGATATTGGATTTATTTTCACAAAGTTTCAACAGAAAAGTATGTTGGCTTTGATACAATAAGCAATGATGTAAAATCCATAGACTGTCCACTACAATAATAACATAGTGTTGTAATAGTAATATATATCTAATGAGGTCCAAAGACAACGTAAACATATTATTAGATTATACGAGGGAAACCCAATCAGTTCGATTAATAATCGATGAAGATTCAAAAGGGTGTCTCAGATTATTCTCAATGATCGATTATGGAATTAGATCGATTATGAAACATTACTTTGTCTGCCTATAAATTATGGGCATATTGTTGCCCATTCATCCATCCATCTTTTATGTCATTATGTCAATCAAACTGACTTTATACTGCATGATAAATCACTGAGACTTATTTACAATATATATCAAATAATGACTCCTTTCATTTCATACATAAAACAGATGATTCGCAGCAAGCGGAAATGACTGATAATCCACAGCAACAAGAAATGATTGATTCACAGCAAGCGGAAACGACTGATAATCCACAGCAACAAGAAATGATTGATGATATTGAGGAGGATAGTAATGAGGAGTATCAGGAAGAAATAAGGAAGACCATGAAATCAGGTATAAAAATATGCCAGTAAATGTCTTTTAAGTTTCATTTCAAAGAATGACCATTTTCTTTCTTTAGTTTTTGTCTCACCTTTTCGAAGAAATTTTTGTCTCACCTTTTCGAAGAAAAAAAGAGACATAGGTGTTGCTTTTCCGGCGGCGGCGGCGTCAACATTTAAGTTTTGCGTTTAGGTCATTTTTTCACAAACTGTATGCACTAGACCTTTCAAACTTTGCTTAAAGTTGTATCATGGGTGGTACATCGCAACGTGACAAAGCAAATGTGGAAGTGACCTTGACCCTCCAAGCAAAGGGCAGATAACTTACTAATTTTTAGGTTCAACTTTTGCGTTTAGGTCGCTTTTTCACAAACTGTACGCACTAGACCTTTAAAACTTTGCTTATAATTGTATCATGGGTGGTACATCGCAACGTGACAAAGCAAATGTGGAAGTGACCTTGACCCTCCAAGCAAGGGCAGATAACCTTATATTTTTTACCTTCAACTTTGGCGTTTAGGTCACTTTTTCACAAACTGTATGCACTAAGACCTTTCAAACTTTGCTTATAGTTGTATCTTGGGTGGTACATTGCAACATGACAAAGCAAATGTGGATGTGACCTTCACCATCCAAGCAAAGGGCAGATAACTTTAATTGTTAAATTTACATCATTTTCTCGTGAACTAGAATTATGCACTAGATGTTTTAAACCTAATTTATAGCCTAATCTTTGAAAGAAAACATATTCTATTTTAACATAGTTGTGTCTTCGATAATGCATCTTTTTTTTGGATGCCTGGATTTCATCTATGATCTTGACCTACTGGCCAAAAGGCCTTCATTTTTCATTCGATCTTTACCAAACTTTACCAGATTGTTAATATCAATGGAAGCTCGCATAAGTTCGAAAACCAACCAGATCGGACCAATAAAAGCGGAGTTATGGCCCTTGATTTAGTTAAAAATGCTATATTTTGCCTCGACGATAGGGCTTTCATTTTTCATCTGATCTTTACCAAACTTTACCAGATGTTTTGCCTTTTTTTTATTATTAATATATATATTATTATTTTTTTTTTTTTTTTAATAGATATATATATATTTATTTTTTGATTTATTTTAAAAAAAAAAATTTTTTTTTTATTTTTTATTTTTTTTTTATTGAATTTTTTTTTATTTCATTTTTTTTTGGTGTTAACGCCGTGTTAGCATGAAGATTTGCTGTGCTAGATCTAGTTAGTAACGACCAGGTTATTGTCCTTGATTTGTTGAAAAATGCTATATTGTATTTTCCTTTGTTAAATCTGTAGTTACTTCGTTTTTTTATCTGATCTTTACCATATTTGTTTAGAATGTTAATATAAGCCCACCCCCCTCACCCGCTGCCCCCACCCCCCCCCCCCCCCCCCCCACACATTTTTTTATTCATTCATAGAAGAAAGTGGGGCACCTTAAAAAAATCCCATGCCAGACTAGACACAGCAGACTTACTGCCCATGATTACCAGGTGAGCGTTATAAGGCCATCCTATCCCTGTTGTTTTTGCAATGTTTTAAAAAAACTACTGATGGGAATTTTATGTCGACAACCCTTGATATCAGAGCCGTTTTAGCCAGGAAAGCAAGCACAGGCCATCTTGGGCCTCTTGTTTTTAATAGAATGGCAATTTGGTTTTAAACAAATGCACTTAAATGTCATCTCAGCAAACGGCAAACTCGATTGTGTTTAGTCACTAAAATGTTTACAAACTTCCATTTAAGCATCATTGACATTTTTATTTTTAAGTCCAGCCCCCGTTAGGCGAGACATGTGAATCCACGGATTTCTTGTTGAGTTGACTTCTATACTTTTATAAGTTTTCCAAGTCTTACCTATTTTGCCAATTTTCATAATTTCTTATTCACTAATTGTGTATTCATTGATTTACAAAATGTTGATGTTTCTGTAATGTAATGATGACTGCATTAGAAATGTTGTAATGTCCATTTTTTTTTCAATGACATGGTCGTCAGAGGACACACAAACAATAAGTAGGTACTTTGAAGAAACAATCTTCAGTAATGCAAGGAACAACATAGGTAGTTTACCAAGTAAGTGTATGTCTTATTTAATTGTTAGCTTACCTGAGCATTTTGTGCTCATGGTAAGCTTTTGTGATTGCCTGATGTCCGTTGGCCGTGGGTGTGCAACAATTTTCTTGTCCGCAAGACAAAGGTTTCATTTTTGATTTGAACCAATATTAGATAATAAATCTCGGTTCGCTTCTGGAACAGGCCATATATCCCCTCATGGGTTCCAAAGTTATGGCTTTTTTTCCCTTGTCTGCTTGATAGAGGTTTCATTTTTTATTTCATGTAAACCGAACTTGTACACAACTTGTATCACTGATAGATCTTGGTTCCGTCCTTCCTTGAACGAACCAGCCAGACCCCATCTCGAGTTATGACTCCTGAAATAGGCAAAATTTGCTCTTTTGCCTTTTCTGCCTGATATAGGTTTCCTTTTTGATTTTATTTGAACCAAACTTGCACACACCTTGTATCACTAAAAGATCTGGGTTCCTTTCTTAACCCGGCCAGATCCCGTCATGGGTTTTTAGAGATATGGTCCCAGAAAGGGCCAGAATTTGCTTTTTTTACATTGTTACATAGAGTTATAGGGGAAAAATTTGAAAAATCTACTCTGAAACCACGAGGCACAGAGCTTAGATACATGTATTTGGCATGTAGCGTTGTGTAGTTGACCCCTACCAAGGTTGTTGAAATCATGAGCCCTTGGCCAAAATTTGCCCCGCCCCTGGGGTCACTTGATTTTACATAGAGTTACACGTATATAAGAAAAAAGCTTCAAAATCTCCTTTGAAACCACATGACATAAAGCTTATAGATACTTGGCATACTTGATTGTCCAGTGGACCTCTACCAAGATTGTTCAAATAATCACCCCTGGGCAACCCTTGGGTGACTTGATTTTAGAGTTATATGGGAAAAGATTGTTTCAAATCTTCTCTGAAACGGCACAGAGCTTAGATATTTAGAATGTAGCATTATCTAGTGGACCTCTACTAACATTGTTCAAAGCATGACCCCTGTGACAAAATTGGCCCAGCCCCTGAGGTCACTCGATTTGTATGGAAAAAAAGTCTTCTTTGAAGCTACAGCAATGAAATTTGAAACATGGATACAGTTTTGCATTCGGATTTCAGCTTTGACCTACTTTCTTGTTTTTGGAGCTACAGCAATGATATGTGAAACCTGTGTACAGCTTTGCATGTAGATTTCAACTTTGACCGTGACTGAGCTTGTCCTTGACCTACTGACCTTCTTGTTTTTGAAGCTGCAGCGATGAAATTTGAACCATATTTATAGTTTTGTATGCAGATTTCAACTGACCTTGACTGACCTTGACCTACTGACCTACTTTCATTTTTTTAAAGCTGTAACTATGAATTTTTAACTGTGTGTAAAGTTTTGTTTCTAGATTTCAATTCTGACCGTGGCTAATTTTCAACTTGCCCTATCATTGTTTTCGAAGCTACTACACTATGAAGAGCAATGTAACTCAGGCGAGCTATATAGGGCCATTATTGCCCTCTTGTTTGAAAGTTTGAAGTCAGTGTTGCAGTGGAAGTTTTAGTTTGGTTAGAATGTTACTTTACAAAATAAACAATGTTTTTCTAGATACACTATGAAAAATGTTCACTGTTATCCAAAAATGAATATAAAACAGAAAATTTTCAAAACATGTATTGCTGAATGCTTACTGATTAAGTATCCGAAATACATGTATGTCCCAATTAATAGGGATGGACTGTTTTCCTTTTGCAGTTTTTGAATGCAATGTTGCAAAAGAAAAGAGATAAAAAATGGTGAAAACCTAGTCAAACAACTATCAGCTGAATGTTACTTTTGTTGTACTTCTTTTTATATGCTTGTTATAGGCAAAGGCGCTATAATGGGTTTCCTCCAGAAGAACAACCTATCTTCGCTGGCTGGAATAGACATACATGAACAGTACGGGAAAGTTAGAAGAAAACTTTTCAACGACCGGAAAACGTTAAGAAATAAAGCAGAAAAAACTTTTAAAATGTGTACTTAAAGGAAACACAAATTGTTGGAATGTTATCCTGACTTTTATGTGAAAGATAATGTGTGCTTACTTTAGCTCACCAGAGCACTTTGAGCTCAAAGTGAGCTTTTCTGACCACTTGATGTCCCTCATCTGTTCGTCCATGCGTCAGCCAGTCAAAAAATTAAGTCCCAAGCAATTATTATTGTTGCTTGATGCCCAACTTGGTAAACATATAAGCATTATTGTTGCTTAATGTCATACTTGGGAAACATGTAAACATGATGTTCACATTGTAAACTTAGCACTTATTGTTGCTTAATGTCATACTTGGGAAACATGTAAACATGATGTTCACATAGTAAACTTAGCACTTATTGTTGCTAAATGTCATACTTGGGACACATGTAAACATGATGTTCACATAGTAAACTTAGCACATATTGTTGCTTAATGTCATACCTGGGAAACATGTAAACATGATGTTCACATAGTAAAATTAGCACTTATTGTTGCTTAATGTCATACTTGGGAAACATGTAAACATGATGTTCACAAAGTAAACTTAGCACTTATTGTTGCTTAATGTTATACTTGGGAAACATGTTAACATGATGTTCATATAGTAAACTTAGCATGTATTGTTGTTTAATGTCATACTTGGGAAACATGTAAACATGATGTTCACATAGTAAACTTAGCACTTATTGTTGCTTAATGTCATACTTGGTTAACATGTAAACATGATGTTCACATAGTAAACTTAGCACTTATTGTTGCTTAATGTCATACTTTGGAAATATGTAAACATGATGTTCACATAGTAAACTTAGCACTTATTGTTGCTTAATGTCATACTTGGGAAACATGTAAACACGATGTTCACATAGTAAACTTAGCATGTATTGTTGCTTAATGTCGTACTTGGTTAACATGTAAACACTATGTTCACATAGTAAACTTAGCACTTATTGTTGCTTAATGTCATACTTGGTAAGCATGTAAACATGATGTTGACATAGTAAACTTAGAACTTATTGTTGCTTAATGTCATACTTGGTAAGCCTGTAAACATGATGTTCACATAGTAAACTTAGCACTTATTGTTGCTTAATGTCATATCTGGTTAACATGTAAACATGATGTTCACATAGTAAACTTAGCACATATTTTTGCTTTATGTCATACTTGGGAAACATGTAAACATGATGTTCACATAGTAAACTTAGCACTTATTGTTGCTTGATGTTATACTTGGGAAACATGTATACATGATGTTCACATAGTAAACATAGCACTTATTGTTGCTTGATGTCATAGTTGATAAACATGTAAACATGATGTTCACGTAGTAAACTTAGCACTTATTGTTGCCCAATGTCATACTTGGGAAACATGTAATCATGATGTTCACGTAGTCACATAGTAAAATTGGCACTTATTGTTGCTTAATGTCATACTTGGGAAACATGTAAACATGATGTTCATATAGTAAACTTGGCACGTATTGTTGCTTAATGTCATACTTGGTAAACATGTAAACATGATGTCCACATAGTAAACTTAGCACTTATTGTTGCTTAATGTCATACTTGGGAAACATGTAAACATGATGTTCACATAGTAAACTTGGCACTAATTGTTGCTTAATTTCATACTTGGGAAACATGTAAACATGATGTTCACATAGTAAACATAGCACTTATTGTTGCTTAATGTCATACTTGGGAAACTTGTAAACATGATGTTCACATAGTAAACTTAGCACTTATTGTTGCTTAATGTCATACTTGGGAAATACGTAAACATGATGTTCACATAGTAAACTAAGCACGTATTGTTGCTTAATGTCATACTTGGTTAATATGTAAACATGATGTTCACATAGTAAACTTAGCACTTATTGTTCCTTAATGTCATACTTGGGAAACATGTTAACATTATGTTCACATAGTAAACTTAGCACTTATTGTTCCTTAATGTCATACTTGGGGAACATATAAACATGATGTTCACATAGTAAACTTAGCACGTATTGTTGCTTAATTTCATATTTGGGAAACATGTAAACTTGATGTTCACATAGTAAACTTAGCACTTATTGTTGCTTAATGTCATACTTGGGAAACATGTAAACATGATGTTCACATAGTAAACTTAGCACTTATTGTTGCTTAATGTCATACTTGGTTAACATGTAAACATGATGTTCACATAGTAAACTTAGCACTTATTGTTGCTTAATGTCTTACTTGGGAAACATGTAAACATGATGTTCACATAGTAAACTTAGCATGTATTGTTGCTTAATGTCGTACTTGGTTGACATGTAAACATTATGTTCACATAGTAAACTTAGCACTTATTGTTGCTTAATGTCATACTTGGTAAGCATGTAAACATGATGTTGACATAGTAAACTTAGAACTTTTTGTTGCTTAATGTCATACTTGGGAAACATGTAATCATGATGTTCACGTAGTCACATAGTAAAATTGGCACTTATTGCTTAATGTCATACTTGGGAAACATGTAAACATGATGTTCATATAGTAAACTTGGCACGTATTGTTGCTTAATGTCATACTTGGTAAACATGTAAACATGATGTCCACATAGTAAACTTAGCACTTATTGTTGCTTAATGTCATACTTGGGAAACATGTAAACATGATGTTCACATAGTAAACTTAGCACTAATTGTTGCTTAATTTCATACTTGGGAACATGTAAACATGATGTTCACATAGTAAACATAGCACTTATTGTTGCTTAATGTCATACTTGGGAAACTTGTAAACATGATGTTCACATAGTAAACTTAGCACTTATTGTTGCTTAATGTCATACTTGGGAAATATGTAAACATGATGTTCACATAGTAAACTAAGCACGTATTGTTGCTTAATGTCATACTTGGTTAATATGTAAACATGATGTTCACATAGTAAACTTAGCACTTATTGTTCCTTAATGTCATACTTGGGAAACATGTAAACATTATGTTCACATAGTAAACTTAGCACTTATTGTTCCTTAATGTCATACTTGGAGAACATATAAACATGATAATCACATAGTAAACTAAGCACGTATTGTTGCTTAATTTCATGTTTGGGAATCATGTAAACATGATGTTCACATAGTAACTTTAGCACTTATTGTTGCTTTATGTCATACTTAGGAAACATGTAAACATGATGTTCACATAGTAAACTTAGCACTTAATGTTGCTTAATGTCATACTTGGGAAACATGTAAACATGATGTTCACATAGTAAACTTAGCACTTATTGTTGCTTAATGTCATACTTGGGAAACATGTAAACATGATGTTCACATAGTAAACTTAGCACTTATTGTTGCTTAAAGTCATACTTGGCAAACATGTAAGCATGATGTTCACATAGTAAACTGGGCGCTTATTGTTGCTTAATGTCATACTTGGGAAACATGTAAACATGATGTTCACATAGTAAACTTAGCACGTATTGTTGCTTATTGTCATACTTGGGAAACATGTAAACATTATGTTCACCTAGTAAACTTAGCACTTATTGTTGCTTGATGTCATAGTTGGTAAACATGTAAACATGATGTTCACATAGTAAACTTAGCACTTATTGTTGCTTGATATCATAGTTGGTAAACATGTAAACATGATGTTCACATAGTAAACTTAGCACTTATTGTTGCTTGATGTCATAGTTGGTAAACATGTTAACATGATGTTCACATAGCAAACTTAGTACTTATTGTTATTATCTGTAAACATGTAAAAATAATGTTCACATAGTAAACTTAGTACTTATTGTTGCTTTATGTCATACTTGGGAAACATGTACACATGATGTTCACATAGTAAACTTAGCACTTATTGTTGCTTAATGTCATACTTGGGAAACATGTAAACATGATGTTCACATAGTAAACTTAGCACTTATTGTTGCTTAATGTCATACTTGGGAAACATATAAACATGATGTTCACATAGTAAACTTAGCACTTATTGTTGCTTAATGTCATAGTTGGTAAATATGTAAACATGATGTTCACATAGTAAACTTAGCACTTATTGTTGCTTGATGTCATAGTTGGTAAACATGTAAACATGATGTTCACATAGTAAACTTAGTACTTATTGTTCTTATCTGTAAACATGTAAAAATGATGTTCACATAGTAAACTTAGTACTTAGTGTTGCTTTATGTCATACTTGGTAAGTATGTAAACATGATGCTCACATAGTAAACTCAGTTTTAATTTAGTAGTAAAGTACACAAGTTTGTTTACTTTCATAATAGATCAATACCATAGGACTTTGTTTTTTGTTTTTTCTTTTTTACATCATCTTTCAAATTTTGTTCGATGTAAAATTGTAAAAAAAAAATTGTTCGATTCTGTCCGTCAGTCCGTCCGCAGTTTGGTGTTCGGTCCATAACTTCATAATGCATGTCCAATTTTCAAATAACTTGACATGAGTGTTTAACACATCAAGACGACATGTTGCGTTTAAGAGCCAGGTCCGTAGCCTAAAGGTCAAGGTCACACTTAGGGGTCAAATGCCATGGGTGATTAATATAACCATATAGTGTACCGACTGTTGTGTCTAGTGAATAACTTCATACTGCATTATAACATCACACAAGTGTTAGCCATACCACAAGGGTGTGTCATGCACAACAACCAGCTACCTACTCCCAAGGTCAAGGTCACACTTAGGGCTCAAACACTACTACATATTGTTATATAAAAGTATTTCGTGTCCGGTGTCAATCTTCCTTATGCTTGGACCAATTTTGATATTCGCACAAGTGCTACCCATACCACAAGGGTGTGGCATGCACAAACACAGCCACCCACTCCCAAGGTCAAGGTCACAATTAGGGCTTAAACACTAAAACACGGTGTTATATAGCAGAATTTCGTGTCTGGTCTGTATCTTCAAAATGGATTTATCAATTTCAATATAACTTCACACAATTGTTACCCATACCATGAGGATGTGTCATAAATAACACCCAGCCACCTACTCTGAAGGTCACTTAGTGTTATATAGCAGTATTTGTTTCCGGTCTGTTTCTTCCACATGAATGGACCCAACTACTTCAGGGATTGATTTGAAAATTCAGGTGGACCCAATCAGGGTTGATAACTGAACTGAATTTATGACAAAATACCTCCCTTTATTTTTTATTTAAACGGATATTTCTCAGCATCTACTGATGGGATTAGTGTGAAACAAACTTCATTTATATCTGAAAGAGTCATATTAGATAACTCTTGACTGGACTGTTACATAAATTACCTCCCTTTTTGGACTTAGAATATTTAGTAAACTTAAGCTTAGATTTTGGTGTCCATATGGAAACTTTTGTAGTGTATTGTTGCCATCCGGTAGGGGACTTTGTATTGCATGGCAATACTTCCTTCACTTGTTTGGACCGAAGTAGCACTGACATCACTGACATGCACATGTATATCTTTCAAAACTTGTGCCACAGTGTATGATTGGATAGTGCTTGATGTGAACACATTGATTATAAACTCTTCAATTGCATCATTCAAAACAGTGGTCCCTTTAATATTTATATACATGTCCCCTTAAAAAATATACACCTTCCACTTAAGCCATACTGAAGAGTTAACAAAACATTAAGAGGACCAAAATAATTGTATATATTTGCTGTTGATGTTGTTTTTGTTAAAAACAAACAGTAAAGCATTACAATGACGGGCTTAAGTACATAAAATGAACAAATTGAGCCCCAAATAATGAATATAAAAAAAATTACAATTTGTCCCCCAAAGGCAGAAAATTTAGGATGGTCCACTTATTGCAGAAAACAGGACTATATATATATATATAAAGTTATATTTCGAAAGTTGCCGTAGTGAGTTCAAATTCTCTCCCTTTATTATATATACCTGAATTCACAGTATCCCCATTTCCGGCACCTTTCATTGTCACTGTCTCGATATAGCTGTGTGTGGTTGAACGCCTTAATGTGGCCCACTCATATGAGCTATAATTGTATGTATGTATGCGTCTATATGTTAATTGTGCCTTCAGACGAGTGTGTTATGATGTAGAGATACAGTTTATCAACGTGTGTTGCAACTACCTTTTTTAAGGAGTGAATATATACGTTTGATTTCTGTGTATCTCGTCATAGCTAGGCGCCCTGCCGTAGTTCGTCCGAAGGTTGTCTGTCCTTGGTAGTTCACAAATATTTCTCCCCATATATATATATATATATAACTGAACTATAACGTTTATACAGAAATGATGAAGGTAATGTAATTCCCCTGTAAGATAGGAGGTCTCTTGGATCAACGGAGCTCTTGTATTCGGAAAAGGATTAATACTACTTTCACCCCATATTGTTGGAATTGTTTCAAAGCAGACATTAAATAAGACATGCATAACTAATACGGATATGTCCTTCTTTAACGCATCAATCGGTATTGAGTCAACTCAAAAAGCTTTGTCTTTCTCAGCATTATCTATAGCTTTCTTCACTTCTAATAGTGAAATATTACTTTCTAACAAAGCATTATTATTCCCATCGACACTTCACTCAAATACTACATTAACATCCGAATTAAAGTTTAAAAGACGATCAAAATCACGTTCTTTCTTGAAAAAAACACATTCGTTACATCCGTTAACACGCTAATGTCATCCAAGAGAACCTCCATTTGGTATTACATGTATTTTAGTTTGCCCATTCCAATCTTTCCTATCGTCTTCTAAAATTGGTTAATTTTTAGCTCCTCTAGAATATCACTTTTTATTTTATATCAGAATAAATGTGTTTTATCTCTGAACTTGCTGTTTTTCTTGCTAAACAATAGTCCGACTTAAACTTAACGTTGTCAGACAAAGAAGATTTACTTTCTATGGTACAAACATTATTACATAATTCAGAGAGTGTTTTATTCCACCACGGCTTTCCTTTCTTCTGCGCTTTTACTCAGTTCGCTCTTCACAGTCTTGTAATGTAGCTTTTCATACATTTACACCACCCATCATATGCTACGCCTATATCGCCATGTGTACGGAAGCTACATTCTAAGCCTGCACTAGCTGTGTTAATTAACGCTCTAATCTCGCAATCACACAACAATGCATTCGGAACAGAATCAAAATTAAACTTATCCTAAGAACGCAAGTTCTCGGATTCTAACTAACTATAATTTTGAAAGAATGAAGTTTTATACTCCAAATAAGAACATAATGATCAGGACAGCCAGATGGAGCTATATCACTTACGAGACAAGACATATTTATAAGGTCAACGGCTATGACTGAAAATTTACTGAAATCTGATGATTGTTCATGGCTAACTGAACAATAATCCGCTACAGTACACCCTTTAAAAACATGGAATATGGATATATCAGGGCTAAAGCTCAATGACGTCACATACTGTGTAAACATCCCAATACGATGTCCGACATAATACACCTATACTTCTATATATATACCGTGTATGTTATGAACTGTTTGTCCGAAATCATTGACCGTATCAGTCTAATTTAGAACATACTATATCTAAAATCGAGCCCTATTAAAATCGTTGCACATAAAGTTTCGACCGTTCAGCATACACATATTATCTTTAATTAAAAATCAGCATACCACCGTAAGCATTACTTTTAAAATCAATGACATCACGGTCATAAATATTATCAACGCCAGTCATAAAGTTAGCAGTGTTACCACAACGACTGTTAAAATCACCGCATAAGTAGGTAAGTCCTTCATTCTGATATTTATAAATATCTGATAATAAATTGTCAAAACGGTTGTTGGCATCTACATTTCGACACGAGTTCTCTGGTGGGATAACACATCGGAACAAGACAAACTATTTACTGTTATGCATGAGTTTAAGCCAAAGAAATTCTTCTATGGTGTCATCTAATATACTTATTTCAAAATAGTCTTAGACCAGAAGTTCTTCACGAATGAGAAATCCCAGTCCACCTGATCCGGTTTTGACTCTTCAGTTTAAATTCACCTGATTGTTCCAAAAACCCCTGAAACATTCAACTTCTACACTGACTATCACAACCTGACTTCTATGGTTATGTGATTTATAAACTTCGTAAGATTCTTGGTCATGATCACTTTCATACTATCTGTGTTAAACTTGTTAAAACGTTTATCAAAAGAAGTTATGACCCTATCATTTTGCAACGTACTGCATGCTTGGCGGTGGACCCTTTTACAGTTCGCCACTATGCTTTCCTCTTTAATTGTACGATGACCGGACAACTGTGGACCCTATGATGACGCCTACCTAAAGCCCATTGGGACGGTGGCGTTTGATGTTTGTCTATGATCTTTCTTGTCGTGCCCTTAATGGTTTATTCTCTTGTTGCTCTGGTTTCTGCCATGTCACTGAGTACCTTCATTGTGGCTCTTTCTAGGCTATTTTTTTTTTTTATTATATTTACACGAGCATATTTGTGTTTTACTTTTATTGCCTATTAATGCTGCCTTTTTGGTTAGAGATTAGACCATGGCGGGGATTTCTTTATTTACACTGTCCTGTTTTAATGGGATGAGAGTAGGGTAAGTGTGAGGTTTGGTCCACCCTATAACCGGTTTAAACCCCCAGTGGCCTAATTTGCCACTGACCGTTCCAAGGCGGTAGCCCTATTGTCAACCCTTTTGTGTTTGTGATGTCGTTTGCATTTATTATTACTTTTGCCTTCTTGTTTGTCTTTTCTCCCACATTTTAAATGTTATGGAGGCCAAAATAACCTCTTTTATCATACCTTGTCCTTTGATATCAATGGGAAAACCAAAGTATGTTTAAAGATAAATATACTATGATTACAATATCAAAATCTCTTTAGGCAGTTTTAAATTAATAGCAAAACTATAAAAAGCAATCATGATATTTGTTTATTTTATGGTATTGACTCATATAAAAGAAATCACGTAAAGAAAACGTTTACCTGCCCAAGATGATGATAATCTTCCAATAACAATAAGCGCAAATAGCACCAACGACGCTAGAGTGCACGACATCTGAAAGAAAAAATATACGTCTAAAGGAAGAATAGAAAGTTAAAACAATATTTTTGTTGATTTAGTGGTGTTTTGCGTCATTTCTAGCACATCTTAGGCTATATATGAGCTCCCAGTGGGATTTAACCCATAGCGGCGAAAAGCGAAAATGTTTCAAACTCAGCGTAATTTAACGCCAAAGAGACACATAAACAGGGAAATAGGGCGGTCATATGGTAGGTGTATGCTTTGTTCGTTCGTGTCTGTGTAAACGAATCAGTGAATAATGCCAGAGAGTGGGTGAGGGTAAAGGGATGTGATAATGTGTGTAGGAACCCTATATGTAGTCAGGCCCAAAAGGTAGTCTCTTACCTAAAAGGTTGCGCTTTCTGCCGAAAAGAAAGCCCCGACATACCCAAAAGGTAATACGGTTTACACATAATGAATCATCCCGATTTTTTAATTAAACAGGTAATATATACTAGTCAAAATTCCTTTGTGACCTATACTATTTTCACTGTTTTGACAAATGCCCTCGAAAAGTTTTACTCATTTGATCTTTGACCTCCAACTGTGGCCTTGCACATGACGCACTTTCTCATTATGGTTAACATTTGTGTGAAGTTTCATTATGTTCATGGAAATCGAAAAACACAACAACGT
Source organism: Cyrtodaria siliqua (assembly GCA_037043455.1). Lineage (NCBI taxonomy): Eukaryota > Metazoa > Mollusca > Bivalvia > Adapedonta > Hiatellidae > Cyrtodaria > Cyrtodaria siliqua. Next base: position 24,266 of record JAWPHD010004106.1, read on the forward strand.
TATTTGAAATGAATTCGTAAATGGCCGCTGCAATTACAAATTCACAAATGGATTCGTAATTGGCCTGCTACATCGATAGCTTAACACTGCAACAGGTGTTTCAGTTTTATTTAACGTTATGCTTATTAATGATACAAACAATTACACTATACAAGTAACTACAGTAAATCTGAAAATAGATATTTTTGTTTTTACAAGTTTATACACTTAACTGTGTTTGATTTAAACCAAACCGGAAACATTTCCATTTCCCTTTGAATTCATTTGAAACTTCACTTTTGCCTTGTTTTGCATGTGTCATCTTCCGGGGCCTTGTTTCAAAATGAATATTGTACTTAATTAAATCTAGATTTAAAGTTTGGTTATATTAAAATGACTTTGTCATCGTGTATAGATATCAAAGGTTTGATGGAGAAATAGCTACAAAGGTTTTCGGGAAATGTTAACTCGTCGCTACCAAAAAAGAATATTGAACAAATATAGTATAACATTGTCTACGAATTTAACCATTATATCATGCGTTCTCGATACGGTTATCATCTTGTGCTTTTCTAATGTTTTAAGACGAAAGCGTTTATGAAGAAACATGGAAGAAAGAAAAATGTATATCCAATTAAATGTTATCGTAGTAGATTATCATGGTTATTGTGTTCATATAAGTGGGTATATATGCAGGCTTATATAGTCTAGAGCCTGATATACAACAACCATGAGGCCGGACTATCCAAATTGGTGTTAGTGATAGTATTTATTTTATCGAAGGCCATGGTTATCATTCTTCAAGCAGATAGTAAAACAAGATATAAATTTTCTCTTGAAATTGTTACATTATAAGATAAAGCGATTCCGAGACATGTTGTGCATTGTCTTCTCGACAAGTAGCTATAAGTAGTATCGACATCCTTAAATAATTTTTGTTTTTCATTCATTCCGTAAATTCCTGATAACTTTATGATATTTCTATGTGTTCCAATATATCGTGGAATTGCAAGAAAACTCTGTATACATATACATACACATCAAGAAACGTTTTAATATCGAAAACCGCAGACTAGTATATGTAGTAATCTGACTTAAATATAGAATTCACATGCAAGTACGACGGATCAGTAAAATCAAACCAGTATTTTATTAATTATAATTAACTTCGTATGTATGTCTTGTCTGCATCATACTAATATATGTATGCATAATCATGTCATTGCTGATGAGAGATAAATTATTTCGACAAATATTTAGAGAAAAACTCAAATGTTACCATGGTTACGCCCAAAGATTTCTATTGGCGTATTTACACTCAATAATTTTCCTTTAAATCTGATCGCTGTTCCATGTACCTTCATTGTATGTATACGTAATTGTTCATGTCTCAGCAGATACTATCCTTATATATCGCGTTGCCATTTGTGAGGATATACTTAGATGATGTCTGCTAAATGTTTTAGTTAAATGAAAGTCTATAAATAAAATTAAAATATATACAATTGCTTGTCATTGTTTATTTTCGGCAACTTCGTTTTCAATAAGAAAAGACACCAATTAGTGAAATTTGGTATTATATTAGATGTTGTGTATGCTCTCTTTGAAAAATTGACCCAGTTCAGTACTGTATTTAACGTAAGAAGTTTGCAATATTTTGCATCCTAAGTTTGCACCAAACGCGTACTCTGTCTATAATATAACTTTGCAGGAATACTATTTACTGTGTTATGTGTTACGTGTTGTCTTTTTTCCGAAAGGAACGATCTTACGTAGCCATGTACCATTCCATTAACAGCAGCATATTGTACATACAATATATAGCGGAAATTCCCGTGGTGCGTTTCTCTTTCCTTTCGGTATATTTTATGCACAATATATCATCGGTTCCTCACATAAAAATGACAGTTGAAACATTCTGCTGTGATTTTGAACAACATGTATACAGAGAATAACAAACTTTCAGGCACAAACCACTGTATTCATTCAGAAGATTGCAGAAGATATATGCATATTTCACATTTAAACATTTGACCTTTTAACACTGTTGTTATGCACTATGCTAGTACTTTAATATTTTAATCATGTATCCGTCTAATTAGCATGATTAGTATGAACAAATACATAAATTATTTAAAATTATATTTATATAAAGTTATATAAATAATAAGTACAATGTTATTAATATCAATAATAATTATAAAGTTTAAAAGATAAAATAGCTCATCATATGTGTCATTTTCTTATGTAAATGTTACCCTTCTATGATCAAATTCAAACTCATAAAAACACAACCTTGTGCTATGGCAGCTTAAGCAAATGAGATTCAGAATTGACGGAGTTGTAGAGGCGTGGTTTTGTTTTTCAGACGGTAAACATGCCATTGTTGTCAAAGTCCCTATCGAGAGACATTCACGCACATTTGCCTTTGGTCGCGTGATGTTTATTTGACTATAAGGGCATTTATATACATACAAGGTATCAAACCATCAGTTTGTTTTTGTCATAAACGACAAAATGCACCATGTTTATTTGACTTCAAGGGCATTTATATACTTATAAGATATCAAACCATCAGTTTGTTTTTGTCATAAACGACAAAATGCACCAAGTTCAGCACAATATAAACTTATACATTACTCATTAGATAAGATATGTAATACCGTTTTGTTTGTTTAGTCAACGCGGAGGGGTTGAAGTCATCCATTAATATAAAGCATTTGTGTTGAACAATAGTAATGTTTGTTGTATTCAAATTTACAAGACCGTCATGGCTTAATGAGATACTCCTATAAACAGATAAAATTCCAGGAAAGCGTTTATTTGTTGTAGTAGATACTTGTTGTAGTAGATACTGTAGCCATGGTGTTGTCATTCTTATTGTATTCATTGTTTGTTTTTGTTTTGATTACAAAATTGACATGTCTCATAATTATGTATCTCACAGCAAAATTGAATGATTGTGTCATGTGACTAGATGGAATTATCTATGTTTACATGCACATAGCCATACCATAACCTACAAACTTAGCATGAGAACCGATATAAAGTTCTATAATTCCTCAAGGTTATCGTCTGCAATAGCGTTACGTACGACCACGTTTGTACTAAACCGAAAAATATAAGAACAGTCTGTAATATATATATACTGTAAAAAATAAAGTTTAGTAAGCCCATATGCACATGTAGCTTAAATAAATGTAATGTTATTTTATATTGTGAAGTATTTAAATCATCGGTATGACTTAGGTTGATCTTCTTTTTCACTTACTTTTTGTAAGTATCAGACTATTCTCCAAATTAGCTAAAACATACTATTTCAGATATAAAATCAATAAAAGGTAAAGAGCAAGATTAAACATTATAAAATGACTGTTATTGATCTCAAGTTATAAAAAATGTTAAAACAATCGACAATTCCCTTGCCATTATAAAGATATAGGGTTCCAAAGTTTACCATTTGTGAAATTACCTCTCTTTACATTGAAATAAGAGCGAAATTATAATTCTGTAAATCCATACACATTAGATGTAGATTACCACTTGTTGCTATTGTTTTCACATACTTTTTTTGAGACTTATTCCCTTAATATAATTGATAAATATGTAAGTTATATTGCCCATGACTGCTTTTACACATATCCTAGAATCAGGGTCCGTATTCATGAAGCAATTTAAGTGAAAAATATTACTTATGTCAAATTTTAAGATGTTTACATGTTTTTAAATATCCTTATTAGCCTCTCTGGGACACTACAAAACAACCCTTTTAAGATAAATATGTAGCTGTGGGTTTTATTTATCCATACACTTATACACAATATTAAGAACAAGTCTTAAATCGATAGAAAAGGGGTGTTTAAAATTTGATACAATTGACTTAAGTTAAGATATAGCTAAGTAGCTTTATGAATACGGCCCTGGTATATGTTATTTACTTGCTAAACTTATATTTATCGGTATATATCACTGTACCCACAGTGACAGTGGACGTTTGGTGTTATTTTGCAATGCTGTTAATCTATATCAACTAGTGCTGTGCGGTTTTATCGGCTTATCGGTGTTTTGTGGTACGGACCTCAAAATAATACGTACCGTGATATTTCTTAGCAAACCGGTTCATACCGGTTTTCTCTACACATGTGTTTTGATTACGAAAATGATGAAAGGAAATCGTAATCTGCGACTAAGATTTATTTTAAACTTCATATGGTTCCCGTGTTTGTAATACAATCGTAAATACACATTACATACACAATACACGTTTCGGTGTCAAAGTCGACCCAGTATTACCGGAGTTATGGCACGTTTTGGTCAAATTTTACGTCATAATATCTTGTTTGTCTATCTCCGCACACAGTTTTCAACCGATTGCTTCAAAACTTTACAGAATGCTTACCTATGATGTCAAGATGTGCACATCGTTTTGGCGTCAAAATCGACCTAGTATTACCGGAGTTATTTCCGTCTTTTGTCAAAAGTTACATAAAAATATCTTGTGTGTCTATCTCCTCCCACATCTTTCACCGATAGCTTCGAAACTGAAACTTTACAGAACGCTTACCTATGATATCTAGATGTGCATATCGCTTCGGCGTCAAAATCGACACAGTATTACCGGAGTTATGGCCCTATTTTGTCAAATGTTACGTCAAAATATCTTGTGTGCCTATCTCCTCCCAAACTTTCCACCGATAGCTTCGAAACTGAAACTTTACAGCATGCTTACCTATGATGTCAAGATGTGCATGTCGTTTCGGCGTCAACATCGATTCAGTATTACCGGAGTTATGGCCCTTTTTTGTAAAATTTTACGTCAAAATATCGTGCGTGTCTATCTACTACAGTTTTCCTCCGTTTCTTTCAAACTTTACAGGATGCTTACCTATGATATCAAAATGTGCATATCGATTCGGCGTTACAATCGACCCAGTATTACCAGAGTTACAGCCCCTTTTATGTCAAATCTTATGTTGTACACTGATTGTTTTCAGTGGGGGCATCCGTGTCCCATGCACACATTTATTTTTTATAATCTTTCAAATGTGTATAATGTCACGTATTTGGTTGTTTGAAGAATCGTTTTTGGAACGTTGGCATTTTTGGGTGATACACTTCCCGGTCGACATTGCAAAAACGTTAATAAAAATGAAGCTATGTGAAGCTATATCAAACGCATCAACCACGAACAATGACAGGCAATGTTTACATATTCAGAAAAAAATGTCATTTTAAAAATACGCGTAGCACAGACGGGAATCGATCCACGAACCTGTTGCTTTCAAGCAATCACTATTGCGTCTTATAAAGACACGGAATTATTAAAAGAAAGTCAGGAAATATGTCATTTCAAAACTAGGAGTGCCGCAGCCTACTATCGAGCTTTGGGCCGCTTGCTCTTGCACATTAGCAAACATGATTTGAACGCACTAAAGTTCTATATATTTTTTCTATTAAATTTACAGGTACCTAAGTATTATAATTATTGTATAATAAAATACATTACGTGGTCCCGCCTTGATGGGAAAGCTTATATTAACATGATTTTATAACGGATATTTCGACAATAAAACACATTTAAAGCATTTTTTACTGACATAGATGCGATAACCTGTTTAAAATTACCTATTAAATGTTTTAATTTGACAATATGCAAAATGTTTAAGCTAAAATTAAGGTTTTATTTCATACCCTAGCCAACCCCATTTTCGCTTCATGGAGAAAGGGTTGGATGGGGTATGAAAGTTAATACTCAGACCACGTAATGAAACCTCTGATCCATTTTGATGCCAAACGAGTATTGCGTATTTATGCGAAATTAATGATTCTGCACATTGTCTGTTATTCAAAATAATATTAAAAGTAGTAATAGATAAATAAAGCAATGATTTGGCGACAAAAACAAGTACATGCCTTGATATCATTTCCACCATTGTTCGGGTATAATAGTATATGTCACATGATAAAAAGGTGTATAATTGCTATTCATTGATGTTGACGAAATTCTGACCTTAATGTTAAGATATCCTATGTTAATGGCGCTATCTGTATCATATCACACAGCTCTTGTGTTTAAATTATTTTAAATTTACTGTATATAACCTATAAAGAGCTAAAAATGGTTCGTAAACAAGTGATATGGTGTTGGAACGGTCAGAGTCAAAAAAGGCCGAAGGAATTTTTAAATCTGGCTCTGTTGTATAAAATACTAACTTCAACCTCATTAACTTTCCAAAATAGTATTCATCACCAAGCATCTAGCGAAGTTCGTAAGCCATTTTTCTATGGAAGTCATGGTGTGATACTCTTTGTACGAATTCTTGTTTTTAGTATATTGTTAATACAGTAGATGACAGTTTTTTAAATTTATTTATATTGGCAATCATTTCCTTTTAAATGTTAAAATCCATTTCTAATCCTTTTTTGAATAGAATGTACAATTCGCAGTGTTTTTCTATTGACATGTTTTCATTTGCCTAGGAATATCTTGTGAACCCGTTTTACTGTGCATTTGTGTTTGTTGTACATTTAAAAGTAGTTCCGGCAGTCAAAAATAAAACTCAATATTTCACGTGTGAAATAACACGTTTATTTCATTGCTAAAATCCACTATTTCACTGCTTATCATAAAATAAATAAGTTATATTGTGATTGGACTAACCCTTGTCAAGACAACGTTACAACAGGAAGCGTTCTTCTTAAAAACTCCAGTTGCGTAATGCCTAACCTGTATTCAAGATAATTAATTGTGCGTCAGCCTTGTTTCACTACAGCAACTTGATTATGTATTATGTTAGTATCAAAACGATGGAAAGGGAACATGTTCAATGACACGTTTATTTCAAAGTTATATCTACAATATATAAACATTTGTTCATACTATTATTTTTTTCGACTTCCATAGTGCATCATTATAACATAACAGATAGAGACAAACACATTTCATTGAAACATAATTATTACTTTTTACTTACCATATTGGTTTCCTATAATATCTTCAACACAACTGATACTAACTCGTAAAATACTACTTTGATACGAAACATCTAACTTAAAAAAGCAACTATGTCCTCTGGCACCTGACGTAACAGTGCTTCTGATTCGATTGTGTTGACTAGACTTGTTTTATTTTTGTTTTTGTTACTTTGAAGACTGAACAGTTTTTGATGTTAATAGGATAATAGGAATGCATTTGTAAGGTTGACAAACCTGCCAGTAAAACTGGTATCAGTATAAACAGGGAACGGTCACATTGTAACACAACACAAATAGTTCGTGACTGATAATGTTTTTTTGTATTGCGAAATGATATATATGATTTGTTTTGATCACAATTAACTAACCCTTAATGACTCAAAGTTCGATATATACACAGATAAACACTATTGATATGATGGCTTTTGATTTGACCTTACTTTGGTGTATAATAAAGAACTGCATACATATTGTTCTAATCACGCATATGCATGGCCATGCAATGTTATCTGATGTATGATTATGAATAGCTGTCTTATTCAGTCTTAAAAGATCGCTCAAGAAGAATTTAGGATATCGCTAAATAATATTCGATAACCAATCTTAAATTTGAATTGTCGATAATGCTAATTATGGAATTTAGGCAAATTTGGTAACGGTTTATCAACACATTATATGTTATTAAGACCCGGGAGAGGGGAAAGCTAAATAGGAATCCGGGAACCAGCCCCTACTCTTGCTAACGAATATATTTCTTAGATATGTTAATGATCTCAGAGGATAGACTCCGATACACTTTCCCTGGTTAACGTTCCCATCCATTAATTGTCTTTCCTCTGGATCAATCCTTACCTTTCTGGGTACGAGGCGGAATATATGGACAAAAAGGAGGCAAGCTGAAGCGGAGGTACTTTTATCGGATAAATAATAAATCGATAATTAATCTTAAGTGCGAGTAGTTCGTCAATTTAACTTAACTAAGACTAATCACAATATGCTTGCAATTAATAATTTTAAAGCAGATATTTTCTAAACAAGAAGTGACTCGAAATCGATTAAAAATGACTTACACCTGAAGTAACAATGCTTTGCTTCGAATGAGTTGATCCCCATCTGATCGGCTTTATTCTTACGTTTACAGACTGCTCTAAAATATCCACTGTACATGGCCGCACTTATTTATGGCTAGCTTTGAAGCTTTAAAGCTACAGACGCTATACTTAAACTAGTAATAACTCATGAATATGGACTAGTCACGGGTTAAGTAGTTTCAATTCGACGAGCTGCCCACAAGTCGGTATATAAGCCAGAATCATATCACATTTGATTTAGCCTTCTTACAGGTAACATCGATCAATACGATCAATATATATGGCTTCGGATGATATTTCATAAAAAAAAAAACATAGCTGCCCGTAACGGGATTGGAACCAGTAACGTTTTGCTCTTGATTGTTTTTGTTCATGTAGATATAACCACTAGGCCACAGATAATTGTTGCTACGTTGTAGCACTTTTAAGACTAAATAGGTATTACGCGATTACTAGCGCAGACACAAACACAAACTTATCAACCGCATATTAAAAGATCGGGATAATATTTTCTGAGACGGAATGCTAGTTTCAAGTTGATAAAATATAGTTGTACATCACGCAAGGTTAATATACATGTGCGACATGATGTACTACATATTGATACGTCTGAGATAAGTTATTTTGCATTATAATACATGGTACTAAATATACCCTATTTTCAAGAAGTCACTGTAGTCTAGTGGATAGAACCACTGGGGGTAAACCAGGTATCAGCGCAAATGGATTCTCGAAGAAACCCAGTCACGGTTGCTCATCGACAGTGGTATCAGTTGCGCCACGAATAGTCAATGATTCTCAACGATGTCTGTTTACAAACGTGGATTTTGAATGAAAATGGTAAATATTTTGCTTTTTATAGAGTTTTTCACGCCAAATACATCCTTATATACGCTTATATGAGTTAACTTATTATGTTTAATAAAATTGTTTTGCATAGTTTCTACATAAACTATTTATACATCATGCTATAAAATGAATGAATTCTTAAAAACTTCAAAACGTATAGCACTTTAATACATTATGTTTTATCAAAACATGTATACAAACCAGCAGAAACTAATAATTAGTTCATATTGTTTGTAATAGGGTTAAAAAGAACTGTTTTTAAACAAATGCATGTCACTGTTTCTCCCTGAAAATGTCACGGCGTCTCGACAACATTTTTAATGTAACGGTTTCTCAACGACGATTTTTCTCTTTTCAGAGTCTAAACAGTAGATACCGTAACAAGAGAAAGGAACATGGTGTTCAGCACTACTCCCAATTTTCTGAGAGGGGATGGAGCAGAGTATGCCTCACCTCCACCCCAATATTTTGCAAACAATTTGTTGATCTCCCAAACATGTGTTTTTGTCCTGAAATGTTACAGTCACAGGAAAAACAATAGCATAATTAGCATAGAAAGGTTTCTATTTCATTTATTCAAATGTCTTGACAAACAAAAGAAAAACACAACAAAGCAAAAAACATACACAAAAAATATGCTATACTTTAAATATCTGAAACACACCTACTCTGAGTACACAACTGATATACAAATTGCGCCGTCCTGCGACGGGATGCATACTATAAACGTCCATGTGTCAAATATATAAACAAAAAAAAAGCACCCAAGACGTCAAATGAATGAGATTAGAGAAAAGCGAGAAAAAATTAATGAGATTCCAACACGTCAAACAATTATTCTTACGTGGGATTCGAATTTGCAAATGCTATCATTCACGGATGCTGATTTCTGTATACCTTTGTTTTATCTATCTCTTATATCTTAAGTGCCTTTTCTGCCTAAGATAAGCTGCATGCCAAGACGCCCTTAATATCCAAGAAAACAATAGATATGTTGACTCTGCATTGTCTTTGTTTTTTTATGACTGATTTTTGCTTTAAGTAGAGCTCAGCATAAATAACCGGCAAAGGATGGTTTGACAATCAAATTGCAACCTCTTTTAGTAAGGATCATAGGCGTAGGAACAAGGTGGCCAGGACAACCCCAACCCTATAAATTGACAGGGTTTGTGAAGGCGGTTGTGGGGTAGGGAGGGGAGACGGTCAAAATATTTCGGAACAAAATGGTACGAGTTCACAAGAAATACGTTGTACCCTAGGCATCTATGTATATAGTATGATGGCTGATATGTGCCATCTCGTCTTTTCGTTATTTCGCTGCGAAATAACGCCGAGCGAAATAACGCCGGGCGAAATAACGAAAAGACGAAAAAAAGCCGGGCGAAATAACGAAAAAAAGAAAAAACGCTCAGCGAATAGACGACAAATATTCAAAACACCGGGCGAAAAAAATGAAAAGACGAAAAACCGGCACGCGAAAAGACGACATTTTATATATTTAAATTTTCGTTATTTCGTGTGAAGTTTTTTCATTTTTTTCGTTATTTCGCCCGGCGTTTTTTCGTTTTTTCGTTATTTCGCCCTACGGTTTTTCGTTATTTCGTTAATTCGCCCGGCGTCTTTTCGCGTGGCGTTATTTCGCCCGGCGTAATTTCGCGTGGCATCTTTTCGCCCGGCATCTTTTCGCGTGCCATTTAAGAGCCTAATAGTATACGTTGGGACCCGAAATATGGTGAACTAATCCTGGCATCTACACACATATTTCAAACTATAGTTGTTGTGGTACCAGGCACTTGACTAATAATTATTTTAAAATACGCGTTTATATGATATTTTACATTAAAATACTTTAGGGGAAAAGTTCACAATACTGTTTAATTTAAATAACGATAACCTAATAGTAAGCAACTCCATACCTATTCATCCGTTGGTCTGGATATTCAACACATTGTCCACATATGCACCCATGAACTGCTGTGCTGGCACGGAAGGGGTCAGTGCCATAGACAAAACGCCGGGCAAAATAACGAAAAAACTTCACACAAAATAACGAAAATTTAAATGCGTAAAATGTCGTCTTTTCGCGTGCCGGTTTTTCGTATTTTCGTTTTTTCTCCCGTCGTTTTGACTATTTGTCGTCTTTTCGCTCGGCGTTTTTTTGTTTTTTCGTTATTTCGCCCGGCGTTTTTTCATCTTTTCGTTTTTTCGCGTTGCGTCTTTTTACCCGGAGTCTTTTCGAAAAGACGAGATGGCACATATCTGCCACCATAATATAGTTACTTACAAATTCAATGTCACATGTCAATGTGATGTATTGTTGTGTTCATTCCAGTAAAGGTAATTTCAGATTTGGAGATAAAACTGTATGTGTTTATATATCATGCAATACTATATGGTCAGTATGAACAAAACAAGATCGATGTTGGGTCCAAATGTTAAGGTCAGTGTCTGGTCCATAACTTGCTTTTATTTTATCCAGTGCCAGTGGGTTTTGGAGTTGAGCTCGTACTGAGGCAATGCCTTTTTCGTATTAGCGAGACGCGACGCGCAAGCGAGACGCGACGCGCAAGCGAGCCTTACGGTAACGCAAGTAGCAAATACTATGGGTGGGGGGGGGGGTGGAACAGTGCTTAAAAAGTCCAAACACAGTTAACTCTCTTGTTGAGGGGAGGTCACTCCTATCGTCGTTCCAAACACAGTTTTCTCCCATCTCCGTCTGACCCTGGTCACCTGCATTCGCTTTCGCTTGGACGGGTTACCAGACATAGGGGGTTAACGTGAGTCACAATGTTCTTTTGCAGTGACGTCATCATACTAACGCGTCATGCGCAGTTATCTGTGGTAGATGGATACAAGTGGGAAGTAGTGATAACATTATGACCTTTAAAGGAAGAGTACATCAGGATGGTATTTTTAGAACTGTTCAAATATATTATTTATGTATTTAACTGAAAAAATAAACTAAATGAACAATAAAACACCAAAAGAAATTACGCCTCCTTGGACTTTCAAGACATGTTGACTCAAACGCGTAGCTACACGTAGGCCCTGTAGGCCCGGGCCTGCATAAACATATTTTGAAGCGATTGATTTAACATATGGGAGAGGTGGTGTGAGGGATATCCGTATGCAACATTAAATATCTAAATCTTATTTCAATTATATAATAGATCTAAATAATACCGATCACATCTGTAACAATAGTGTGACGGCAACACATTGTACTGTTATTTAAATATACCAACCATGTATATACATCAATTTTCCCTTATTTATATCCTGACCTTTAAATGTCTGCTTGGAATGTTGCATATCCCAACCCTGGATATTTTTCTCTAAACAAAATATTGATCGTAGCTCAAATTCTTAAATGTTTAGCTACTTATTTAACAGACATTCTATTAACCGTCCTAGTGATTTTTAAAATATGGCTGAAAAATCATTAATTGAACCCACTTGATGTGTTCAATGATATGGCGAACGCTAGACAGTACACTATAGCATTTGTTCGTGATCTTGAAAAATTAAGATTGAAAATAAAAACGCCTTATATTTGCAGTCCAATTACCGATAGAATTGTTCAAACCTTCAATGTCAACCCTTTAAAACCTTAGCTGTATGCCCTTATCTCGTATGACAGCGATTACTTGTAATTATTATGTTAACAATTATTCAAATGGAATATTAAATGTTTTATTTCTTTTATTCAAAACAACTTAATTACAGTGTAAAGTCATCTACATTTACACCCCACATTTAAAACTGCAAAAGATTTACCGACAATCCTATCAATATGTAGACAATGCCATTCGTAACCAGTGGTATGGTTTTAAATTCAATAGATCGACCTTAACTATTTGAAATAATCTACTTAATGTTCCATTGAATAATCATTCTGAAATGTTAAATAACCTGCCAGGGACCCGTTTTGTTAAACATCTTACGATAATTATGATCGTAAATCAAATTTAAAATCGTCTACTTGTGTCCACATAAGCACTGAATGCAGACAATTAAGTGTGCTCGTAGTTAATCAGATGTATAAGAAAATGAATTGAAATTGCGTTTATTTGTAAAGTGTAATTCATAGTAAAGCATTTAAGAAATATAAAAACGATTACAATCGTCGTAAGTTATTTATTAAATGGGGCCCTGGGTCTAGACAACTTTAAAATATCCACAAAAGATAGTAAGTGTTACTGAAACGAGATTATATCTGTTATCACTAACTTGCCGCATTTTCTTTAATGTGGGGTGTACTTTTCCACAAGAGCAAAGTTTAAAGCGAGGAAGGAAGGGCTTGATGGGGTAAGAGTGGAGGGGTGCATAACAGTATTTATACACATTTGGCAACAGGATGTACTGAAAAATGCACACATTTAAATATAGGTAAACACAAAATTGCCGTGAATGCAAGCTCCCGGATCCGCCTAACATACTTTCACTTTCGGAGCCTGCACATTCAATCAACATAGCTACATACATGTACTCCCCTGGTTGTAAATTATAATTGTTAATTATTGCGCTATATTATAAGAAACGGTTACTGTTCCTTCTATATCTATGAACCTTTATTCCAAGGTTTAAATTGGTCATTTCATAAGTTTTTATGTTTTTTAAACAAATTAGCCCCTGATGTACTCCCTTTAATAAGAGACCATAATGTAAAATAAAAAAAAAAAAGCAATTTTATTATCGCAGAAAACAAAAGCATAATTAAAACAATTCGATTATAAAAAAAAGCGGCACAACTTATACAATTTGAATCTCCCTGGATGGTGCGGATGACTAGGTTCGTAACCCCTTATGCACAATGCAGAGACGATGAAGCAAACCCTGTCTGCATCTAGTGGCATTGGAAACAAGAACACTGCCGGGACATACAGGTTAAACTTTTTCAAAGGGTAATAATTTTAAAACAAATGAACCAGAGAGCCTTTATCAGATGTTTTCATGTATCTATCATGCTGAAGATGTTTACACAGTTTCATTGTTTTATACCTTAAATACTTTAATCAATTGTCAGGTAAAATCTAACGGACAGACGGACGGACAACGTCATGTCCTTACGGGCGTATAGAAAGCGAGTTAGCTATCAACTGCCCTATCCAGACATAACGAAATCTGTTTAAACCTACCAGTCCGCATACTGGCATGAACCTTAACTACTTGTTAGGGTGTGCACACAACCAAATATTTGGTCTAAATGTTAAGGTCAATGTCTGTTTGTTTGTTTGTTTGTTTGTTTGTTTGTATGGTGTTTTACGTCATTTTCAACACATGTAAATGTCATACATGTTGGTGTCTGATCCATAATTTGTTTTCATTTGAAGTCCGGTGGCTTTTGAATTTGAGCTCGCTATGAGGCAGTACCTTATTCATATTATATATCATAAAATATACGGAATTAAATTAAGCCGACAGACAACAGGAATTTGGTATATTTTATGGAGGCCATCAATTGCGCACAGACAATATAGTGATCAAGGTTACGTGACGTTTTACTGTTTATTAAAAGCGCGTCAATGACACAGACGAACTATTGCACGGTAAAAGTACTATTGCACGGTCACGTGATGAACTATTGAACAGTTGGCATGCTGCCAATCCGAATGGTCAAAACTATTTAATCACACGTGACTGATTCTAGGACAACTAAAAACGCTTATATTTTATGATATATAATAATGCGATTTATTTTACAGCCAAGTTTAAAATAGCTACCCATGGCACGTCACCATGGTAAGGAAATACCTTCTTCAGGTCGTTTATTTTACATGTTCAGCGTAATTTCTTTTGGTGTTTTATGGCTCAACTAGTTTATTTTTATCAATTTAATACAAAAATAATGCCAATCCTGATGTACTTCCTTTAAAAGGACTCGAACAAACAAATACGTTTTACATTATGATGAATGGATCGTAGATGCTGTTTGAGGTCAAACAATGCCCTGAATTGCTTGTTGCAAACATCATACGTGACTGATCGTTTCTGATGTACACCTCTTACATGCCTATACAAATTTCCTTTCGATGTTGTAGTGTAAGTACAATATTTCCAGTTTACCCTAGGTTTAGGCGGGGTTTTGCTACAACAAGCACTACCTGTAGACGGCACTGCACACTGTTCGGTGTTGTTAGAGAAAAATGTATACTTCGTTTAGGCGGTTTGGTATTGTAGGCACCATGTGCCGCTGGTATTGGTGTGCTTGTTGAGATGGCCTTGTCACGTTCATCTTCCTTAGATGTAATAACATCTACTTCATGAATATATATGGAAGATCCTTCTTCCAATGAAACCTCCATCACACCAGTAGCTATAACTTCCTCTATTTGGTTACCCGGTAATTGTTGTAGAAAATCCGTGACACTGTAAGAGAGAAACCATTTCGTTAGAATTGCAATTGTCAGAAAACCGTGACATTTCTGTAATGTTTACAAACTCACTGTAACGCCGAATAACAACATAATACAGGCAGTTACAGCATGAAAAACGTGTATATATAAAAATATCATTTCAGAGTAACAACTGTCAGGCTGAAAACATCTTTAAAAACCACGTTTTGAACAAAGATGTGATTAAATGTACCTTTCTACTTTCGCTTTCAATATTTGAAGTGATCCGGTATATGTTTACACTATAAATTCTGACTAAACCTAAATATTATTTGTTGGGTAGGTATAAAAGAATACATATGTACCTTAAATCAATCCAAGCAGGTTAGTAGCGGTGTAAACTTTCGTAAACAAGCTAAACACACACGTGAAAAAAGTGATGTCGATGAGCAACCGTGACTGGTTTTCGACGAGAATCCATTTGCGCTGATACCGGGTACACCCCCAGTGAGAACGGCAATATGTAACAGACTGGAAAATTAGAAACATCGTGTGTTCAAGTCCCGAGAGAGGCAAACT
Source organism: Cyrtodaria siliqua (assembly GCA_037043455.1). Lineage (NCBI taxonomy): Eukaryota > Metazoa > Mollusca > Bivalvia > Adapedonta > Hiatellidae > Cyrtodaria > Cyrtodaria siliqua. The sequence goes on from JAWPHD010004106.1 coordinate 40,074, forward strand.
TTATTTCTTTCTGCAATTAATAATGCTACCTATACGATGTGCACTACTCGATGTTTATAAAGTAAATGATGTCCTGCGTTAACTTTGATCGCTTAAACATGTTAAATGCCCGATTTCGCCATGAGCTGGTGAACATGAAGTTACAAAGAAAGACACGCCTTCAAAGAAGAAAGCGATTTAAATACAGGGTCTGTATCTTATCCTACATAACTATTTAACCCACGGCCGCTAATCTTTAAAGGAATGTTGACCAGCAAGTGAAGATGCGCACCTGGGTTTTCATTTTTATTTTGGACCAAGAACTACAGAGTCATGGCACTTGATTTAGTCAAAATAAGGGCTGAAAACCTTGTGTCGCGCCCTTCTCCATTACTATTTAACCCAAGGTCGCCAAAATGTACAGAAATGTTGATCAGCAGGTGAAGATGCGCACCTAATTTTTCGTTTTTATTTTGGACTGAGAACCACAGAGTAATGGCCCTTGACTAAGTCAAAATAGTGGCTGAAAAACTTGTGTCGCGTGATGCGCCATACCTATTTAACCATGGTCACTGAAAGAATGTTGACTAGCAAATGAAGATGCGCACCTAAGTTGAAAGTGTTTGTCAGTGTTTATGTCCATTATCAAAATGCTATGGCATAGTGACCCAAGTAGGGCCATTCGTGTCCTATGGATACATTTCTAGTTATTCTATAAACAATTAATGATCAACAAAGTTTTGTATTTAGTACAACTTGTTAATTTGCATTTTTTTCTTTCGCATAAAAGTAAAGTCTGAAGTATTATTATACTGTTATATCCTAGATACTGGTCAATATACCAATCCATTTATAGAGAAAACTTTACTTGGGCCTCAGTTTATATACCTGAGCTTATTGGTCATGTAGCATGTTAGCAGTAAATAAGCAAGCTTTCCAAGCCTTTTCAATGATCATTCAGCCTTTGTAAATAGGTCTTTAAATTAATCAGAGGTACGACTGGGGATTTGTAACCTTATACATTTGAGAATGGTCCCTATCTGACAGACGAAGCAAGGGGGAAAAGTGGTTTAGGAAATAATTCATGGACAAAAAACCCGTGTCCTCCGAATTTTATGTTCACCTTGATATCCACAAGGTCACGCCAGCTTTCTTCTGCATTATACATTTCCTGTTAGACGAATTCAGATTTTTAGATATTGAAAATTGAAACAATATTTATATCCCAAATTGAACAATTATTGATATCAACTTTTAGATATCGCTAATGCAATTTTGATAACGCTAATTTAATGCATTAACGATATCGAAAAATAAGTGATATCCGAAACTAATGTGTTAACAGTTTATTCTTGATATCACAAAACCTGATCAGTATTGATGTATTTATTTCGAACAATGCATTTTTAATACAACTATAAAGAGGCCAAACATGAAATAGTCATGCAGTTTTGAAAAACTAGAAAATGGGTTCATGGGACGCCTTATGGTTGTCATTCATATATACAAATCAGAGAGTGCGTAAGTATGTCAAGGTTGTTTTCATTGACTATTTGCTAGTAGTAAATGCTGCTGTCATTTGAAAAAATATGTTTGGGTATATGAAGTTTTAAAGCTGTATGTGGTATTATAGGAGAAAGCGACAAAGTGAACAAAGAAAGAAAATGGTTTGAACATATTCATGTTGCTGTATGATAAATGTTTTAAAATTGTAAGTGATAAAGTGTCGACTCTTACGACCCCTGGCGGGAGGTATACAGTACTGGTTCCACCCAGGAAAGTGTGGGTGGTCTGTATCCATATATAGCTTAGAATATGCCTCAAATGACGTAAAACATTCAACCAAACAACATTAATGTTTTAATGTTTGAAACTGCAAGAAATGAACAAAATGAACAAGTAAGTCAAGGTACATATGTTTGTATGTAAATATGTGTGTGCATACATGTCTACGTGACTGAACGAATAGAACGAATAGCAGTGTGTTTAATGCGCAACTATATAGCGCTGCCACACTGGGATACCAAACCGTAGAAACATAATATGATACCTATTCACATTATAGTGACACCGGACAGACAAGTTCAATAACTACCATTTATATGCTGAACTTCAATCAATTAAGGTAGCTAATAAGTCCATATATCATGGTTTGGTTTGACCAGGGCGGAGATCAAACCCATGAACTCCCGCACGCAACTAGATCATATTACATCGTTATTGTTTTCAACGTGTTTACGTTAACTGCATATTACATGCTTTAAGGATATACTTGATATTCAATGGCATACAATTATTACAAGATATTACACTATATTGTTGTCGTCTTGACCCATGAACATTGAAACGCTTATCGATACTACCGACAAAAGATACAGATTGTTATCTTCCAACAAGGGTTGGAAGGTGATTTTCGTGCCGTTAAGTATGCGTTAATGATTTGTTCCGTATTGTATAACTTGAGGTAGCATGGTCGGTGACATTTCCTGTGATGAATGCAAAGCATTTAGGGTAACTAAAGGGGCGTGGCTATACCATACTTAGTCTACTAGTAATATATATATAGTCTGGTCTCAGCGAGTTGGCTTATTTAAACACCGACTCTATCTTTTTTGTAGCATGGTGTACTTAGTAACACTGTGACGTGAGAGTGACGTCCGTACTCTAAACTCCTCTATCTGGTAGTTGTAGTACGGTATAGCTATGCCCCTTTAATTACCCTAAATTAAACGATTTAATGCTTTGCATTCATCAAAGGAAATCTGACGTCACAGTGTTACTAAGTACACCTTGCTACAAGAAAGATAGAGTCTGGTCTCAGCGAGTTGGCTTATTTAAAAACTGAGATGGGCGTAGCTCATCGAGGTGTTTAAATAACCAACGAGCTGAGACAGACACTATCTATTGTTTATTGTCTTGATAATTGAGAAAATTGTCCTATGGAAACCAAAGCGCCAATACCCACCGTAGGTCCGTCCTGTAACACAAAGTAAAGAAATATGCTAATCATCTTTCCTACTTGGTTGCAAATGTAGACATTACGAGGAAGTTCTGCGATGGAAAATGTTCAAGTACCTGATGGATGCATACTCACATATGACTAATTAGTGATATTATTACGTGCCGGCTATTATCCTAATGTTTTGGTAGCGTATAGTACGATATGTACATTCTTGTTCCTTTGGTAGCGTATGTTTAAATAATAGTTAACTAAAATGGACTCCAACTAAAGTTAATTAAGTGTATGGACTGGTCAATAAACACAAGATACAGATTCAGTAAATTAACTTATAATATGTCGTTATAAATACAAATACAATACATGGCATTTATATAGCGCAAAAATTATAAAATATTCTATTGCGCTTCACAATTACATAACACACATTTAGTTAAAAAGAATAAACATTTTACACATGTACATGTATATGATACTACATAATTATATACACACATAAAACATATACATTCAAAATATAAACAGGATTCTAGAACTTAAGATTTAGACCTATATATATATATATCAATGCTGTTTTATATCATTGCAGATATTTTGTATCTAACAAGGGCACAGTCATTGTTCATGAAACTGACTATACAAATGTGTTTTCAGTTTTGATCTAAAGCTGGCTTCAGACTGAATGGCTTTCATATAACTAGGTAGATCGTTCCACCATTTGGGACCAACGACGGCCAGAGATCTGTCTGCTAGTTTTGTTCGCCGTCTAGGGATGTTGAAGTTAGTGTCACTTTGAGATCGCAGTCTGTACCGTCCTCGAGTAGGTACAAACATTTCCCTCAGATATACTGGAGCTGTACCATTGATGACACGGAAGACTATTACTAGGACTTTGAACATGACTCTAGCTTCAACTGGAAGCCAGTGTAATTGTTTCAGAAGTTCAGCACTTGCTTGTTCATAGGAAGCATTCATAACTACTCTAGCGGCATGATTTTGGACTCTCTGTAGTTTGTCGATTTGGTAGGCTGGAATTTCAGTAAATAGACCGTTGCAGAAGTCAATGTGGGAATGAACCAATCCATGCACTATTGATTCAGTTGACTTTTGTGTGAGATGTTTACGTATAGCTCTAAGATTTCGTAACTGCACATGAGCGATCTGACAATTTTTCTGGATGTGATGGTCAAAGTTGAGTGTATTGGTCATGATTACACCCAGGTCTCTGACATGATCGACGCATTTTACATCGCACCCACCAATGTTTACACTTGTGATGTTCAATTTCGCTAACTGTTGTCTGGTTCCATATATAATTATTTCAGTTTTAGACTGATTCATTTCCAGTTTGAAGGTTGTCATCCATTTTATGATGTCATTGAGGCAACTGTCAAGTTGTTGGAAAACATTTTGAGAATTACCCGCTTGAATTCTGAACGCAATCTTGTGGTCATCCGCGTATCCATAGAGATCGGCTGGATATTTCTGCACCACTCGGTTGAGAGCCGATATATATAGGGTAAAGATCACCGGTCCGGCACAAGAACCCGGGGGAACACCGAACCTCAATAGCTCATTGTCAGATGCTGACTGTTCGACTAAGACTTTCATTGTTCTGTTCGTGAGATAAGATTCGACCCATTTCAAGGGAGTGCTTTGAATACCAAATTCATCTTGAAGGATTTGAATCAGTATCGGGATATCAATGGTATCGAACGCTGCACTCAAGTCGACCATGACCACGATTGTAACTTGACTTTTATCTATGGTTTCCAAAAGATCATTATACATTTTGACCATTGCCGTTTCAACCCCGTGGTATTTTCTATAGGCACTTTGGTAAGCTGGGAGGAGATTGTTAGCTTCAATATGCTTATTGATTTGGTTTAATGCAGCTTTTTCAAGAATTTTGGAGAGCAATATTAAATTTGACACCGGACGGTAGTTCTGCAGTTCCAGCGGGAGACCTTTCTTCTTCAACAACGGTTTAATCACGGCACTTTTCCACTCCTCAGGGAACACACCAGATAGCAGTGATCGATTTACAATTCAATCACAGAAATATAAGTACAACTGCATTTATTTAAATGCTTGTAACAATTCACAACGATAAGGTAATTTCAATAGTATTAGGTTTAAGTATAATCACTTCTCATTTCCTAATGGCCCTTGTTAATCTACAGAACTCGTCAGTGGTAAAATTAACAAAGTAATTATCTAAATGTCTAATTCTTTCAACATTAAAATATATCTTATCTAATAGTGTGCAAATCTATTAGAATATCTTTATTTGAACCGTGTACTAAATAATTTATTAACTAAATCTTAATCTTCAATAAACTTAGATGCTCACAGTTGGAACTAAAATTTCGGAGTCCTCCTCCAAAACCTGGAGGAAGCTTTTATACTACACTCCATATCCACCACAATTCCGCCATCCGCCATCCGCCAGTTTCCTCGAATTCCGCCAATCGGCCATCTCCTCCATGGGAATCATTGGCGGAATCCTACAAATCTGGCGGAGCCGCCATAGCGTAACCAATGTAAACAAAGTATAACCATTGATAAAAAAACACAAAATTAAGTATTTAAACCTATTTCTAACATATATTTAAATATAAAACACGAAAGAGTAATAATTAATAAACATGACTAGACCTTTTATATCAAAATCTGATGTGGGATTACAAAATAAACGTAGATCGAATTTGAACTACAATATTTTTTGAGAGCTAAAACATAGCAGACTACAGTGACCTCCAGTTTTCTTCCCACAATGCAATGCGACGTGTAGATTTAAAATGGCAGCTTACATAAACAAGCACCTTGATAAACACTTTCACTATGGAATTACTTAATGGATAATAGATGATATAAGGTAAAGATAAAATAATTACACTCATAAATGTTTACATTAAAGTTCCCTTAGGTTGACACTGATGTCGTCTGCATTATTATTACAGAAATCGATCTAAGATAAACTGATGAATTTACATGACAATCGTACATGTACACAGAGTATAAATACAACTTGACCTAGTTTACAATACATGTTTTCAGTACGATTCTGGATACATCCTGAGATGTTTATTATTTGTATGTGTTTCTTTAGTTAGTTTCTCTGGATGTGGACTTTATTGTTAGAGAACTCCTCTTGTCTATTTGGGCGCTGAAGACAGGATAATGGCGAGGATTGTGCGCATATAAAATCGATTCAAGCTAACCAGTAGGCCTTATTGCCTACTGACCGTTCCAAGTCGGTAACCCTGTCTTCACCACCCTTTCCGTTATTTTTGTCTCTTTCATTGTATTATCAAAAGAAATATACAACGATCGGAGTCCTTGTTTACAGTACAGTGCGGATATACGATGCCATTGCGTTCGGACGCTGTGGTTTCTATAGGACTCTACATCTCATTTTAGTGAAAAAAGATGCTGTAACCCTGAAAGATATCAATATCAGGCGTTAATCAACGTTGGTTAACGGTTCTGTGATTGTGTTAAGTGTGACTTGTCGACTTTGACTTTCATTTGAATATTTGTTAGCATACACATGCATGTAATGAGGTGGGGTATGCGTCCCCATATAGTGCACATTTGAGCAACACCATTTACGTTGCAAAGACAATTCACGAATGAGTAAAAAACTGTCTGAAATACAGAACTAAATAGTTAACGCATATACGGTTTTGGTGAAAAATCCGATAATCATTCAACGCTTTTGTGAAGTTAATTGTCAATCACCTAACGCAGTTCATGATTTCATAAAGCTACTCTTAAAGGCTATACCTAAAATTGATACTAAAAGTAAGTATACAAATCAAACAGGAAATGCAGCTTTCAGAGATGGTTTATTCTCTTGTTGCTCTGGATTATGCCAAGTCATCGAGTACCTTCTTTGTGGCTTTCTAGGCTGTTGCTTTTTTTGTATTTATATATACACGAGCATCTTTGTGTTTTACTTATATTGCCTATTAATGCTGCCTTGTTATTTAGATATAGTTCTTGGCGGGGATTTCTTTATTTACACTGTCCCGTTTAATTGGGATGATAGTAGGGTAAGTGTGAGGTTTGGTACACCCTAGAACCAGGTTTAAATCCCCAGCGGCCATTTTGTCACTGACCGTTCCAAGGCGATAGCCCTACTGTCAACCCTTTGTGTGTTTGTGACGTAATATGCCTTTATTATTACTATTGCCATTCTTGTTTGTCTTTTGGCGTGCTTTGGGGTTTACTGTGTTCTAACTCATAAGTATAAAGAAGTCACGGGTGAAGTAGTTTGAATTTGACAAAGATCCAGAAAGTCGTTATATAATCCAGAGCACGATGCTTACAATATCACATTTTTTCCAGCCTTCGTACAGGTAGCATCGATACATATATGGCTGCCGAATATATTTCATAAAACAAGTTGACCGGAACGGGATTCGAATCGAAACCTTGCCGTTATATTTGTTATACATGAAGGTATTTAAACATGTGGGTACTACAACTACACCACGGAATCGTGTTGGTATGTTGTAGTATTTCTAACACTAAACTATCATAACATAACGACTATACAGTTTTGAGACGTAATCTAAGTTAAATTGATAATAAATAGTAATACACGCACGGTTAGTTACCTGTGCAACATGATATATACTGGTACACATTGAGAGCCGTTCTAATATGTTATTTTGCATCATAATATCAGATTCTAAATACCATATACCATATTCTCAAGAACCCGCTATTGTTCAGTGGTAATATTTAAGACTGTAGCGGAGAAGGTCGAGTGTTCAAGTCCCGAATGAGGCAAAACAAATTCTGAAAATGTGAGTACTACCTGTGTACAGGTACGAAGGGAACAGTTTGACGTCTATGAGGTAAATGATTTAATGCCGTAAATTTGATAGCTTGCCTACCCGTTTTCTACTTGATCTGGTGAACATAAAGGTGCAAATAAATACATGCCCAAATGAAGAAACTATTTAAATACAGGGTCTTAGCTTTTAGATATATGTGCACTAACATACGCCACGGAGCTTACCGATAGTAATGGATGCTGAGTCATCGTTTAGTGAGGAGAAAACATGTCATAAGCAATTAATTAATAGTAGGTTAACTCGAATTAAATAAAGGTTGAATCTTTCTCATTCTGAGTATAACGACGATAGCAGCATATCAACTGTGTATCGCACAAGCCATGATACCAACAATATATCAAACAGTTGCTTTCAGAGCTTGACTCTCTAGTTTCCCAAAATCGCTGTTCATCGAAGATTTACTAGTTATTTGTAAGGAATGCTCCGCCATATTAAATATGCATAGACTGCATCTCGCAGAACAAGCCATGAGACACGTCTGATGAACAGAACGACTCAGACAATTCATCAAAAGAAACTAAATTAGCAAAATACTGTTTTATCGTCTTTGCCTGTATACATGGTATAGATGGCGAGAACTATGATCGCAAATGTGACGAAACGCTCAATGGCTCGTCCCAGATTCAATATGCTCAGCATAATACCAATAAATGAATTATTCAAATTACAAAATCAATATGTGAAATCATTAATTCGTTTTTGTTACATCATAAATTTATTTAACGATTTCACATATTCAGTTCAATTATTGATATCAATAATACGAGTTAGTGATATCACAAAATCAGTTATTAATACCATATATACGCTTTTTTGATATCATTAAATGACGTGTTGATATCAAGAACTAGTAAAGAATTAATGTTTTCAATAAATGAATAATCAATATGAGAATAATAAATATGTGATGCCATTAATTCGATTTTGTGATATCACAAAATAATTTAATGATATCATACATGCAGTTAAATAAATGGAGGACTGAGTGGGGTTTTAAGTGTACAGGAATTTTGTGATATCATACAATGAATTATTGACATCAAGAACTCGGTTTAATGATATCATGACATGTTTGTGTGATATCGTTAAATACATTATTGAAACCAATAAATCGCAACAATTTCTTTGTATCTTCGAGATTGCTAAAATGACGTTTATCGCTGCACTTATTGCATATTTTACTAATCCAGTATCACGCCACCAGTATATCATACACATATATCCACACGGTAGCGAATTTAAGATATCACTGTTGACATTTAAAACTAAAGGTCATTTTGTAAAAAGCTTGCAATTTAGACGTATATAGAGTAACTCTCCGCTAAGTCGTAATCGACATTAATTGACGTTTGAATTTGTTTTACTTTTACGATGAAATATAATAATCAAATTATTTGTATCGATTAAAAACAATATGAAAGTATGTAATAAACGTTATTGTCAAGGCACACTGGCAGCCAGCCGTGAGATGGGGTCCAAGGGGCGGTTGATCCTGACTTAAGGGGTCAGTGGGGTGAAGCCTCCTGAAGCCCGAAATGGTCTTTGGTTTAATTTTATGAATTTTAGTATAAATGCATACTCGTAATACTTTTCATATGATCATATATTCTAAATGAATTCATTTAAGTCTCACCATATACGGAAGTTATATAGGCAGTTTTTTACGCTTGCGTGAATCCTTGTTTGTATTTATATACATATTTAGGTGCAAATGAACAGTGTACACGCCATTAAACGGTAGTACTTTAATAAGGATTGATACATTTTCTAGAATTGTTCAAATACATTTATTTATGTATTAAATTGATGAAAATAAACTAAATGAGCCATAAACCATCAATAAAAATTACACTTACCATATAACATAAACCACACGAAGAACGTATTTTATAAATATGTTTACGCACTAGGGATAGCTGTGTTAAACAAAATCTCACTATATCGCAAAGCGACACTACTGGAAACGACGCCCATTAAATAGCCATTACTTACCCATGACTACATTGCCATTAAAATTCCCATTAATAATGTAGTTTTTAATGGAAGTTGTTACTATATGTTTCATATAAGGGACCCCATTATTTATGGCACTTTTAATGGCTGGAAAATTAATGGCACACAACACGTTAGTGCTCATTTTTTTAAATATTGAGCATTACTGAATATTAAAGGACCCATTATTTATGGGATTTTTAATGGCTGTAAAATTAATGCCATCCAGCCAGTTAATGCCCATTATTTACAGTAATGGCACAAACCACATACAAATAATGCCCATGAAATGATTTGAGGGAAAATGGTGGCCATTATTTACACCCATTTAAAATTACAAAATTAATGGGAAAGTGCCATAACTCATGGCCCCATTAAAATCTTGAAATGCTTTTAAATGGGTTAGTACAAAAATAATGGCCATTACTCGACTGCTAATAATGGTCATTACTAAGAAAACTCTCTCTGTGAATAATGGCCATTACTTAAAAATAAGTTCCCATTAATTTAAATACTGTTGTTTTGAAATCAGGTAATGACCATTATTTCTTGCACAATACACAAGCTTTTTACGGTACGTAGACAGGCCAGGTGTTGCCTAGCTACCATATTCTCTGTAAGTATAAAATAGTTATATACATATAATTATATCCTATTTTAAAGTAACCCTGACTAATCTAGATGCCGGTGGACACAATCCTTCCTTTGATCCCTATAGTGAACATGGTCCTGCTTATACTAAATGGAGGCAAATCAAAATTGGACGTACAACTTCTTAAATTGCAATCGGTGAACTAAAACTATCACTCAAGGTGATGAATTACCTTACTCCAAGGGCCATAACTCTGACAGTATATGTGCAATCTGGCTGGTTATCGAACTTGGTCTAGATATTATGGCCATAATATTGTCCTAAAGTTTCATCGAGATCGGATTATATATAGTCTAAGTTATTTGTTGGAAATAATCCAAGGGCCATAACTCAGGAGCTGGTTATCAAACTTTGCCTAGATATTACACAAATTGTTTTACAGCTTCAATATTATCATTACTCCGGCAGCATAGGTGCGATCTGACTTGGCCTAGATATGGCCATAAACATTGTCTTAAAAGTATTATGAAGATCGGATGATACATATTCAAGTTATTGGTCGCATGTGTCCATGAGGCGATGCGACATTAGCGGGGGATTTAAAAACGGGGATATAATGAACAATGGAGGTACATATTTACCTTACTGTATACACAGGTACATACATTTTCTGTACTTATGGTAACAATTTTATTTTTTTAAAGACAATAGACAAAGTGATCACAATACCCCACATTTCAGCTGTGCGTTTTAATTTTAAAGACAACAGACGAAGTGATCACAATACCCCACATTTGAGTTGTGCGGTTTAATTTTAAAGACAACAGACAAAGTGATCTCAATACCCCACATTTGAGCTGTGCGTTTTAATAAAAGTGCAGAATACATAAATAACATTTAAATGTTTGAGTATAAAATATCTTTATTAAGAAATTTGAAGAAAAAACATTTTTTTAGTGGTTTCAAATTAGCTTGAGTTAAAACTCTTTCAAACTTTTTTAAATTAGAGCAGGGATAAATAAAAAATGTAATAACGTAGACAAATACAATGAATACATTTCGAAAGCAATACATATTTCAAACTTTTAATGCATTTAATAACACGTGTTTTTCGATTTTGTTGTCAAAAAATCGCATTTCTCTTCAACGGACATAAATTGGCTACCCACAATCCTTTGCGATGTGTGTACCTATTAACAAGGCGGCACTAATAACGGGTTTATGATCCGGAATTCTTAACATCTTTTTTCGGATTATTTCTGACTAAAGAACCCATCGATGTATTAATAATCAACAGCAGAATAGTAAAATTATTCACAAATAACGATTAATTTAAAATATAATTATAATTTCCAGTATAATAATTACTAATTGAATTTTATGTTCAGTCACCGCGAAGTCGGTAATAGGAACCGCCATATAACTATCGTGACCCAGTATACATTATCCGGGCATTTGAATGTTCTCAAAACAAAAGTAAAATTGTCGTCTGCTTCAATTTTTTAATAGTTATTGAATAATAATGCATTAAATTGACTGCAAAATTGTACATTGATAATGAAGGTAAATCGCGGCGATGGCCTGCGATTTCACACCGGGTTACACGGTGTGCGAATCAATACGGATCACGGTGAATCGCGGTGATTGTGTCGCGGTGGTCAAAAAGTTATTGTCCCCGCGTTGAGTGGACTGTCCGCCGATGGCGGGGACAAAATCAGTGTGTCCGTGGTGAGATAAAATCCCCGCGTTGTGATTAGTCGTTATCCGCGTGGCACCAACTGTATATACATGTATTATTGGTATATATAATTAAAAGTAAGGACAGGCCATGAGTTTAAGAGTTTTAAAACAAAAGGTCAATGACCTTGAAGCTCTACTGATAGGTTTTTGATAGCTAGATCAGCATTCCAGTGAAATTCCATGAAAATCTGTAGTTTGAGAGAGCAGTCACTACAAGTTTTTACTAAACGCTATGTTAACAAATATGGTCGCGGCAGGCATGTCTAATCAACATAATTTTCAACAAGAACCAACATCATGTCATGCTGATTATTTTAGAAAAAGTCCCATATCAATATCGCTTATAGTTTTCAAGAAGTAGTCGCTACAAATTTGTTTTTGTTTTTAATCTATTTTTAGCCATGGTGGCCATCTTGAATTTCCGGCCGACCTGAACTTTTGCTAGGATAAACTAAACATCAAGAGCTCGTAATTCATTTTCTGATACACGGTTTTGTACTGCAATTTTGCCGTTATTTGACGTGTTAGTTTCTATAATCTTCTAATAGTCGAGCTAAAAATTAACAGACGGAAGGACAACATTACTTGAATACACCAAGCGGTGATATAGCCCAGACACGAACTAGGTGGGACAGACGAACTGATGGACAGCCCGATTCCTATATATATAGCCCCCACTTCATAAATGAAGCAGAGGTATAATAAACAAAACGTAACTAACTTCAAGCTCCGCGGATATATTTTTGATGGGCATGTTTCACATCAAATTAAAATGAATTTTGTTTAAAACCAACCACATGCCATGCCAGTCATATTATTAAAGCCTTAAAGGTTCCAAATCAGTAACACTTAATGTATATTTGTTTAATCGAAGTACATATACATGTAGTCGCCACTAAATATATTAGATTTTATTCTTAGAACCAATTATGAGCATTATGAACAACATTACAATTCCTGCAAAGTTTCATTAAAATCCATCCAATAGTTTGAGTAGTTGCTACAATCTTTCCCTATAAAACTCTATGTAAACAAAGATGGCCGCTGGCGGCAAAGGTTTAAAGTTTTACATCGAATAAAATGAATTTTGTTTGATTGTTTAGGAACAACTACATGTCATGCTTTTTGGTAAAGGTTCCAAATCAATACCACTTTAATATGGATTTTGAGAAGTAGTCGCCCAATATTGTCTTTTAAAAATTCTTTTTTTTTTTAGCTGTGGCGGTCACTAAATTTACTTAGGACCATCTAGACATTAAATTCAACATTCTTGCAAAGTTTCATGAACATCTATGCATTAGTTTCAAAGGCTTATATTTAGTCGCCACACATACGGTCAGACAAACAGACTGCGCACCATTGCAAAAGTTCTGCTGATCTTTGATCAGTAGATCTAAAATAACTAAAAACAAAACTAACATACATTGTAACTAAAAACAAAACTAAAAAAGTTGTTCAAAGATAGTTTGGATCAATTAAAGCCATAGTTATCATTAATTAACTAAGTCCTTTTTCCAGTCGATTCAAAATTGCCTATTTGCCATTCTTAGAACGTATACAAAACCACTATCCGTACTGATCAAATTGTTCCTGCAACATTGGTTTGGTCCAATACATCCTACAGATATGGTAGTTCTTTTTCATATCTCACAATCTTTTAGGATCTTACACTACGCAGATACATGTATTCCCGGGATATGTAATTTGGAACAGATGAATTCAATGGGTTTTGCGGTAGTAAAGGATGCATGCCTGTCGACTAACCAATCAGACAACAATAATTAATCCATTCATTTCAACTTGCGTATCTCGGAAAACTGCGCAGTGTATGGATCATATACTCGATACATGTACATGATAGTCACCATCTCTGTAGGATGTATTTAACCAAACCACGACTGTACAATTATGTATATTTGACCTATCTGCACGGTGGTTTTCAAACTGAATGGCAAATAGTTAATTTTTAATCGACCGGAAAAATGGCTTCCTGAAAGGATTTGGACGTTCTGTATTTGACACTTGTGATCAAAGAGCTTGAGATCAATCATCTAAATCGAATTACACTAGCTGCCTATACGGCATGCAGTAATAATTTACTGTAGCAATATATTAATCTGCAATATAAGCTGCACAAGGTTAGAGAGCTTGAGAGATCGAATCACCCTAGCCAAATGCAAATTACCCTAGCTGCCTGTACGGCACGCAGACATTTATAACTCTAGCAATAAATCTGCACAATTGTAATCAGCAATATATGCTGCAAAACTGTTGCTCCACTCCTGTAGGAAAAGTGACTTTGATGTAATATTAATGGAGCCACACTTAAAATGTGAATAACTTTATTATTTGACTGCTCTGAAAAACTAATTCATAGTCTAAACTGTTATCAACAATTCTTCCGCAAGGCTTTACACAGTTCTGTACAACAATGTCATTAGTAAATAAAACAGACTTCTTTACCCCCAAAAAAGACGACCCTTATCCCATTCCATTGAAACTATACTTTTGGGCCTAGTTTTTTCTACAGTACCTGCATCAGAGGCGGCACTGTGATCAGAAACTGCTTTCATTTGTTTTACAGGTGAAACAGTTTCAAAAGTTTGTTTTTCAAAAGAATTTACACTTTGATCAGAAACTGCTTTACGTTTTCTTACACCATAGCTAGTACTCGTCTTATCTGCACCCCTCTTAGGATTGTCTCCCTGTTGATTAGAAGATAGAACAGATTCTGAAGAATGTTTGTCCAGATTACTTTCACTGTTTATGGCACTTTTTTCACTAACGGTTTTGTGTTGTTTTAAACTCATCGTCTTCTGTTGATTAGAACATGGAACAGATTCTGAATGATGTTTGTCCAGATTACTTTCACTGTTTCTGGCACTTTTTTGTGTTGTTTTACCCTCATCTCCTGATTAGAACATGGAACAGATTCTGAAGGATGTTTGCCCAGATTGTTTTCATTGTTTTTGGCACTTTTTTCACTAACTGTTTTGCGTTGTTTTACACTCATCGTCTTCTGTTGATTAGAACATGGAACATATTCTGAAGGATGTTTGTCAAGATTACTTTCACTGTTTCTGGCATTTTTTTCACTAACTGTTTAGCGTTTTTTTCACACTTATCGTCTTCTGTTTGTTAGAACATGGAACATATTCTGAAGTTTGTTTGTCCAGATTGTTTTCATTGTTTTTTGTATGTTTGTTCTGTACATATTTTGTCCAATGCACTATTTTTGTTTTATAATGGAATGTCATTTAGAGTGCTGGAACCAAATATGGTTTCTGGTAAATCAACGTCATATGATACAGTGATCTTCGATTTCAATGCTATTTCCGAATATATGGCATCTTTAAAATTTAAAAAAATCCCTGTTCCAACAGTATTGTGTCCGTCTGTTAACATGACTATGTCTCCAGGCTTCAGGTCACTATTTTGTATTTCGTCTTGAACAGTTCCACGAGTGACATTTGATTTGCACTTACATGGACGTTTTCAAAGTTTCTGTATTAAAATCTGTAAAGGGCCACAACTCTGCCAAACATCATTCAACTGGTACACGGTGAAGATATATATAACTAGATTTGGTACTGATCATCCTTGCAAAGTTTCATTAAAACACTATCGTCTTAATGAGACAAAATACAGCAAGGGCCGTAACTCAGGTGTTACTAATATGATTTTGCCGGATTTTCAAACCTTGTAAGTTTGATAAAGATCAAATAATGAAGGTGTGAGTTTTAGGCAGAATACATTGGTGCAGCGAAACGCGCAGAACAGAACAGGCATATCACAGTATTCCTTAGATTAAAAGTATTGCTCGTATTACCTGTGAAAATCAAGCGGTCCTATGTCTCGCGTTACATACAAACTGATCGTACTTCAATCGAAGCAAACAAACATTTTAGCGAAAAGTGAAAATCAATAACTTTCACATGATATCATCAGAATAATTTGACCAATCAGTGATCAATAAAATAAAAGACCTCCACATTCTGGTAGGGGGTAAACTCGGTGTTTATCGTTGGTCCTCAACTGACTTTAGGCCAGGAGCGTCCGTTTTCATGTTATTTAATCATATACAGTACAGCTCACGCGAAAGCCATACTTTACTCGAATAGCCGAGTTTGGTCGTATCGAGTGCCGATAAGTCAGATTAACCATGAGTGCACACATGTGGCGATTTATTATTGGAAAAAAAATCTGAGTTTTCCGACAACTTTTCGGGGGAAGTTTTCCGACAGCGCGCTTGGAAATGCCAATCGCCAGAAAAAGTACAAAAAATGAGACGCCGAGTGCATCTTTTCTGTGCAAAGTTGAAGCGACTGATAAATACAACGAATACATTTCGAAACAAATACGTGTTTCAAACTTTTAATGTATTTAATCACAAGTTGTGTTCGTTTCTGTTGTCCAAAAGTCATTTCTTCTTCAACCGACATAAATACCCATAATCCTTGGCCATGTATGTACAAGGCGGCACGAACAACGGGTTTATGACTCGGAATTCTTTACAATTTTTTTCTGACTAAAGAACCCACCGATGTATTAATAATAAAAGGAGAATAGCACAAACTTGTTTCAAATAACGAGTATTTATAATTATAATTTCCAGTATACTAATTACTGATTCAATTGTATGTGCATTCACCGTAAAGCCGGTAATAAGAATTTCCATATAACTGTCGTGACCCAGTATACATAATCCGGTCATTCGAATTTTACCACATCCGCTTTTACAAAAAAGAATTAAAACAGTCTTCTGCCTCGATTTTTTCTAAAGTTATTGAATAATTATGCATTAAAATGACTGCAATTAGAAAAAGTTGCACCTTGTACCTGTGCATTTTCGACTCGGCAAACTCGGAGTTTGTCTACGCGAAGAATCGTGTGGTAATTATACGCCGAGAGCTTTTCTTGTATCTGATTCTCATGCAATGTAGTTTTATCATCCAAACGCCGCGTCAGCACGCGATTTGTACATTCCTCACTCGGCGTGAGAGAGTAAAGTGTGGGTTTCACGTGAGCTGTACTGCAGGCACCCTAAAATGCACAGTAGTTTGTAGTGATAAGTATATTAAAAGTTTTGTTTTTTGTGTACATCTATGTATCTTCTTTTGGTGTTGTCTGATTTTAAAACACTAATAAGGATACATTTAATTTAAATCATGGTCTAATATTTTCATATAGAGATTGAGTAAACCCCTGAAAGTTATGAATAATAATAAAAATGGCTTTCAATCATTATTTTCTCAAAATACAAGGGGGGAAATTGCTGGCTCTGCGGATTTACAGCAAAAGACGGGAAAATTAGGGGCCCAATATCGGCCAAGTTTATGAAGGGGGAAATAAATGATTTAATATATCTTAAGTCTTTCCAAGAAAAAAATCGAGAAAAGAAAAAATCCTGAATCTTTGGATCGAAATGCAATGTTTACAGAATGAATATGGTATCCGTTAGAGAATCATTTAACACACTTGACCATCAGTGAGCAGGCCGAGCACATGCTTTTCGGCGGTAACACTACGAGCGACTATTATAAACAATCAGAAGAACAATGTCCTTTTTTTTTAATTTTGTCGTGAAACTAGATGTCTTAAACAAAATGTTTGTGTTCTTAATGATGATTAAAGTTATGAATACATTAACTGCCATTGCTTTTTTGCCTTCTTCGCTCAAAAGTTCTCCCACTTTCGCCATTTTAAACTTCGATCCCGATACTTATATGTAATTATCGGTGGTACTTTTTCATTTCCTTTTGTTTTCTTACTTAATTTTCGATTCAGTGGTTCCACTACTCCGGCCGATTATAGGCTATGGGTATTGTTTAACCACTTATAGGATATATTGTCTGCTTTTTAATTTAGTCTTTTGACTGTTACTTGTGATATGGACATGATGGAGGCTTCATAAACGCTGCTCCCAACTAAATTCCATCATGTTTATTTCGCTCTTCGGGGCATTTAATTTTATTAGATACTTGGACTATACGCCATATGGCATGGGGAAGAAAGATACTCCATGTCCACCGCCATATGCAGCCATCTTCGGGATGGTTTAAATCTTGTACTATTGATTTTATTAATATTGAGTTCTGCTCAACCCGGGGCTAGAGGGCGTGAGCGGTAGCTAGCATATTTTACTACCGCTCATGAACAGTCTCAATCAAACCGAGACTGCAATATTTCGTATGTGTCGTTTTCGGCCGTTTGTAAAGTCCATTATCATACTCTTTTTTTCGACACTCATTGCGCATGAGTTTTGTCATTTTTCACAGTCGGCCAATCAAAATCACCCAAAATCAAAAGCTAGACTGCATCACCGTTTTTCGAATTCAAACAAACATTTTTTATTTTATGGCTGTGGAGCGGATTTAAAAAAGCCTTGTTCGGATACCCTGATTACGAATAGGAAAAACGAACATGCCGCGAACGAAAGAAATATGTCATTGCCGCATATTTAATTATTCCTTGACTCCTGTGGACAGTCAGGTAATATCGGAACATTTAAGAAGATATGGTGCCGACAACATTTCACCGTTAAAATATTATGCCCACAAGAAGACATGTCATTGCAACTTGTGCAAATCCAGCT
The DNA here is from genome assembly GCA_037043455.1 of Cyrtodaria siliqua. Taxonomy (NCBI): domain Eukaryota; kingdom Metazoa; phylum Mollusca; class Bivalvia; order Adapedonta; family Hiatellidae; genus Cyrtodaria; species Cyrtodaria siliqua. Next base: position 58,799 of record JAWPHD010004106.1, read on the forward strand.
GTTTTCCTGTCGAGACTAACGACAGGTTGTTATCGAAACACGTACATCAATATGGCGTAGATGAACGTTCAATGTCACCTGTGAAGTTGTTCCAAACAAATACAATCGACCCTGTGGAAGATGAAACAGAACCGGCAGTTGAAGTGGCAAATGTTGCAAGGTATGTGTGCGGACATGTGCCCATATCACTAATAAGTTAATGATAACATGTTTTATTTAAAAATCAGCTACAATAAGCATGATAAGCCTATCTCAAAGATGAATATGAAATGTTATAATTCTGGTGATAAGAAGAGAACTGATACATGAATTGAAATGGGGTTTTAAGGCGCACCAACACATGAAAGGTTATATGGCACCTAACAGGAATGAACAAGCCAGGCTCATCATCCATGTACATCGAGATAAAATATGGAGAACGGGCCTAGAACCTTCTCACCCTGAACTGCAGAGTTGCAAACAATGCAGGGGTCATGATGAAGACCTTTAATGAGCATGAACAAAAAATGAAAAAACGAACATGAATTTGGTGTATGTGCGGGGTGGGGGTCTACCCCTCTGCCTTCCCCTCCAACGGGATCTGCAGTGGCCCTATTCTTTGCCCCGTGACCAAACGGGGCCCCCAGAACCACATGGGGCCACTGATAATATGTTGTTTGATGTTGATCTTCAGCGTCTTGAAATTAATGCACATCAACATCAAACTGATACATCTGTTGTTTGATGTTAATGTGCATTAATTTCAAGACGCTAAAGAAAAGCAAGGGAACAGTGTGGCCAGTACGAGGCTCAAACCCATCCCTATTATAACTTAGATAAGCAAGGAAAAAATGATCAAATCCCCGACCTAATGCTTACACCTCAATCACTTAGTAATGCTAATAATAATATTACCATTTGTTGATAAAAAAACCTCTTAAAGGGAATGTAGCGACACAGCCAAACATCTTTGTTATTGAGAGTTCTGAAAAACTTGAATACGGGTGAAAGAATTATCAAAATTGGATGATAAACAAAGAAGAGATGATCATTTGAAATTTCTGTTGAATCGGATATGGAAGCGGCCATTTTGAGAGCTATGACATCACGGTTCTAAATGACCATACAGTTCGTGCCAAGCGGATTACGACTTGCGACTGTTTTCAATCGAAGTCGCAAATCCCCGCGATCGTAATGTCACCCAAAATGTCCCAGGGATTCACTGAGACCGTCAAAATCGCCGAGATTGCAAAATCCAGTCACGGAAGAAAGCAATCACCGCGTTTCTCTGTATTAGGTTCGCGGGGAAACGCAGGGGAATTAGAGCAGACATAACAAAATTGTAATAAAATATTATGTCTGTATTTTGTAATTAAGAAACAACATGTACATGCACAAATAATATTATTTCTACTTCGTGCGAATCAAAACAGATGACAGACAATCTCGGTAATTGTCCCGGTGGACAAAATGTAATGTCCACTGATCGCGGGGACAAAATCGGTGAGTCCGCGGAAAGATAAAATCCCCGCGCTGAGTGTGATTAGTCGAAATCCGCGCAAACTGTATATGGAATATTTATAAATATGAAAACTGATTTAAAGGGGGAAAATGAGAACAACTGTAAGAAAAATATGTAATTCTTAATGGCAATAATGCTTTATATACACATAAATTCTCAGCGCAACTTTCTGCAGATGATTAACATATAATAAATGCAGATCTTTATGTACATCAAAACAATGGTACTAGTAGCTCCCTTGCTTGATGCTCAGCATATATGTATAAAGGGTTTAACGTCCCTTTTAACAATCTTTTAGTCATCTTACGGCGGTGTCTACTTGAAGCAGTGAACTCTGTGCTCAACTTTATAGTGCTGCCACACTGGAATACCACATCTTAGACACTTGACGTTGTACACCTCCCAGTCACATTATACTGACACGGATCCGACCAGTCCTAGAACTCCATACATATATATTCCTTGTACATGTAATGTACATGTATCATGATGTATAGTGTCATTGATTGTTATATTCTGCAAGATCTCTGTTAATTCGTCTGACTCAAACCGTGCTTATCAGTTTATCCTATTACTCCCTTTTCCTATTAATTTCTTAGACTGACACATTTATGTCAGTTATGAATTTACCTATATATAGATATGTAATTTTATACAACATTAAATACATGTATACCATTATTGATTTTTCAGGGAAATTGATGAGATCCCACATACAAGTACATGTAGCACTAGTTCCGAGTCCTCTTCAGATGTTGAATCAAGAGACGATACGATGAGTGTACAAGAAGAAGCATCTAATATCGATTTGCCAGAAGAAAACGACAGTTGGTCTTGTTCATATAACAGTTCAATTTATTCTGGTGGGATAGCTATACAGAAAGTTCCCAATTCTGATGTAACAGTACTTCATTGGCTGGCATTGAATTTTATTTTATTTACATCACACCCGTCTATGAGTAAAACAGCCTTCTCTGATAATCTGCAGTTGCAAAGTATTTTGAAATCGACAGATTGTGATAGTAATTCATTTAGTTTGCCAACTTCATACAGTGCAGCTAGGAGGATAATAGAACCGTATTTTGTAAAAAAGAAAATGTACATAATGTGCACAAATGACTGTGTAGCATACCGCAATGAGTTTAAGGATCTAGATATATGTCCTCTTGCAAATCTGATAAGAAGAAACGTTTTGTCTATTTGCCTATTGGACCAAGGATTGCACGATTATTTGGGGAACACAATTTGGCCAAACTGGCACAGGCACATCCAGGAAGTGATTGTATGTGTACAAATGACAAAATGTGGGATATTCATGATGCACCAGTCTGGAATTCTATTCAAAAGATGGATATTTCAGTGGTCATAAAATGGGTTATCTTTTGCATTGGAGCTAGATGGCGTAAATCCTTTCCATAATACTGGTGTACAGTATTATATGACGCCAATTATGTTAACTCTTTTAAACTTACCAAGACATGTTCGTAACGCATTTGGAAACATCAAGCTTGTAGGAATTGTGTCAGAAAGTGGTTGTTCAGAAGCGGAAAAGATGGATCCTTATATAGAAATAATGGTAGATGTAATGCTTTACTTGTCAGAGTGTAGTTTGGTTGATCAGTATCAAAGAGCCCCCTGTAGATGTGAAAATAAAAGTTCTCTTGTTCGTTCTTGACTATTCGGGATTGTCCAACGTGTTCCGTCAGGTTGGAAGTGGTGGCCTGTCTGGGTGTCATTGCTGTTTTGTCAGGGGGAAACATTGCTCACATCTAAGCAAAGTGATATATTTGTCGAATAGAGCACATTTGTCTGAAGATGATACGATCAGAAAAGATGAAACTAATGTTCTAGAAAAACAGATCGATATTTCCAAGCAACCAACGACGCAATGTACACACACAGAAAAGTCAGTCCGTCAAGCTTATGACAGCTCCCATGTCAAAGTAAATGCAACCATAATTGCATCAGCTACAGGTTATAAGGAAGCATATGCTTTAGAAAAACTACCGGCGCATGACAGGCTTCAGGAAACCCATCCTGATGCTTGTCACACTATAAAGGATGTTACTCAAAATATTATGAACCTTTCAACTAAAAGGAATGTTGATTTGACAAAAATCATCGCTGCTGAACAGGCATATGGTAGGCTAGATTTAAGTGACCGTGAATATTCAGAGAGATCAAATAATGGAGACACTTTAACAGATCGAAGTAAGGCCAAGAGAAAGGCAACTGATGAAACAAAACTGTCTTCAGCCAGTAAGAAATCTAAACCTGAAGTACTTACTTTGACATACGTTCTAACAGTTGATGAAGTTAAGACAGCAGATCAACGAGCTAGCTGCATTCGTGTTCCTCTTGGATTCGGTGTTAAACCATCACCATTTATCAGCAAACCTGGGAGCTTAAAATCGCATGACTTGAAACAAATTGCATGTCATGGCATTCTCAAATATTGTCTTAGGGGAACATTGTCACAAAAGAGTAGAGAAACACTATTTTTTCTTCTTGACTGCATTTCCAGCTTATGCAATGAAAGTCAGTGCATAGATGACTTGAGTGACATAGAGGCTGATCTTCACAAAGCACTGGCATTACTTGAAAGAGACTTCCCACTGAGTTTACAAAACATTACAACTCACATACTTCACCATGTTGTAGACGGCATACGCAGATTTGGGCCTGTTTATGGTACATGGATGTATGTGTTTGAATGGTCCAATTTTTAAATATGTAAAAGAGCATTGAATATGCGGTATCCGGAAGCTACTGTGATGGAAACATTCATTGTATATGACTGGTGACAGTTCATGATATCTTCAGGGAAGATGCCGTCAGGAGTTGGGACAGCAACTCCTGAAGAATGTTCAACAACTGAACGTTTGCTTAAAACTGAATAAACACAAAATTTGCAAATACAAGCCGAGTAATCGACGTCATCAGCAGGTGCACGAGATGATCATCCGCAACGAAGATTGTCTCGACTCGATGGGTTAGCACATGCATTTCAGCTCTAATTATCAGTCCATAAAAATATAATTGTGCCTAAAGTGTGCCAATTAATGGTAAAAAGACTCGGTTAATATTCGTTCCTGCTAATACTTAGCGGATTGAGAGCAGAATCATAAAAAGTTATTTTAGCGAGATGATTCTCAGCGGAGTTTTTCATTTTTGTTGTTTTTATGTCAATTTATGGGATTAATAATGTCATGTATTGACCTTTCACGCATACCAATAACAGATACGTGATATGAAACGTAGACAGTAATCATTTAGATCATGGAAATATGGGTTTCGACATAGATATAGCGAATTTATGCAAATGATTCTCCGCGGAGCTTGGCAACGAGACGATACTCCGCGTAGTCACATTTTACACATTGTCTCTTGTTATTTTGTCTTTTTTTATGGTATGAATCAGTGTTTTTTATGCCTTTATTATGTATGTGTATAAGAATTATATAGAGTGAATACAAGTACATTAATTGTGTAATGCGGTCTCTATTTAAAGCCGGTATACGTGTAAGCTATATAATACGCGCGGTAAACTGCTCAACGTCAGTTTTGTACAGTACCCCTCTTCTTGGTCACAATATCAAGTAATTATAAGACCAAGCCCTCGGTTAATTTGTTTTAAAATGTTCAATTGTTTAAATAAGTTACTGTTATAAGGAGATTCATATGTCCATTTATAAAGCGAATAACCTACGATTTTAACATTCTAACAAGTAACACAAAACGATTTCAAACGGCCAACGTATGCTAAAACATCTATATTTGTTGTAGGTTGGTTTTAATAAAATTTGCATTGCTGGGTTCAGAATTTAAATATTTCATTTGATGCAAATGTTTACACTCTTTCCCCTTTCAACTTCGCTGAGACTGAAAAACAAATTGACGTCGTAAACGTGTAACACTCTCGAAAAAGCTCTTTAATAGTACAATTTGTTACCTTTGTTTCGGCTATTGTCCATCACTCAGCGACGTTTATTGTTACCCACCTTAGTTATAATTAGGCCATTTGAAAGTTGATTGTTTGTACACTTTAAAGTCACATTGAACTTATCGATCGCTAAATTCATTAAAAAACTTACGTTGAGCAGTTTACCACACGTATGATTTAGCTTACACGTATACCGGCTTTAAATAGAGACCGCATTACATAACTATATATAATTCTTATTCATAACTTGAAATTCACATCATCAAATTAATTTGACCAATCAGTGATAAATAAAATAAATAACCTCCACATTCTGGTAGGGGGTAAACTCGGTGTTTATCGTTGGTGCTCAACTGACTTTAGCTTTTTTATAAAACTAGTTTGTAGCACTTGATAATTATATTAATAGCCTTATTGTTTATATACATTTATGTATCTCCTTTTAGTGCTCTCTGATTTTAAAACACCAACATGGATATATATAATTTAAAGTATGGTCTAATATTTTCATTTATCATATAGTGATTGAGGATAAAATCCGAGTAAACACTTTTATTTACACCTACTGAATATCTCAACATCTCGGAAATGGCTGTTGACAGGATGCGAAAGTTATGAATACATATACATAATAAAGGCATAGAAAACACTGATTCATACCATAAAATAAAGATAAAATAACTTGACTCGGGTTTTCTGGTCGTACCCTAGATTGGTTTTCTCTTTAGCTGCAACTACTATGGTTGTTCAGTACGATTCTGGATACTTCCTGAGATGTTTATTATTCTGTATGTGTTTCTTTAGTTAGTTTCTCTGAATGTGGACTTTATTGTTAGAGAATTCCTTTTGATGGGATATAGTTTTGTTCACACTGTCCTGTCTATTTGGGCGCTGAAGACAGCATACTAGCGAGGATTGTGCGCATATAAATTGATTCAACCTAACCAGTAGGCCTTATTGCCTACTGACCGTTCCAAGTCGGTAACCCTGTCTTCACCACCCTTTCTGTTGTTTTTTGTCTCTATCATTGTATTATCAAGTCCTTGTTTGCAGTACAGTGCTGACCTACGATGCCATTGCGTTCGGACGCTGTCGTTTCTATAGGACCATGTGTACAATTTGGCTACGCGGAGTATCGTCTCGTTGCCAAGCTCCGCGGAAAATCATTTTCATAAATTCGCTATATCTATGTCGGAACCCATATAGCCATGGTTTAAATGACTACCGTCTACGTTTTATATCACGTATCTGTTATTGGTATGTGTGAAAAGTCAATATATGACATTATAAAGCCCAAAAAAATGACATAAAAACAACAAAAATGATAAAAATCCGCTGAGAATCATCTCGTTAAAATAACTTTCTTTGATTCTGCTTTTAATCCGCTTAGTATTAGCAGAAGTGAATATTAACCGAGTCTTTTTACCATTGATTGGCATACTTTAGGCACACTTATATTTTTATGGACTGAGAATTAGAGCTGAAATGCAGGTGTTTACCCACCGAGTCGAGACAAATCTTCGTTACGTATGATCATCTCGTGCACCTGCTGATGACGTCGATTACTGGGCTTGAAATAACAGTGACAAAGAGACAATTGAAATCAATACATAGTTGTACAAAAGTCAACTGCAGTCTAACAAAGCATCTTTATCATAATGAGAAACATCCAATCTCATGTAGGATCGTGAAGTATTGTTGTTTAGGCAGATCATCGACACACACCCAGTCATGTTATGTATCTTTTGAAACAAACAGAGGCAGTCCCACAGAAAAAACCTCCTCGGGTCAGTTTGTAGTGTTTGGTGATATACTCTACTTCCTTCAACATACAGATATGAGTACTGGAGATGTAGCTAATATTACATGTATTAATACATACGTGCATGTGTGCTTCGATCAGGAATCTCAACTATGGTATTGTTCAGAAGGTAAAACAACAAGAAATCTTACGTCAGTGCAAAGAAACATATCGTGTCCTCTTGTAACTGCAGTAGATGAAGGCGTCCTCTGGTTCTTGGACAGTGTTAAAAAGCCCATAAATAAAGAATGAATGAAGATGAAGAATAACCAGGCTGATTATGATCTGGTTTACACTGGTCAAACAGGCAATACTAAAGACCCATTGTGTCATTCGGATTAGGATAATCTTATTGAATAATGTATAAAATGAAGACAAACATGATCTGTATTTTTAGATATTTTAATTAGAAATATAAAACAAATATGTACATGTACATTTTATTGTACAGTAAATGTAGAGATTTATTCTGTAGTTACTGTAAATTTATTTACTGTAGTTTCGTATAATATTTTTTGAAATATCCTAACATTGTTTGGTTTAAAAATGTTGCCTTATATAAGGCTCAAACCGTGAACCTTCGGTTCAATAGTCACATAGTAGACGACGCTCTAACCGACTGCACCAAGGCGCAGTTGGTTTGTTACGATATTAAATAGTATATAACAAATGCCACAATCTGCATTGCAGCAATCTGATTGGTCCAATAATTTGGCATGTGAGCGATCTCATATGTACATGGTTCTCAGTTGAAAATGAAAAAAAAACTCAAAATTGGTAAAGAGATCCAACAAAATGTAAAAACAATGGTGCCAATTAGTTGTATAATTCCAGAAATATATTAACAGGGCTCAAATTTAGCACTTCTATCAACTGGCATTTTTTTGCCAGTTGATAAAAAATTAACTGGCAAGTTAAAGCTTACTCCATGAATGGTGCTCTGTTTGGTTGAGGACAGTTGTATATACTCGCATCAATGTCTAATATTTTCTGAAATAACGTATTAATGTGTTTTGCAAATATTGTGTAATCCTTCTTTGTACATGTTGTATGTGAGTGTATTTTTTTTTTGTTTTAGAAAATAAAAGACAATTGAATTAAAAGGCTTTTTTCATTTGACTGTTCGTTCATATTCCTTATGGGTATTTGCCGTACTTATATGTGGCACAGTTTTCTAGTGGCGAGTATGTTTCTTTTTAACACAGCGATTGCACTACGGAACATATCGCGTATGACGTTGAGGAAATATTTCAGTCCCCAATGCGTCAGTCGTCAACCCTTTTCCAATGCCCAGGTTTTCTGAAATGAGTTGGACAATTTTGTTATAAAACCTTAAGGTAACTAATGTAATCCTAAAATATTGGTTTAAAAACAATAACAAATATGTATCTGCCTTGCAGTACATTTAAAGGTACTGGAGATGATCTAGAAAAGTCATTCATGTTAACCAAAATACAAATTAAAACTCTCATAATGTGCTTCATTTTCAAAACCTCATTTTACTGTGTGTTATTTATTGCTAATGATAAAGTTTGGTCTGGAAAGCTCAACCACTCGGTTGGTTTGTGTTGCTAAATCATAAATATTAAGTAAATGTGATATGTATTGCTAACGGTTGTTAATATAATACAGTTAAAGTGTACGCCGATCACAAAAAAAGAGCCATTAAGCACCAGCAGACTCGTCTAGTTTGCCAGACCGAATTATTTCATTAACAATAAATTCGTTCAGAGCACGGTGCAGTGCACATTGAATATAAATCATAACACATACTGACGGTGTAATTCCTGTATGGATATATAACTTCCAGATCACACCAAGTCCCTTTAACGTTACAAAGACATTGAGAGAGAAGTTAAACGAAGAGAGCTATCGTTACGTAAAAGTAAATCTGTATTTAATTGAAGAGTCATCACAATAAACAATCATTATCATACAATATATTATTAATTAACTACTTCATAACTGCCGTGGTAAAAACAAGGCCAATATGGAGAGAAACTCGGCCACTATGAGAAAACTAATATGAAATTCAAGCAATCTGATTGGATAAGCCAACAATGCCAATATGACCAAGGCTTTGCTCTCTTTAAAGACGTCATTTTGAGAGAGAAAAACACAACAGCGCAGCTTTTCGATGATTAATTAGTTCGCCTATGTAATGTAGACAATCACAATAATGAAGGTTTGATTATTTGTAAATTCGGTTGCATCGACTTCGCTGAAATATAGCTATTATCACGTTCCTGTGTGATTTTCCCACGGGCCGTCGAGCGGTAACACGGGAAAATTGAATTGAATCAGATACTTGTTAATAAACATGTTAAATGTTATATTGAACATATACTTTGTGTTTCTTCATAACCTGTAAATGATATTAAACATAGGAATAAAGAGAGATATTAATGAGTTAATTAATAAAAATGTCATTAATTAAGTGTTTTCATATTGGCGCAGTTATTGGTCAGCGGACTGTCATATTGGCCAATATGACAGTCCTTGGACCAATAACTGGGTCAATATATATTGGCCCGGTTATTGGGCCTGTCATATTGGCCATACGACAGTCCTTGGACCAATAACTGAGCCAATATGAAAACACTTAATTAATAACATCATTTTACAATTAGCATGATTAAAATTGTACGACAATATACATGTATTTGCATCCAAACATCAATATCAATACACTATATATTCTTATAACGCAACGTGTTCGAGTTTCGTTTCATAAATATGTGTGTGATTGCAAGCAAAATTAAATCATCATACGTTCTGAAAGGAGAAAATAACTATTCCATTTACTATAGCCAATTGTAATGATAATCAACGAAATTGTCGAAATGAATTCCATAATATTTATTTTGTTGAGATTGTATCTTTAATGACCAAGTGACTGTAGGGCTTATGCCAAGGTCTGTTGTCGGCCGTCCGTCAGTCCATCGTCCGAACTTTAACTTTTTGTTGTCATCACTATAGCACCATCATTTTCATCCGATCGTTACCAAACATGGTCAGAATGAAAGATCGGACAAGTTTGTAAACCATTATATCGGGTTATAAACATTAGATTATTGCCCCTGATTTAAGGGAAATTGCTATTTTTTGTCATGTCATAACTCTATCACCTTCATTTCAGTCAGATTGGTTATATCAATGCCAACTCAGATGAGTTCGAAAACCAGCCAGATCGGACCAGCAAAACACGAGCTATAGAACTAGATTTTCTTAAATGTGCTATTTTATGTCTCGTAAACACGATAGGGTCTTCATGTTTTTCGATATCTTCTAAAAGTTGGCAAGTTGTTTATATCAATGAAAGCTCGAACAAGTTTGAAAACCAGCCTGATCGAGCCAGAAACAGCGGAGCTATGGCAAATTATTTTCTGAAATGTGCTATATTCCTCCTTGTTCAGATGATAAAGACTTCATATTTTCCCGATCTTCTCCAAATATATTTGACAACCAGCCAAATCGAACCATTTATACTGCAGTTATGGCCCTTGGTTTTCTTAAATATGCTATAAGTGGCCTTGTTAAGGCGATATGGCCTTTGGTTTTTCATCCAATCTTTCCTAAACTTTGTCAGATTTTTGTTTGATATCAATGAAAGTGTAGACGAGTTCGAATAGCAGCCTGATCGAGTGAGTAATGCTGGAGTTATGGCCTTTGAATTTCTTATATGCTATAATTTGCCTTATTACCAAGATAGGCATCACTTTTCATTCGATCTGTTCCAAACATGGACAGATTGTTGATGTCAATGAATGCTCAAACAAGTTCCAATATCAGCCAGATAGAACCAGTTACACCGGAGTCATGGTCCCTGATGTTATACAATATGCCATACTTTACCTCATAAACAATATATTTTCCATTGTTCACACTATCACCCGAGGCATCGAAATACCACAAGACACACATTGACATCTCAGTCACACAAGACTCTCAACTTTTGCTTCTAACTTAAAACGAAAACGAAAACTTAACACCAACACTATTCTAGTTTGATTTAAACATATTTTATTGCCAATATTTTACATACAGAGCAAAATATAAACATATATACGATAGAAATATTATAATGACAAATGGGTTGGGTAACAAGTTCTACCAACATTAGATTAAACCCTTCCCGATTCTAGTGAAGATCACCACAAGACGCAGAATAAAGCTTATTATCAAGGTTACTACGCTGAGTAGTTAAACAAGACCTCGATCTGAGGGTGTCTCGCCCACCGCGGCAAACAGTATATGGCATATGTTATTAAATTGGTGCTTAAATTATGTCCACCAAAAACAACACTTCACATGAACAAGTATCAAACAAATAAAAGCGAGGCAATCATAAAAAGTTAAGTTACTGAAGTTAAGTGGTTTAACCAGTGTGTAGTTTTAGGAAAATAGTGAAAAATCTGACCTTGTTTTTTTGTCGTTCAGCGATGTCAACCAATGCCAACAATCCATATGACTAAGTATCAAAGACATAAAGTGAGACAATCACATACAGTTAACTGAGGTTAATTTACCGAACCAAGGTTAAGTTTGGGGAAAATAATGGAAAATATGACCTTGACCTTGGTAATTTATGTCATTCAGTGATGTCCACCAATGTCAACAATACCTATGACCAAGTATCAAATAAAGAAATTAAAATTATCAGAAAAAATTCACTGAGGTTAACTTACCTAACCAATATGATGTTTAGGGTAAATAAGGCAAAACATGACCTCGGTATTTGTTTCATTCAGCGATGTCCATCAATACATATGATATATGACCAAGTATCAAAGACATAAAGAGAGGCTATCACATGAAGTTAACTGAGGTTAAGTTACCTAACTAAGGTTAAGCTACCTAACCAAGGTTAAGATTGGAGAAAATAAGCAAAATATGACCTTGACCTTGGTAAGTTTTGTCGTTCAGTGATGTCCACCAATGCCAACAATAAATCAAACAAAGAAAGTGATCACATACAGTTAACTGAGGTTAAGTTACTTAACCAAGTTTAAGTTTTCGGAAAATAACGCAAAATATGACCTTGATCTTGGTAATTGTGGCATAATTTTGATGTCCCTTTAGACGCCGGAAAAGTGACTGTTATGTCTCGCTACCCACTATTGTTGGCGAGACAAAAAATAGTATAAAAAACAAAATTTGGAAATCGCCGAAAACGATAATTATATAAAATATTACAGTCTCGTTTGAATAGTTCATGGACGGTAGTAAGAAATGCTAGCTAACATTCACTCCCACTAGCTCCGAGTTAAGCAGAACTCAATATTTAAATTGTCAATAAAAGTATGAAGTTTTGAGCCATCCCGAAGATGCTATGCATTTGAAAGTAAAAATTGAACCTTCAATGCGGTATTTTCACACCATTCCATGTGCAGTGGCGTATGGTCCCAGTTTCTAACAAAACGCTTTGCCCTAAACGAGAAAACGATGGGCGGCGAATAAACAAAATGGTATTTAGTTGGGATCATAGGTTATAAAGCCTGCATGTCACAGGTAACAGTCAAACGACTAAATTAAAAAGCAGTCAACATATTCTAAGAGTGATTAAACAATAATAAGAATCTTTAAATGTTGGAGTAGTGGAACCATTCGTTCGAAACCGGGAATAATTCTTTGTCAGTCAGAGAATCATATGTTTCAATGTTAAACTATACAAAGCGCTTTGTCATCACCTTATTATTGGGATTACAGATTTGAGAAGCGTTTGTAGAGTGATCTGCTTCGTAGAATAATATTATTTTCAATTTAGATTTTAATAAATTATTTTTCTCATAAGCTATTGCATTTTATTCGTCCATTTGATCAACCGCTGTCGTTTCAAAATGGCGGCCACCATAAAAAAGAAAATATCCACCATGTTTTCAGGTGATGACGGATGTTTTTTGATTAGCATAAGCAATGCATTTAGTGCTTCTTAGCACTGTTTAGCACGTTTTACTTTTGATGTTAAGTCTGTATGTACATGTTATCTATTGTCGTGCACACACGAACTGCATTCGGCAGGCCGGGTTTTGCCTGTACTCTTATTAGAAGAAGTAATCGAAAAAAGAGATGCGTGTGTATAAGTACAACCCATTGCAGTACAGTTTTGTTCATGGTCACCGCTATATGCATAGCATCTTCCGAATAGCTTAAATGTCTGTACTATTGACATTATTATTATAGAGTTCTGTTCAACGCGGAGCTAGAGGGCGTGAACGGTAGCAAGCATTTTTACTACCGTTCATGAACATTCTCAATCAAACCGAGACTGCAATAGATTTTGTATCTAACGTGTTCGACGATTTCCAAATTTCTCCTTTTATACTTTTTCATACCCTAGACTTTCCGTAACCATTTGTGGGTCCGAAACATCTAATGTGATGGACGTTTCGCACTCTGGCCATTGGAGGTTTGTCGTGACCACTATAGGGGAGTCAGATATAATCATAGAGCAGAGTTTTCTTAATCTGTTTTCGTTTATAGGAAATTTGCATCAAACTTTTAATCTCAGACCATTTGTTAGAAACAAAATATATTCATGTATACTCTTATATTTAAAATTATTGTTTAGGTAATACTTTTTATTTTAAATTCGTATTCACTCTATCAATTTAGTCAAATTGTACAGTTGATTTAATTCTCAGAATATACTATAAAATAACTGAGTGATCATTTACTCTTATACCATAATCGCATACATCTTATTTTTTAAGACGACTGTTTATATGTATGATATTTATTATCTATATTTAAATTTTTGTTGTTACAAATAGTGAAGCTTATTGTAAATAAATACTTCCAAGTTAATAGCAATTATGAAATTATTTTATTATTTCTCACAGACGTAGAAATATAGCGTTTTGCGCTGTCCGTCCATTTAAACAGTATGTCGCCCGTCCATCCTTAGGGATCACTTTAGACATTGATACATATTCCCCTATCACTAAGTCTTTTGCGTATTTTAGTGCTGGCAAAACGTTGCAGTTTCATGTGTGCAGAGCAATTGATCAAGTCTTATGTTGAAATATGTCCTTCGTGTTAGATTTCTTAGAATAAGTGAGCATCTTTATTCGGCGTTGAATGTTGGCCCTCCCACAAAATGCGTCAATATAAAGATAGCTAAAATAAAATGTAAGTCAACAAAATCAGCAATATAAAACAAGAGCACCGCCTCGCGGATCAAATACGCCCGTCGTATACTTCAAGCTGAAATGGTAATTAGTAACAGACAAGGTTTATTTCTAGCTTAAATCTTTAGGATAAAGCAAGAAAAGGCAAAGCTAAATTACAGGTTAAACTTTGTTTTCAAAGGGGCATAACTGACAAAAATATTTGTTCAACGTTTAGTACATTTTGACCGAATTTCAAAATATCAGCATTGATAACAAAGAAACAAGGGCACCGCAACGGGAATTACGTACAATATGGAATGACAATTGTGACTATTATGGCTACCCGATTGTTAACTTGTTCACTTTTTGCAACATATGTATATTGGTATATTGTCGATGCAAATCAGATAAGGCATTAATCTATCTTCTGTTATGTCATGTTCAATTGTATTGGACATGAAATAAATTATGTTCCATTAATATTAACCAGGAAAAATATTACAAACTGTATTATTATTCCAAGTGCCATGAATATTGAAACAATAGCATTTGCTTTTCTAAACATAAACCTTAGCTGGGCTTTACTCGAAATAACTGAAGTAGCGAGTGAAATCTGGGTTTTTAACATTGTACACGTATTATCTAGGCATATGGCTTGAGAGAAATTATTATCATTTGCCTTTGTCAGTGTTAATACCGTTTGAAAGCTTTATTGCATTACAATTACCGGTCCTACCTTTAGCGTGTGCCTAGCCGATGTTACAATAAGTTCAAACTATTGTAAAATGGTCATTGTAGTATAGGTGTACTATCCTGTATTTTGTACTTAAAGGCCGGGGTCACACAATAAAAGCTGGTTACACTGAAAAATGGCTACTACCACTGACCACTCTAATTTGTCTACAAGCAGAGCACCGGTGGGGGAATTTTTAAAAAAAAAAATAGGCCTGTTGGAACTTGGCATTAATGTTCTTGAATGTTTGGTGAATATTGCTTGTGAATTTGAAAGCACTGTGACATTTGTGAGTGTTATATGAAAAAATCGTTTTTAAAAACTGTTCAAAATTCAAATTTTCTATCACTGGTGATTGACAGTTGGTGAAAGGTGTGTACCTGTGTACCAGCCAACTAGAGTTGAGATGCTGGAGATTTACATTTCATTGACATATGGCGGGGAATAACATACTTCTACAAATACTACAGTCTAGATGTTATGAAGTTAGTTACAGAGGAATGACATAGATGTTATAAAAGTCATTATTTTTTAATAAATATTATGTCACATATTATGTGTACAATGATTGCAAAATAACATATGACTGTGTACTGAGTCAATTATTGCCATAAATGACCCATGTTGGGAAAACTTGGTAAATTTGGGAACCATTGCTTGACCATTTCTAAAACACACATTTGCATAATATCCCTTCTAGGTCATACATATTAACTTTGGAAGCGTTTGTCATTACAATGCCCTATTTTTCTGTTCTTAATCAACAGTTTCTTGTGCTAGGTGCAACATATACGTTGAAATTGATGTCATCCTTTAAATTAATGGGTAATATTTGCTCTTCTGAAACTGCAAGTCTTTTTTGTTCCTCATCGAAGCAAACAAATCCTACAAAAAATATATTAACAAAAATTAAAACAGATACTAGAAATAATCTTGAAACTTAATTAATGGTTTATGGCCTGAACAAGCCCTGGAGAACTGAACCGGTGGGTCTACAGTGCGAAAAGAGCCTCCACATACGAACAGATGCAAATATATGCGAAAAGATGCGAAAAGAGACATAGCTGTTCATTATAATAGTTAAAAAGTATTAATTGGCTATAGTGTTTCGTGCTTTGATCATTTTAACAACATAATCTAGCATTGTTTGTCCCGGACAGTGTACGCGTTAATTGTCGCTCCATAAGCGGCACTGCAGAACGTTTTGAGCTTCCTTTAACTTGTTTAATGCAAATCATTATTAATTATTTACATTTATTTCAACAGTTGTAAGAAAATCTTCGTATATTTTCTATAAACTGTTTTATGTATATTGCTGTCAACAAAAAAAATATGATCTCATGTAACATGCTTTCTGTTTATTTGTTTAGAAAAAATATATGTTGTAAATAAAACCACTTCAATTTAAATGTTTGGTTATTGTGCTTTAATACATTTTTAACATCACACACCACCATCATCATCATCATCATCATCATCATCATCATCATCATCATCATCATCATCATCATCATCATCATCATCATCATCATCATCATCATCATCAACAACATCATCATCATCCCCATCATCAACATCATCATCATCATCATCATCTTCATCATCATCATTTTTATCATCTTTATCATCATCATCATTATCATCATCATCATCATCATCATCATCATCATCATCATCATCATCATCATCATCTTCATCATCCACATCATCATCATCATCATAATAGGTGAATAAATTACCAATACACAAACAATAATATTGGGCATTAATTCATCGTGAAATGAATGCAGATGAAAAATAAAGAGTAACATTTATGTAATAGGTGTATACATGCACACAGATTGTTAGAAGAGCAACTAGATAAAATTAAAAAACATTTAAAAAACACACACGAATAAAGCAATTATCAATAGATTTATATCCTGTCAATTTAACTTATGTTGACGATTGATTAAAGAAATCATATGCTCCAATTGGGTGAAATAAAATATATTTGATAAGTATATACTCTTCATATAGGAGGAAATCTAAAGATCAATCAGATAGAAAAAAATTATATTAAATATAAACACTTCTTTACAGTAAAGTACTGTATAGATATTGTATGCGAACATATCGCTTTCGAATGCGCAAATACATAATAGTAAATGGTATGCGTAAATAGGTACTTTCGTATGCAAAAAGAGCACATCTTTTCGTACCCCATTTCATGACTGACAGAGACTCATAAGTACTTAATAACCGCTAAATAATGCTAGATTATGTTGTTAAAATGATCAAAACACGAAACACTATAGCCAATTAATACTTTTAACTATTATAATGAACACATATGCCTCTTTTCGCATCTTTTCGTATGTGGAGGCTCTTTTCGCACTTTAGACCCACACTATTAGAGATAAAAATGAAGATGTAATCATTCTAGGCAATTATCTATTACCTATCAATAGGTGCTATTATAATTAACGTAGGAGTGTGTCCCTATTTGACTCCAATAAAAAAAATAATCACCACATTGTTTCAACCATTTACTCAAATAGAATTTATCTTGTATACATTTATAAAGGGGTTGCTCGGGTGGCAGTTCCCAGAGTTCCGGACGAAGAATTTACAACAGAGTGCAAAAGAATTTGTTCTGAATGTCCCGAGAACCTGTTCCCACAGTTCTCATTTCCAAGGTGGTGCAGAGGGCACACTTAGCTCTTTAATCTCCAAATAAAATGGCGACATCGGGAAAAGAAGAAATTGAGCAATAAGTAAAATTCGAAACAAATCCAGTATAGTTTCATTTAATATAAAAACGCACAGTCTAAATGGGGATTTATCCAGTTTGAGTAATAAACTTAAAATGTCAAACTGTATAATTGAGGATACTGCACTCATCCTCCTTTTACATGTAAAAATAAATCGACTTTCACTAGCGTAATAAATTGGCTCCTGTGCATTGTTTTTCTTTATTATTCTATGTAACTGTAACTTGCCAATCCAAAAAAAATAAAAAAAGCATTAAACGTGTATTTATAAAATAACTAAAAAGTAAGGCTTCATTCTGATTCACTTCACACAATTAAAAAAAATATGACAAAGAATTCAAATAATAATCTTGAAAGGGGTGGTGATCGCTAAATTATTTAGTGACTGAATCACACATACAACTCTTCACTATTTATAAATCATGTATATGAAACTCCTGTTAAAGTCTGACCATGCTTATGCTCACTCTTAAGGGAGGTGATATAGATTTTGTGTCAAATATGTATTATATTACTGTCAAATGTGCATTAAATCACTCGATGTACCCAGGCGTTAATTAAAACAACTGATTAAAAACGTACGCTTCGTTCAAAAGGTATGCTGACTTTCTAACTGTTGTGTTTATATAAATAATACTCGATCTGTTAATAAACCATTTGAATCTGCACGACACGTGTTGTATGCTTAGCGTCAATTATTACACAACGCCGTGACAACGATATTGAAAATATTTATTCGGAATAGCGTGTAAAGTTTAATTATATTTCATTGATTTGATAGCGTAATCCTCTATGATGTAACGTTTCCGAATAATGTGTAAACTGTTTCATTTTACGTTGCAATAAGCATACTCTGCCTTTAAGTTGACAAACCTGCATGTAGACTAACTTGTGCGTCTACAAAACCTCCAGAATTACTCATCTTGGAGTATTTTCTAGTGAAATAAATTATAATTGACTACCGAAAGCTTTTACTAACAATAATAACGTTTAGGCCAGTTTGTTATTTTCTTTCTTTGGTTTTGTGTTTTTATTCTGGCATTTTTGTTTTCCTTCATATTATTTTGATATTTCAAAACATTATTCAGATTTTAATATTGGCGTCAACACCTTTTCAGATGGCTCATTTAGGAAAATGAAGACCAGTTTTCCTGCTTCTCAATCTGTGTTATATAATAAACTTGTTTGTTATCTTGCAAATAACTGTTGATGGGAAAAGCCACCAGATCGTTGCCGATCCTCAATTGGTAGAAAAACTCAATTCCAATGGTAAGGTTTCTGATATTTCTTTATACATATTTTCATCAAGATTTGTTGAATATATGGACATTTAAATTGCAGAGCTACAGATAAGTCAGGTATTTGCTTAAATATGCAATTAAAAATATCAAAATAATGGGTACAAATAACGTAACAAAAATCTTCAAATGATAAAAAACTATGCAAATTGATCAATCTATGAGTTGTTGAAAGGACAACGAGTCACCTTGTATAAAGCTTATTGTAAAAGAAGTCAATGTTATTAGACTTTGTATATACTAATAGTATAATGACACCCCAAAACATTGTTACACACTGTTTTATTTTACCCAATTGAAATCCTCAAATACTCAATTAAAGTCCAGTGCCATCATAAACAGGAATATGTTTTGGCATTAGGAATATGACCCAATAATGGCTATAAAATCAGCCTAAAAAACACGGCACTGATGCGCCTCATGACAGTGGAGAGTGGGAATAAGTATGTCATAAGAACCGTGTAATTTTATCTTCATATAATAAAATATTATAAAATTATTGTCTCTTAAAGATGCAGCCGTGAAAGCAGGATGTTTCAAAAGGGTACAGGAGGTGATCAAATTACAGAATGAAGAGATAGTTAAAGATTTTTGTGCATTGACTTTTACGTTTTTGGCATATTTCATGAATTAAAAAGTGGCAAGGAGGTCAGTCAACCACAAAACACAGAAACAAACACGCAAACAAACAAACAGGAAGGCAATGATAATACATACAAACGACATCATAAACACAAAAGGGTTGACAATAGGGCTACCGCCTTGGAACGGTCAGTGGCAAAGTAGTCCACGGGGGTGGGGGGGTTTAAACCGGTTCTAGGGGGCACCAAACCTCACACTTACCCTACTGTCATCCCATTAAAACAGGACAGTGTAAATAAAGAAATCCCCGCCATGATATAATATATAAGACAATACTTAAAGGGACTAAAAGCGATCTAAAAGATTAATTGATGTCAATTCAACTGGAAACTATCATAAGTACTTCAGTTTTATATGAAATGTGCATACAGTTTGCTTTAAATTAAGCCGCATATTGCATTTCAATAACTTATTGTTAATAAAAATGTTTGGTCTGGAAAACTCGACGACTCGGCTGCGTTTTGTTGCAAAATCATCAATATGAATTTAAAGAGGATTATATTCCATATAATTCAAATAAAGTTCAACAAGAATTTATAAGAGCTTTAAAGCATCAGAATAATTACTATTAGTGATTTATACAACAAAACTATCTTAGTGTTCTTGTTTTCCAGACCAAACTATTTCATAAACAATAAGTAAATTGTATGGATAATGGGTCATAGTTTAGTGCATATGTACATTGAATACGAAACACATTAGGATAGGTGTATTCATATTTGGATTGACACCCATAATGCTTCTGGATCACTTCCAGTCCGTTTCATGTAAAAATCTACCTCATCTTGCAAGCCTTAAATTAAAACAAAAGATACCGTCCAACACTTTATCGATTAGCAGACAATTAATGCACAAATCAATATAGATTAATATATGGATTTGTATGTGCATTGATATGCTAACTATCATTTGATGGTACACTTACACTTTGCATCGTTACATGTACCAGCATAAAGGATCAGTTTTAACTACTTGTATGGTTTCGATGAAACTGTAGAGTTCTATGTGGTTCGTTGTAAGAAATATAAAAAGATCGGACAGGGAAAGTAGCATTCAAGGAGGACAGTCAACCACAAAACACAGGAACACACATGGAAACAGACAAACAAGAAGGCAAAAATAATAATAAAAGTAAACGAAATACAAACACAAAATGGTTGACAATAGGGCCACCGCCTTGGAACGTTCAGTGGCAAAGTAGGCCACTGGGGGTTTAAACCGTAAGCTTCGTCAATCAGTGGGGAAAAGCTTTGAAACTACAGGATTTAACAGTACATTTAACACACTCCAAAATAAAAGGAGAAAATCCGGGTTGTCTCCTTTACCCTATCAAATGGCCTATATTGCAGTTTAAGTAGAAACTAGGTCATTTATACCAGAGAATTTTCGCTTCAGTGTATATCGTACAAGAGAAATTTCTATTTAAGTTCAAATGGTACAAGAGAAATTTCTCTTCAAGCCTAAAACGCTACAAAAGAAATTTCTCTTCAAGCTATAATGCTACAAGAGAAATTTCTCTTCAAGCTAAAACGCTACAAGAAAAATTTCTCTTCAAGCTAAAACCCTACAGCTAAAACCCTACAAGAGAAATTTCTCTTCAAACTAAAACGCTACAAGGAAAACTCTCTTCAAGCTAAAACGCTACAAGAGCAATTTCTCTTCAAGCTAAAACGTTACAAGAGAAATTTCTCTTCAAGCTAATATCCTACAATAGAAACTCCTTCAAGCTAAAACACTATAAGAACAATTTCTCTTCAAGCTAAAACCCTACAGCTAAAACCCTACAAGAGAAATTTCTCTTCAAGCTAAAATGCTACAAGAGAAATTTCTCTTCAAGCCTAAAACGCTATAAAAGCAATTTCTCTTCAAGCTAAAATGCTACAAGAGAAATTTCTCTTCAAGCTAAAACGCTACAAGAGAAATTTCTCTTCAAGCTAAAATGCTTTCTCTTCAACCTAAAACCCTACAGCTAAAACCCTACAAGAGAAATTTCTCTTCAAGCTAAAACGCTACAAGAGAAATTTCTCTTCAGGCTAAAACGCTATAAAAGAAATTTCTCTTCAAGCTAAAATGCTACAAGAGAAATATCTCTTCAAGCTAAAACGCTACAAGAGAAATTTCTCTTCAAGCTAAAATGCTTTATCTTCAACCTAAAACCCTACAGCTAAAACCCTATCAGAGAAATTTCTCTTCAAGCTAAAACGCTACAAGAGAAATTTCTATTCAAGCTAAAACGCTACAAGAGAAATTTCTCTTCAAGCTAATATTCTAAAAGAGAAATTTCTCTTCAAGCTAAAACGCTACAAGAGAAATTTCTCTTCAAGCTAAAACTCTACAGCTAAAACACTACAAGAGAGATTTCTCTTCAAGCTAAAACCCTACAACTAAAACCCTAAACCCTACAGCTAAAACCCTACAAGAGAAATTTCTCTTCAAGCTAAAACGCTACAAGAGAAATTTCTCTTCAAGCTAAAACGCTACAAGAGAAATTTCTCTTCCAGCTAAAATGCTACAAGAGAAATTTCTCTTCAAGCTAAAACCCTACAGCCAAAAAACACTGCATGAGAAATTTCTCTTCA
Organism: Cyrtodaria siliqua; assembly: GCA_037043455.1. Lineage (NCBI taxonomy): Eukaryota > Metazoa > Mollusca > Bivalvia > Adapedonta > Hiatellidae > Cyrtodaria > Cyrtodaria siliqua. The sequence goes on from JAWPHD010004106.1 coordinate 81,161, forward strand.
AGCTAAAATGCTATAAGAAATAATTCTCTTCAAGCTAAAATGCTACAAGAGAAATTTCTCTTCAAGCTAAAATCCTACAACTAAAACCCTACAAGAGAAATTTCTCTTCAAGCTAAAACGCTACAAGAGAAAATTTCTCTTCAAGCTAATATCCTATGAGAGAAATTTCTCTTCAAGCTAAAATGCTACAAGAAAAATTTCTCTTTAAGCTAAAACGCTACAAGAGAAATTTCTCTTCAAGCTAAAACGCTACAGCTAAAACCCTACAAGAGAAATTTCTCTTCAAGCTAAAACGCTACAGTTAAAACCCTACAAGAGAAATTTCTCTTCAAGCTAAAACGCTACAAGAGAAATTTCTCTTCAAGCTAATAGCCTACAAGAGAAATTTCTCTCCAAGCTAAAACGCTACAAGGGAAAAATGTCTTCAAGTTAAAACGCTACCAGAGATATTTCTCTTCAAGCTAAAACGCTGCAAGAGAAAATTCTCTTCAAGCTTACAGTTAAAGCCCTACAAGAGAAATTTCTCTTCAAGCTAAAACCCTACAGCTAAAACACTACAAGAGAAATTTCTCTTCAAACTAAAACACTACAAGAGAAATTGCTCTTCAAGCTAAATTGCTATAAGAGAAATTTCTCCTCAAGCTAAAACGCTACACGAGAAATTTCTCTTCAAGCTAAAATGCAACAAGAGAAATTTCTCCTTAAGCTAAAACGCAACAAGAGATATTTCTCTTCAAGCTAAAATGCTACAAGAGAAATTTCTCCACAATCTAAAACGCTACAGCTAAAACCCTACAAGAGAAATTTCTCTTCAAGCTAAAACGCTACAAGAGAAATTTCTCTTCAAGCTAATAGCCTAGAAGAGAAATTTCTCTTCAAACTAAAACGCTACAAGGAAAAACTTTCTTCAAGTTAAAACGCTACAAGTGAAATTTCTCTTCAAGCTAAAACGCTGCAAGAGAAAATTATCTTCAAGCTAAAACCTTACAGCTAAAACCCTTCAAGAGAAATTTCTCTTCAAGCTAAAACGCTACAAGAGAAATTGCTCTTCAAGCTAAAATGCTATAAGACAAATTTCTCCTCAAGCTAAAACGCTACAAGATAAATTTCTCTTCAAGCTAAAATGCTACAAGAGAAATTTCTCCTCAAGCTAACACGCAACAAGAGAAATTTCTCTTCAAGCTAAAACACTACAAGAGAAATTTCTCTTCAAGCTAAAATGCTACAAGAGAAATTTCTCTTCAAGCTAAACCCTACGTTTTTGGGTATTGGATGATTTAAATAGTAATATATCAACTATTTAAACTAGTTATATACAGACACTATGTTTTATACTTATCAGTTTAAGAATGCAATACATTTTCAATAGAAATGAGTTTACATTTATTATCAACAAATATAATTAGATATAGATATACCTTTTTGGCAAAGTTACTTCCCTTGACAAAAAATCCTCCATTTGTATTTGACTGCAGAAGACGTGAGCTGTTGTTTTTCTTTTGCTTTTCAGGTAAATTATTTTATTTAAAACAGTTTACATGTTAACAAAAATTACATCTTTAGTAAGTTATGAATTTTGGCTTTTGTCGAACAGTGATAAATACACGCCTGTGGTTCGCATTTATCAATTTTCTTACACTCAATGTCAAAATACAGCGGAAATCCTAAGTAACTAACAATGGAATTATTATCATATGTATCCAACTCATTTGATAAATTCAATATCAAACAAGAAACTTGCCCTAATAAAAACTCCTATAATATTCACAAGTTCCGAGTTAAATTCACAATTGTTTAGTGCATAAAATACACGTCTACGAACGGCGAGACGATTTATGATATACGACGTCCTCCGACTTTGGTGCCTTTATAAACTTCCGTATGTAAAAAAACACCCGAAGACGTCAAATAATTGAGAATAACAGTTGTTATGGTTCTATCATTTATTTAGCTAGAAAATGTAATCAGCAGTAAATTCTAGGTAATAACGTTAAAGGAATATGAATCTGCAAGCAAAAAACAGTTGCCACAGTTAACCACTCGGCCACAGAGACTCTGGAAAAATGGAGTTTTTGTGAAATTACATTTTAAATTTCACCAGTGACATTTTATAATTATACATGGGTACAACTGCTAACTGTTAGCAATAAAATGAGCATGTATAATTAACTAAATATAATTTGAGAATGTTACACATTTCGGAGATTGTGAGACATACTATAAAAATCTTTCATGGGTATCCGGTGAAGATAGGGAATTCCAATCCGAAGTATGAGTGTTTTAATCGGAACCGAGGCTCTAAAACACTTATACTGATGGTTCGAATTCCCTATCTGAACCGAATACCCATGATAGATTCGTTTTATTAGCTCTACTGATCAGAGATCAGCAGAGCTTATGCCGTGGTGCGGCGTCCGTCGTCCGTCCGTCCGTCCGTCCGTCCGTCTGTCCGTCTGTCCGTAAACTTTTATTTGTAGCGACTTCACAGCTGAAACTACTGGATGGATATTCATGAAACTTTACAGAAATGTTGCCCATAAAGTCTAGTTGATCGTAGCAAAGATTCATGTTGATGTAAAATCCAAGATGGCCGCCAAAGCTAAAAATAGAGTTTTAAAATACAAGTTTGTAGCGACTTCTTCTTGAAAACTATAAGTGATATTGATATGGGACTTTTTCTAAAATGATCAGCATGACATGATGTTGATCCTAGTCAAAAATCGTTTTGATTCAACGTTAAACATGGCTGCCAGCGGCCATCTTTGTTTACATAGAGTAATATAGTAAAAACTTGTAGCGACTACTTCTCTGAAACTACTTGGCGGATTGTCATGAAACTTTACAGGAATGTTGCTCTTGATGTCTAATTGATCCTAGAAAAATTTCAGGTCGGCCGGAAATTCAAGATGGCCGTCACAGCTAAAAATAGATTTTTAAAAAATAAGTTTGTAGCGACTAATTCTTGAAAACTATAAGTGATATTGATATTGGACTTTTTCTAAAATGATCAGCATTACATGATGTTGATCCTAGTCAAAAATTGTTTTGATTCAACGTTAAACATGGCTGCCAGCGGCCATCTTTGTTTACATAGAGTTTTATAGTAAAAACTTGTAGCGACTACTCCTCTGAAACTACTTGGCGGATTGTCATGAAACTTTACAGGAATGTTGCTCTTGATGTCTTATTGATACTAGTAAAATTTCAGGTCGGCCAGAAATTCAAGATGGCCGTCACAGCTAAAAATAGATTTTTAAAAAATAAGTTTGTAGCGACTACTTCTTGAAAACTATAAGTGATATTGATATGGGACTTTTTCTAAAATGATCAGCATGACATGATGTAGATTCTTGTGGAAAATTATTTTGATTCGACGTTAAACATGGCTGCCAGTGGCCATCTTTGGTTACATAGAGTTATATAGTAAAAACTTGTAGCGACTACTCCTCTGAAACTACTTGACGGATGTTCATGAAACTTCACAGGAATGTTGCTCTTGATGTCTAGTTGATCCTAGAAAAATTTCAGATCGGCCGGAAATTCAAGATGGCCGCCACAGCTAAAAATAGATTTAAAATAAATAAGTTTGTAGCGACTACTTCTTCAAAACAATAAGAGATATTGATATGGGACTTTTTCTAAAATGATCAGTATGACATGATGTTGGTCCTTGTTGAAAATCGTTTTGATTTGACCTTAAACATGGCTGCTTTGTTTACATAGAGTTATATAATGAAAACTTGTAGCGACTACTTCTTTGAAACTACCTGACGGATTTTCATGAAACTTCACAGGAATGTTGCTCTTAATGTCTTATTGATCTTAGCAAAATTTCAGGTCGGCCGGAAATTCAAGATGGCCGCCACGGTTAAAAATAGATTTTCAAAAAACAAGTCTGTAGGGACTACTTCCTGAAATCAAAATCAATCAGTAGAGCTTCAAGGTCATTGACCTCTTGTTGCATATCTTAGACATATTGCGCGTTGACGCTGCCAACTACTAACGTTTTGCATGTTTGTGCTTTCGTGACTTTTATCTTTACCCATAAAAATATGACTTTCCATTCCCCATGTAAAACGTGGATTGCCTTATCCGGTATGCAAGAATTATATTTTCATAATAATAATTTATTATTAGGTCTGTGAGAAATACAAAAGGTCACTACAATATCTGAAAATGATCATAATCGTAATTAACTTTAGCAATTGGAGTTTTGAAATCAGACAAACTCAAAATAAGATACATAACTGTACACTACAAACAAAGCTTTTATAGAACTATGACTACAAATGCTTTTTTTTTATAAACATGAGCATCAAGGATAAACACAGAGGCTTTCACGTAGTCAAATGCAGATGTGATATGTCATGCTAACTTGACTCTACTTTTTGTGCGATTTTCATGATGTTGTCAACATTACATACACCGAAATATATGGAAAGCCTTTTTCACATGTAATCACTATTTAGCGATATCGCTTATTCAATTAGCGATATATCACTAATTCAATTACTGATATCAAAAATTAATTAGCGATATCAAGAATTAATAAGCGATATTTTTTTATATCAAAAATTGAATAATCGATATCGCTAATTCAATTACAGATAATCGCTAATTCAATTTTTGATATCGCTAATTCAATAAGCGATATCGCAAATTCAATTTCAGATCAACAATTAATTTTCGTTTCTGGATATCGCTAATTTATTTTTTTATATCGGTAATTGAATTAGCGATATCACTAATTCTAATACTGATATCAAAAATTGTATTAGCGATATCAATAATTGAATTAGCGATATCCAGAATTGAATGAATTTGCGATATCGGTAATTCAATTTCCGATATCAAAAAATCATTTTGGTAATTCATCAACTTCAAGAATCACAATGAACGCTCCCTAGTTTAGATTTTTAATCCCAAAATTCAACATTCCAAAATGTCCAGAGTTTTATCAAGGATAGACAGTAACTTGGTAGAATTGAGAGGTTGTTAACAGTTGACGATAGCAACAGAGACAGGAGGGACAAAGCTATTCGACTTATTGAATCTTCGGTACAGACTTTAGACAGGATAAGATCTACAGTTGACGAATCAAGTTATAACTATATAAGGATCCCGTTAGGTCAACTCAGCCAAGTGTGCGACGAAACAACGCAGTCAGTTGGGTACAGTAATATTGCTGTTCCCCGTCATGTTGAATTGCGCGCGTGACTGGTACCGTTTTGAAGCAGGGCCAATTTCTTTTAAAAGGGAGAAAAGTCCATATTCACTCTTACAATAATTCTATTAGCGATATCAAAAATTGAATTAGCGATATCAAAAATTGAATTCTGGATATCAATAATTGCTGTTCAATTTCTGATACCGCTAATTCGTTTTTTGATATCGCTAATAGAATTAGCGATATCAAAAACTGAATTAGCGATATCAAAAATTGAATTAGCGATATCGAGAATTCAATTCTCGATATCGAAATATATGGTATTTAGCGACATCAAGAATTGAATTACCGATATCGCTAATTGAATTAGCGATATCGATAAAATGATTTTTTGATATCAGTAATTAAATTAGCGATATCGCTAATATATCGCTAATTGAATTAGCGATATTGGTAAATAGTGATTAAATGTGAAAACGTCTTGCCATAGAAATATAAGAATTAACTAACACATGAAAAACAACTAAATCAACAAAACATAACCTAATAATCAAAACTGAATAATCATACATGCTGCAGCATCACCGATATTGTAGATATCAATATTTCATCTGAGTACTGTCAAACATAACAGGAAAACATCGAGTTATCGAAGTGTCAGAACTTTGGCAGGTAAGCCGTATATAGATTATATTATTTCTAGACTGATACCAAACATGTAAACCTTTAAAATGTTTTAGGAATCCCATATTTCAGGACCGGCTCGTGTAAATTAATTCAGGCCTCTTGAGGGTGCACTTTATTGGTATGCCGAGAGATCGGGATGTGCCGGACTAAACCGGTCACGTGATTTTATAAGGGCTAGACGGCATGCCAATTGGATGCGCGCGCAGTCACCCGGAATGAATCGAGTGAAAATCGGGATAAACAGGTACACCGCGGCATATAACCGGGATACCAATAAAGTGCACCCTAATTGTCCAATGCTATTGTATAAACATAAATTGTATAAACATAAATAACATATTCATATATGATTCCCATGGCTCTGTTTTAATTAATATTGCTTAATGTTTTTTTGTTTTTCTTTCAATTAATATTAATAAATGTTGTTTTTCTGCAGTAAATTATACGGACAAGCTTTTTAAAAGAAGTCACTGTGTTTTAAATTTGCTAACGGGTTCGTCAAGTGTTTCCGGCGACCAATGAAGGCAGTCATACATCAGCGTGAAGCTCTTACGGGAGGTATTGACCAATCACAACTCATCACACGATCCTATCACAGATTCATATTAGATATGTAAGTATGTTTTATCTATCTAGGTCACTTACTATGCTTTTCCAAGTTAGAAGACTTTATTGTATTGTGTTACAAAGATGTTATCCAGAGCTACAGATAAGCTTTTTGATGAATCATGTACTTACTAATCTAGTTTTTGAAATTTAATATTTTATGATTTTAATTGGGTAAATTAAAAAAAAATATGCAAAAGTCCCGATTCAATGATTGAACTTCCATCGCACTCTTTTTAAAAACTGAGGGTCGAACGCAGAACTATGCTAAGTGCATTTTAGTTAATTTTACAAGAGAAAATTTAAATGATTTTTTAAATATCAGTGAACAGTATTGATCCATTACGTACTATTAATAAATATTTGTTTTGCCCATTTTTATACAACTTTAACATGCAACATGACCTAGCTCTAACTTTTAAATGAGCAAATGGCATGCGACATAAGTGATACTGTAACACCCTTCTTATTATTTTTACGCAAAAATGCTGCTTATCTATAGCTCTGTGAGCATTGTAGAGCTTCACAGTAAACACTAATATGGTACATTATGTAACACCAATATCTTGGTTTAATATTTAATCATAGTATGATTACTTGCAACATGTATATTCATCCAACCTTTTCTTTCTTGGCATATTTGTTTACAGCATCAGTGATTAGTTCCAAGTGACTGTCTGAAAGTATCAGTTTTCTTTGATGTTTCTTCCCAATGACATTTGTTTTCCATGACATCTTTTATGTTCAGAGTCACAGCACCTTCTTATATCTTTAAAAACGTTTTTTTTCAATTTTTCCAATTGGTGCTTGTGTAAATGTCATTTGTTCATGGTCCAGTATTCCCAGGTAGACAGCTTGTTTTGTGTATTCTACCACAGCTATAGTAACCTGTAATATATATAGGTAAACAACATTTTAAATAAAGGTCTTCTCACAGTATGCATGTATGATTAATCTATATTAATACATTACAAATGTAGAGTGGAGAAATCCTTTTTTTAGCTCTACTGGCCAAGGGCCAGAAGAGCTTATGGGATGGCGAGTTGTCCGTCGTCCGTCCGTCGTCCGTCCATCGTCCGTTGTCCGTCCGTCGTTAACTTTTGTCTCGTTAAGACGATAGGGCCTTCATTTCTCATCTGATCTTTACCAAACTTTAACAGTTTGTTAATATCAATGAAAGCTCGGATAAGTTCGAAAACCAGCCGGATCGGATCAGTAACAGCGGAGTTATGGTCCTTGATTTAGTTAAAAATGCTATATTGGTATATTTTGTCTCGTTAAGACGATAGGGCATTCATTTTTCATCCGATCTTTACCAAACTTTACCAGATTGATAATATCAATGAAAGCTCAAACAAGAGCGAAAACCAGACAGATTAGACCAGTAACAGAGGAGTTATGACCTTTGATTTAGTTAAAAGCGCTATATTTTGCTTCGTTAACATGATAGGGCCTTCATTTTTCATTCGATCTTTACCAAACTATACCAGATTGTTAATATTAATGGAAGCTCGGACAAGCTCAAAAACAAGCCAGATCGGACTAGTAACAGCGGAGTTATGGCCCTTGATTTAGTTAAAAATGCTATATGTTGCTTCGTTAAGACGATAGGGCCTTCATTCTTCATCCGATCTTTACCAAATTTTACTAAATTGTTAATGTCAATGAAAGCTCGGATAAATTCGAAAACCGACCAGATCGGACCAGTAACAGCGGAGTTATGGCCCTTGATTTAGTTAAAAATGCTATATTTTGCCTCGTTAAGACGATATGGCCTTCATTTTTCATCCAATCTTTACCAAACTTTATCATATTGTTAATAGCAATGAAAGCTCCGACAAATTTGAAAAAAGCCAGATTGGACCATTTACAGGCCCTTGATTTTCTGAAAAATGCTATATTTTGGCCTCAGTAAGACGAAATGGCCTTCCTTTGGACGGATTTCATTGAAACTTTTCTGGGATGATCAGTACCAAGCCTAGTTGTACATATCATCACCGTGTTACGGTTGAATGATTTTGGTGGAGTTATGTCCCTTTAAAGGTTTTAATACACATACTTTGTCCAGACTAGTTCTCCTGAAACCCTGTCCAGATTTAAACGAAACTTTTAGGGATGATCAGTTCCAGGTCTAGTTGTGGAAATCATCACCGTGTTCCGCTTGAATGATTTTTGGCAGAGTTATGGCCCTTTAAAGGTTTTAATACACAAACTTTGTCTGGACTAGTTCTCCTGAACCCCTCGCCAGATTTCAACGAAACTTTACGGGATGATCAGCACCCAGCCTAGTTTTGCATATCATCGTCGCGTTCCTGTATACCGATTTTTGGCAGAGTTATGGCCCTTCAAAGGTTTTTGATGCAAAACATTTTCCGGGCGAATTCTCCTGAACCCCTGGCTGGATTTCAGCTGAACTTGACAAGGATGATCAGTATCAAGCCTAGTTGTGCATATCATCGCCATATTCCGGTTGAATTATTTTTGGCAGAGTTATGGCCCTTTAAAGGTTTTAACAGACAAACTTTGTCCAGATTAGTCTCTTCTAAAACTCCTTGCCGGATTTCAGCGAATCTTGGTGGGAATGATCAGTACCAAGCCTAGTTGCACCTATCTTTGCCGTGTTCTGGTTGAATGAATTTTGGCAGAGTTATGACTCCTTAAAGGTTATAATACACTAACTTCATACAGACTAGTTTTCCTGAACGTCTGGCTGGATTTCAACAAATATTGGCAGGGATGATCAGTACCAAGCCTAGTTGCGTATGTCATCGCCATGTTCCGGTTGAATGATATTATACATAAACTTTATGTTTAGCAGTAGAGCGTCCACAGGCCCTCTTGGGCCTCTTGTTTAAATTTTATTCTCAAAATAATACGTAGGTTCCTGTAATTCTGTAACATAACCAACTTGCAGACTAGATTACATTTTATTGCTCTCGCACAAAAAGTAAGTGTTTTTGATTTCTTCTTAAGCGTTTTTATAGTGCATCTTTGTAACTAGTGCAGCAAACATATTCTTCACTTAAACATATATATATAAAATATATCTCCTATATTATGTGTACATCTCGTGTGAATTCATTGTCTCAAAAATGCTACATACATGTAGGCACAGACCAACATATAAACGCTATTTTTATAAACGTGTACCTATCTATCTCAGCCATTTCTCGAGTTATTATTGCCCTAAAAAAGAACATTCAAGTCTCACTACACAGTTAGCTCCCTTGAAACCCACGGTAGATAATGATTACGCCTAAAAAGTAGTAGTGTCACAGTGTGTTCTTCGGTTTTAAATATTTTTAATAATTGCTGACAGATATGTTTATTGTTGTTGCAGGTGAGATGAACAGTCTGAAATTGAATGTGCAGCTATTATACTCAGTTGCAAAAGAAACTGGACACCTTGGACATTTTACTTTACACCCTAACTCTTTATCAAGCGACAGTCCCTTAATGATTCAACCTATTGAAAAACAAATGACAACATGATATTGGCAATGGAATGATAACAACTCTGGTACAAAACATGGCATATTCATTTTGGAATTTGTTAATTTAGTTCTAAAATAACTTTATACACTTAAATCTAAACAAAACTCAGTGTCAACTTTCTTTTGCAACTGAGTATAGATGACACTGCCACCAAAATATGGCAGTTTTATGCCCAAAATAGTGCATTGGAGGACACCACTCTAATAGCTAAAAAAAACCTGGTCAACGTACCAGATTTTGTACAGTTTTGTGTGAGCAAATGACTTGGTTACATTAAAAAGTAACGTTTAGCTTGGTAACTTCCTGTTTGGAATGGCCCTGTAAACTTTATTCATATAGGCCAACAGAGTAAAACTGCACTGTGTAGTGAGACCTGAAGAAACAATCACCTAGACGCTTGCAAGACCAGCTTGCATTGACATAGATTAATATTTCTGAGTTAAATGTTTTTAAAAAATGTGTGAAAAAGTTGAATTGAACTTTTTAGCATTAATTGCAATGTACTAAAGTTGGATTTTGGCATAAATTAGTGATTTTGCACATGCAAATGGACCATACAGCCAACATGGATTATTTTGTGTATACTATTCACAGTGAACTTCTCAAATCACTTCCGTAATGTCGATATGAAACACTATAAATCTTCCAGCGCATATGTCTGTCAGTGCCCACAAATGTACATGCAGTATTGAATATTCCGCGAAACTTGGATATTCGATTGGATTTGCCAAAAACAGCGTGTGCTTGCGAGTCAGTAACTTGATTCTGGAACTGTAGTTCTCGTCTCGGTCGGTTTTAAATGGATACAATATACCGACACTATTCCAAGGACACATGTTCACATCATGGAAAGCAGCTTCATATGAACTTTAATAGGTAGGTGTTTGTATAGCAAATTGTTTATTTCAGCTATTGACAATAATAGAAATATACCCCACCCACTTATTCAGTGCAGCAAATTTCAAAACCGCGTTGCGGTGTGTCTTATTTGTCGAGACTGTTCATCAAGTATGTTTATTAACTTAGTCGCTCTTCCTTATTTGCTTTCAAGTCGTCTGACAACCTTTTTCGAACCGCTGTGTCTTTCGGGAAGATTCGTTGTTCGCAGTTACACATTTAACGAGACACCAAATTGTTTCGGGCTTGGTGTTTGCTGAAAGAGGCGTTCCAGCTTTTAGCGTATTCATCTTATTTCTCGTATTCCATTTGTACGCAGGCAATTTGTTCTCTCGTGATATTTTTCATGCACATTTCGTACAAATTTTGCTTCATGAATGTCAAATAAAAAACATCTGTCTATTTATAGGGAATAAAATCCAGACAAAATGTTAACGTACCGTAAGTTAAAAAATGACGTTAAAATCGTATCGGTTCTTAATTCTGATTATAAATTTTATATTGCACTAAGAAATAAAACTGTGCTAATATATGTTTAAATCAAAAAGAAATGTAAGCGAATTTCATGTGTTCAAGTGAATTTCACATCATAATAAAACATCAAATTCTGGTTCTGTCGTTATTCGCGAAAAAGATTGCCGGTGTCGCCTTGATATATTTTTTTCGCAGATCTGTACTGAATTTATTTTAGGCATGCAGTATGTATAGTTTTATGCTGTAAACTTTTTCGCTCTGATCCGAATGGGTGAGTGTTCAATTTTCACTGCTTTGAGATGGTGTACAGTGTCGTCTGGAGAATTAATTGACAGTTCCGATATAACATGGAATTTTCTGTACACAGTGAGTGAGTGAGCGAGCGTGCGTGCGTGCTTGCACATGTAAGTACGTACATACATGTGTTTGCTCGTGCTTGTGTGCGTGCGTACGTGTGTTTGTGTGCATGTATGTACATGTGTGTATGTGTGTGTGTGTATGTGTGTACCTGTGTATGTGTGTGTTTGTGCGCATGCGTGCGTGCGTGTGTACGTGTGTGTGTAAGTGTGCATGTGTACATGTGTGTGTGTGTATGTGAGTGAGGGAGGGATGGAGGAGTGTGTGTGTGTGTGTGTTTTTCTGTGTGTGTGTGTGTTTGTTTGTTTGAGTGCGTGCATACCTGAGTGTGTTTGTGTGTATGTGTGTGTAAATGTATGTACTTTTGTTTACGTGCACGTGTGTTTGTGTGTGTGTGTGTGTACATGTTTGCACGTTTGTACGTGTGTATGTCTGTGTACATGTGGGTACGTCTACTGTGTGTGTACTCGCGTTTCCGCTTGATTTCATACGTCTTCTTTGTGTCTTCATTACCCTTTGTTGATTTATCTTTTTCGTTGGATTTCGATGAAAACCCGAACTTAAATAGGTTCGACATTTCTATTCAGAGATTGCGATGAAGCGTGATACATGTACACAATCCGCAAAGCTGTCGTATGTGATTGTCGCAAAATGTTCAAGCGATTTTTATTTCGTAAAATTTATGATTAGCGTATATAATTAAATAACTTGCTTTTGTTGTATTTTATTAACAATATTTTCACAACATAAGGAATGCTTTTTGTCATTCAAAAGCGGGAGAATAAAACGTCAAATACAGGGATCCCATGCAAAGTGTTGCGACAAGCAACTATCTATATATACACTATCTATATATATTGGCTGCGAAAATCCCGCCGCGCATGCGCAAAACTGTCTAGTTTACAATCACTTCCTATTAGACAACACTCGCTACGGTGAGGTTTGAATTTGTTATTTGGCGTGGGTTTTCAGCGTATTTTGGCGTGGGTTTTCATTTTGATTTTGTTTTATAATTTTTTTTCTATTGCCCGATCGGACAACTTACCAGGATTCAGAATCAACTTGTCCGGGCCCAAGTCTTGGTTGCCAAAACCTATCGGACAATGCCTTATGTCGAGCCCTGTGTATGTGTGTGTTTACGTGTGTATACGTGTAAGAATGTGTGTACGTGTGCACATGTACGTGTGCGTGCTCGTGCGCTTAAGGTTTGTGCATGCGTGAATTATATTGAATTGACTTGACTAAGAATTAACATGGGCCACATTTAAGCGTTCAAGCACATACAGCTATGTTGAGAAAGTGACAATGAAAGGTGCCGAATCTGTGAATTCAGTAGATTGAAGTATATTAAAGGGAGATAATTAGAACTCACTACTAATATATATATATATGTATGTATATATATATATATATGCTTGTTGTCCAATCTCATTCATTACTTGAATAAAATATTGTTTAAATATATAATATATATATAAATATATATATGTATAATTGTTTTTCCCGATTTTAGGCAAAATATTCCAAATTTCAGTGATAAACATAAGTTTAATTGAACACAAAATTAATAACAATGTAAAGTGTATAGTCGGTCATCCTTATTACATGTACATGTATTAGTCTAGATCATCTGCACCGCTTGTTTTATTTTAAATACACACGTTTGTATGAATTTAAAATCAAGCTTCCAAGATAACCAAGACTACATCATACATTGAGAGCAATTTATACTAAGTTCAAAGAGACAATGCCTATGTCTCACATTAGCATCAGCCGGAGTTTACACCTGTTAATTACGAGTGTGTGAATAGGCATTTAACTATCAGATTAAATCGCCGCATGCCAGTTAAAGAATGAATTTTACATTGTGTATGGTAGCGCTTTCTTTTTTTTTAAAGTTTTTTTTCCAGTAAGTAAAAGACAGAGACGTTCATACATTTATGTAGATAAATGATGGGTAACACTTGCATTACATGTTTTCATCTTGCAGCCGTGCAAATGTTCTCTTTTAAGTTTTGCGGGCTGGCAACTGCATACATTTGTCTTTCTTTTAAAGGGACACACAGAAAAATCAATTTTTTTTAAAAACTAAAGGCATCCGGTTAGTTTTCCTACATAACTTTTTAAATGTGTTCAATCATTAATATTAATTATTAGAATAGTTAAAAGCATTCTTTTTTTTTACATAATACTAACTATATATATATATATATATATAGCGGGGCTTTTTCTAGGTGTCCCACGGGGCCAAAAAACGGACCCATTCCCAATGAAAAATAGTGTCTCGTTTTCCCAATTGTTAAACAAAATTCCAAATCTCACATGTCTCACTAAAAATAAATCAAAAGTATACTATGCTATGGTACCAACAATATATTTAAAAAACTGGTAGATAAATGAAAACAGTTGAAATTGATTTTGTTTTAACTTAATTGCATGCAAGCAGCTTTAAAGTCAAAATGATACAGGATTAATAAATTTAACTACTAATTTTAATACCGGGTACTTGATATGTTGTGCTATTATATATACTTAGATACTTGTGCAGTGCGCCCCTTTAAGATAATTGGCAGATTGCTGAAACAAATTTGTATATTTCCATGTGAAGCACAATCAAATAGAGAAGGGCTGCTGATTTCCATGATTTTTGTCCATCCCCAGTTAAAGTAAATTATAGAGATTGTTTAACTGCTTGGTAAAGGTATGATACAAAATGGAGGCACTGCAGTGCGGATAAAACTAAATATAGCAATTTTCGTTAATTCAAGGGCCATAATTCCGGTGTTACTGGTCCGATCGGGCTGGTTTTCGAACTTGACCGAGCTTTCATCAGTATCAACAATCTGGCAAAGTTAGGTCAAGGTAGGATGCCAGATGTAGTCGCTAGTGTGCAGACAAGACAACATATGGCAATTTAATTTAATTGAAGGGCCATAACCCCGGTGTTACTGATCCGATCTTGCTGGTTTTCGAGCTTTCTTTGATATTAACAAACTGATAAAGTTAATGAAGGTGCTTAAAGGGCGCAGACACCATATTTAACGGACGGACGGACAATGGACAGCAGACCATGATATAAGTCCTCTACACAAAGCTAAAAAATGATTTTATCTTGATAAATCTGGTTGCTACAGAAATTAAGCGCCAGCAAACAATCCTTTCAAAAGGAAACCTGCTTGCCCTAGAGTAAATTAATTTCCATTTTGATATGTAATATATACCATCTTAAAGAGCTGGCTTAATAGATTTCAACACAGTGCTGTAAAAGAAGTAATGACAAATTCATAAACAAGAAAGGTAGAAGACAAATATCATGTGTTACATCAAAATTGTTATTTTGATAGAAAACAGTTTTTAAAAATATATGAAAATGAATGCATATCTGGCAGTTACATGCATTTGTAAAATCCCCCAAAAGCGATATGTTCGCACGCAATACCTTTGTTCGTATTAACCGTTAAACTATTTAATATAATTTAAAATAAATTAATAACTGATTGATCTTGTATTTTCCCTGGAGAGCATATTCGCGAAATACATGTATATCAAATATGCCTATTTTCCCTACCCAATTGGAGCAGATGATTTCTTTTATCAATCGCCAACATAAGTATTTATTTGTGGTTGTGTTAGTTAATGTGATTTTATTGTATCTAGTTGTGCTATGTACATGTATATACATATTACACAAATGCAGGGTTCTTCATAAAGCACAATAACCAAAAATTAACTTATATTTGTTATATTTGTTTCTTTTTCTTTCGCCAAAAAAAAATAAAAAATATAATGTTACATGAGATCATACTTTTGTTGAAAGCAATATACATAAAACAGTTTACACATTTGTTGAAAGTAAATATATGCTCTGTTCAGCTAATATGGCAATTACAGGAAACTCCGCATGTGGAGTATGATAATTGAATCAATTAATTATAAACAATAGTTTGACATATTGCATCTATTGTCATTGTTAAGATATAATGTAGGCATTGTAAAATATTATAGCAAAGTCGCAAACACTGAAATGTAACAAGAAACAGTATATGCTGATGCCGGGTATTAACCTTCAATATTGTATTGAAGTAACCTAGAGCCAGGAGTATTATATACTAGCATAAGAACATAGTGTTAAGTATTAATATCTATATGATAATCTTCAAAAATGTTAAATATTTTCTTTACCTGCAGATACTTACTAAAAATATATAATATATTGACTGATATAAATGATAAAAACGAAAAACTATAGCCAAGTTATACGTTTTTAAATTATACTTTATATATATTAACTCTTATTTATTTATATTTGCTACATGTTAAAACAAATTGATATTCAGTATCAATATCATCCAAAGAACAGGCCTTGTAAGCAAACCCAGTAACACAAGTGGCATCCTGTGTGCTAATTATACCAGTAATACCACCATTAATTGGTGAGATTAATAATAATAGAATTTAATTGGATTTTATAGTCGCACCAACAGCTAAGGTCATATGGCGACTTTCCAGCTTCCACCGGTGGAGGAAGACCCCAGGTGCCCCTCCGGGCAATTTTCGTGCACGGACGGGCACCTAGGTAGAACCACCGACATTCCGCAAGCCAGCTGGATAGCTTCCTCACATAAAAATTCCTAGGCCCCTAAGGGATCGAACCTACAGCGGTGATGGGCAAGTGACTGCAAGTCAGAGACTCTAACCACTCGACCACGGACGCCCCGAGATTAATAATAAGCTATAATAATAAGCTCCATCAAGTATATTTTGCATACATTATATGCATTTCTTATTTTGTCGTGGGATATATATTTTCAATGGCTAAACTGTGAGATGAGAGTCGAAATCTACCCAGTGCTATTCGGAATGTATTATCATCTTATGGGTTCAAATACTTTTATTAATTCGAATGGAATATCTGATTCAAATTGATATAACCAAACATCAGAAAATCCAAGGTTGTCAATGATATCTTTAATTTGACATGCCTAATTTTTTGCCAATATATTTTCATTAAGATGTACTATTTTTAACCACTATCTGAGCATATTAAGTTGTCACTTTATAATGAGTGGTACTCGACCTAATTCACCATATGAACCTTTGATATTGGTAGACTTCTTGACCCCTAAAACTCTTCTACGAAATTTCATATGGATAATTTCAATATTTTTAGCTGCATGCATTCCCCAAACTTCTGAGCTATAGTTTAATACATGGGCAACTAGTTTAATGTTCATGTGCTCACGTATATTTTTTGCTGTGGTATGTCAATGTCGACAAACTGATTATTCATTAGTCGACACGTTTATATATTTAAATCTTAACATGGATATTTATCATAAGATACCACCTTTTTTTATACGATTGAAATGCAAAAAAGGGATCTTCCTTCCATGTAATCACTGCATTATTTGTTATTTAACTATATATTGTTTGTTGTATATTGTGCTTAGAACTCTGTATCAGTTTACACTCATGATTTATTAAATTGAATGATTTTTTATGTACGGTGGGTACATGGAAGGAACATAATGGAAATGTTCTATAGTGATGTGGTCTTATAATCTGTTATAACTAATATACAAACATGCATGCCATCTTATATATTATAACCGAGTGTACACATTTTCTATTCTTTTACTGGTTTTATATTTTCGCCATAGTTTCAGCGATAATGTAAAGTAGCTACAAACTATGGATATGAACTGTATATCGTTCAGGATGGACTGACCTAAGGTCACATACCAATTTCAAAAACATTCCAAGCAACAATGGTGTTTTTATAATTATCTGGATTTTACTAAATTAATGGCAATCTCCTTCTGAACCTGAGTACTGTCTTGATACAGTTTGTCCTGCTGATTATACTGTCAATATTAATTACGAGTGTAACCGACTCCTAGATAAAGTGCTTGATACTAGCAACAGTTAGATGTTGATAGTGTGTAACAGTCTGCCAGCTGAAGTGGGTTGATAATAGCAACAGAGTTTGATATTGTTAAAAATCCTTAAAAATCATAAAAGATTAAAAAAAAAAAAAAAATCAGAAAAGGGAGTATGTTCTATATTGATGTGGTCTTATAATCTGTTATAACTATTATACAAACATGCAAATAAAGGGGAATTATACTGTAGCTCTGATAGTGAATACACGGCTCATTAAGCTTGTCTAATGCCTTATGATTTGGCCCACACATATAACAGAAGAGCACATTTTCTATACGGAAAGAGTTTCACCAAATTCCCATGTAAATCTCAAGAAATTATAGTAAATGTGTAATCCCCTCAAAAAAATAAGAAAATGGTTAAACAATGGTCAGTTATGACTCTATTACAATTATAATTGATATTTTATTCCTCTTTCCGCATCTTTTTGCCTTTTTTTGCATCTTTTTGCTCTTTTCGTATTTTAGACCGTAGACACACCGACACTGATTGATTTATCAAGAAAATTATTTTGAACATGCAATCAGTGAACATATCGAATTTAAAATATTATGACGTCACTGACGTCATGATCAAGACATCGAGATACCATATGACGTTCTTGCATAACCAGACCCTGAACAATATATGAAAGTTTTGTACAAATCCGATAATAATTAGAGAATATATAGCCCTCACAATATTTCTCTTATGACGTTAGTGGGCGGCCATCTTTGGTGACGCCTTGACAACATTTGACATTATTGCACATGTAAACTTCTGTCTCTACAATCTGTGAAAGTTAAATTAAAATCCGATTATAAATGAAGGAGATATAGCAATTACAAAATGTCTTCAATAACGCCATTGGAATCCATTTTGGATGACGTCTTGACGTTAAAACTGAAATCGTTGATTGAGACAATGAAAGTATGGATTATATAGTAAAACAACTTAAAAAATGTAATCAGTGAAAAAAACAGATTTTTCAGAAAATTGTGTAACGTTGAATTGACACAACATTAAAATTGCTTCAGCCAATCCGCAGCCCCGAAACAATAGAGATATTTCAACAGGTCCATAGTTTTACTTTGATTCAGTATCAGATCTACTGAATTGCATTCATCATAATCTAAATCATTTTAGTACCTTGTCAAGGTGTTTTAATAATCTTTCCAATGTACAGTGCATAACATATTAACAATCATGCCCTTCTATGACATTCGATATATGCCCGTCTATGACATCGATAATGTTAATATTTGGATTAATTTATTTTTATAAAAAATAGCTGTACAAATGTCGATTGAAATTTAAGCGGTATGCAAGAAAAAAAAATCAATTATCACTCATATCCGAATCAGATAAATTCCTACCGTCGGTTTAATTGTCGAGATTAACAAGAGCATCAAGAATTGCAGGGCAATCCATAGTCCCCCACCTGCCCAAACAAACATTTCCAGACATTTTCTATGATGGAGGTCAAAGATCAAGGTCAAGGTCACAATGACCTTATTTTGTTACGCGACACACCGCTATCCCAAGATGTATTCACATACCAAGTTTGGTGTCTCTAAGTGTTATAATATTGAAAATACGATCCGGACAAGCATTTTCTATGACAGAGGTCTCAGGTCAAGGTCACAATGACCTTATTTTAGTACGCGACACACCGCTATCCCAAGATGTATTCACATACCAAGTTTGGTATCTGTAAGTGTTATAATATTGAAAATACGGTCCGGACAAACATTTTCTATGTCAGAGGTCACAGGTCTAGGTCACAATGACCTTATTTTTGTACGCGACACATCGCTATCCCAAAATGTATTCACATACCAAGTTTGGTATCTCTAAGTGTTATAGAATTGAAAATACATTCTGGACAAGCATTTTCTATGACAGAGGTCACAGGTCAAGGTCAAGGTCACAATGACCTCATTTTGGTACGCGACACACCGCTATCCCAAGATGTGTTCACATACCAAGTTTGGTGTCTCTTAAAGGGAATGTAGTGACACAGCCAAACCATCTTTATTACTGAGAGTTCTGAACAATTTGAATAAGAATGAAAGAATTATCAAAATCGGATGATAAACAAAAAATATATGATCATTTGAAGTTTCTGTTGAAACGGATATGGAAGCGGCCATTTTAAGAGCTATGACATCATGGTTCTAAATGACCATATATGGAATATTTATTAATATGAAAATTTACTGATTTGTATGGAAAAAATGACACTACTATGAAAAATATGTAATACCTAATGGCAATAATGCTTTATATGACCAGTACATTTTTTTGCATTCATTCGCAATGTTTTTCTCCATTTTAAATGATATTTATCAATATTCCATATATGGTAATATGGAACTATGACATCATAGTTCTAAAAATGGCGGCTCCCATATCCGTTTTAGAACAACCTTTAAATGGTCATATCTTTTTTGTTTATCTTCCGATTTTGATAATTTTTTCACCTTTTTCCAAGTTTTTCAGAACTCTCAATGAAATAGCTTGTTTTGCTGTGTCGCTATATTCCCTTTAAGTGTTATAGTTTTGAAAATACGGTCCGGACAAGCATTTTCTATCACAGAGGTCACAGGTCAAGGTTATAGTGACCTTATTTTGGTACGCGACACACCGCTATCCCAAGATGTATCCACATCACAAGTTTGGTGTCTCTTAAGTGTTATAGTTTTGAAAATATGGTCCGGACAAGCATTTCTATGACAGAGGTCACAGATCAAGGTCAAGGTCGCAATGCCTTTATTTTGGTACGCGACACACCGCTATCCCAAGATGTATTCACATACCAAGTTTGGTATTCTGTTAAAGTATTGAAAATACAGTCCGGACAAGCATTTTCTATTCATTTTTAGCTCGACTATTCGAAGAATAAGAGAGCTTATGTATGGCGTTGGCGTCGGCGTTGGCGTCGTCGTCGGTGTCCCACATCAAGGTTTGCGTGTAAGCTGTGTTTACAAGTCTATATCTCTTACATTTCTTATCCTAGCACAACCCACAACCAAATTTGGCCATGGGCTTCCTTATAGCATTATCTTAAGGGATGCGTAAGCAATTTTGGTTCCTGTAACCTATAGGCTCCCATGGAACCCAAATTATGATAGTGCATAAAATGTGTCCCATTTCACATCAAATTGTGCGTGTAAGCTGTGTTTACAAGTCTATATCTCTTACAGTTTTTACCCTAGCACAACCAAATTTAGCCATTAGCTTCCTTATAGCATTATCCTAAGGGCTGCTTAAGTAATTTTGGTTCCTGTAACCCCTGGGCTCCCATGGAACCCAAATTCTGATAGCCCTTAAAATGTGTCTGTTTCACATCACATTTTGCGTGTAAGCTGTGTTTACAGGTCTATATCTCTTACATTTCTTGTCCTAGCTGAACTAAATTTTGGAATTGGTTTCCTTATAGTATGTTGTAAAGGGTTGGATAAGTAATTTTGTCTTCTGCAAATTCTGGGCTCCCATGGAACCCAAATTGTGATGGCCCATAAAATGTGCAATAAAGGCAGATATAGGTTTGCATGTAAGCATGTATATATCTATAATTTTGGTTTGGGATTTCTTATCGCATTATGCATCTTATTCATATTTCACCCGTATTGGGGCATGGGCTCCCTCCTTCCACCCCCCACCCCCACTCCCACCCTCCTCCACAATTTTTTCTTTTTTAAACTTTTTTTTTTTTACATATTTCTGTGTTGTTTTAGTCAATTCTTACACACATATGTTGCCCCCTCGCTCCCACCTCAACCCACTCCCACCTCTCACCCCCACTCCCCCCCACTTGAAACTCTATTTTTTTTTTACATATTTCTGTGTTGCTTTTGTCAATTCTTAAACATGTTGCCCCCTTCCCCCCCCCCCCCCCCCACCACCCCGCCTCCTCTCTCCCGCCACTCCCTACGCCCCCAACCCTCGACCCACCACACATTCGAAACTAGAATATGTTTATTTATTTTTTACATATTTCTGTGTTGTTTTGGTCATAGGTATGTTCTTACACATACCTATGTTGTCCCCCCTCCCACCCCTCCCCCCGCTCTCCCTCCACCCAATCCCCATGCTCGAAACTGGAATATTTTTATGTAATGTTTATTGTTTTTTACATATACCTGTGTTGTTTTGGTAATTTCTTACACATAGCTTCTTACACATATATGTTGCCGCCCCCCTCCCCCCACCCCCCACTCGAAACTGGATTTTTTTTTTTTACATATTTCTGTGTTGTTTTTGTCAATTCTTACACATAGGTATCTTGGTTATGACAGAGGTCACAGGTCAAGATCAAGGTCGCAATGACCTTATTTTGGTACGTAACACCAAGACATCCCAAGATGTATTCAAATATCAGGTTTGGTATCTCTAAGTGTTATAGTATTGAAAATACGTTCCGGACAACCATTTTCTATGACAGAGGTCACAGGTCAAGGTTAAGGTCACAGTGACATTTTTTTAGTACGCGACGCACCGCTATCCCAAGATGTATCCACACACCAAATTTGATATCTCAAAGTCTTATAGTATTGAAAATATGGCACGGACAAGCATTTCGGACGGATGGACGGACGGACAGACAGACGGGCAGGGTGCAAACCTATAGTCCCCGCCGGGACCGGTGGGGGACTAAAACGCAGCAGAACTCAAAATTAGAAAAATGGTCCTATAACCTCAGCGCAATGGCACTGTAGGTCAGCACTAAACCACAAGCTGAATCAAATGCACAACTTTATTAATTAATGAAGAGATGACATGATGAAGTGCTGAAGACAGGATTACCCACTTCGAGCAATCAGTACACAATGCAACCTACTGGTTAGCTTAAGTAAATTGCTCTGCCTTCAGGCACCAAAACAGTGCCCAAATTGACAATACTTGACAATACTTATAACAGTTGCCCGAAGTAATTCTTACAGTGAAATGTATCAAGACTTTATGAGATGTTTGGCAGATAAATAGATTCACCAGCAGAAATTCAAGGTTTTAACTTTTTAACTGTACTGTAAGAATAAAAACATACTGAAGTTGATTTAGTTATGCAGACAGTTTATGAGATCATTTATGACATGCATTAGCTTAAGATAAAGAACAGAATTGGCTGGGAATGTTGATCTCAAAGCTAATTATTCACTAACAAGGTCTAAAGCATTTGTATTTAATTTAGAATTTAGAGAAAATTTCAATGTGTAAGTGAGCTTTATAAAACAGTTTCAGTAAATGTTGATGCTTTCTTTTTTAGGTTCACTTGTCATTCCTTTTCGTTGGACATACTCATGAGGAGATTGATGTGATGTTCAGCAAGCTGTCAGAAAAGCTTCGTAAAAACAGAACTGAGACTATTCCAAGGCTGATTTACCTTAGGATCTACAATTAGGTTATAAAGGTCTTGTGTATATAAAAAAATGGGTCATTCCTCATCTAAACAAAATGTCAAAACACACAAAAGTTAAACCACTACATTTTAGTTTTACCGTGATTTGACAATAGTAAAAATGCAATACAAATCCAAGCAAAATATGACATGGAAAACATCAGAAGACCTTGGATTAAAATATATTCCACCTGGTCAACCCAAAGTCTTACTACCTCCACATTTCTGTAAAATAAAATTTGAAGAAATTGGCAAAAACATAGTGAGAGTTTAATATCTTTTTAGAGAACAATCGATGACATCATGGTGGAGGAGATTTCTTTTGGTACATAAGGACCTTTCAGTTGACAATAGTTAAAACAGTAATTATGCAAAAAAAAGGAGCATTGTGGATATTGCCACTGTTACCAAAACAAGACTCCAGTAGAGTAGAGGAAAGGGAACCAGTAAGTCTTGAAAGACTACAAGGAATCCTTGACCAAGAACTTGAGGATCATGATGTAAGCTTTTCAGTTATCTTTCAAAATTTACAAATTTCAAATTTGGTTTAAAATATTTATATTAGATGTACAGATAAAAGTAGCCAAAATGAAACACTAATGACATTTTTCACTATTTTTATTTTGTAATGTGTACTGAACAAAGATCATTATGTCATGGGTTTGTCAAACATTTGATTTGATTTAATAATGACAATTTAATGGCAATTGCATGAATTGTTTTGTCATCATTTATTTCCATTTATAACTTTTTCCAGTAATATTTTAAATTCTAATGAAAATAATAGATCCTATTATTCTTTGTGAATTAACTACAAAAAATGTTTTACAGGATTTTATGGAATGTTATGATAAAATAAAACAGAGTATGTTTTCTGAAACATAAACTGAAAAATAGTATTACTATAGGGTATTAAATTTCATCGAGTTGAGAAATAAATTTATCACATAACATCCCGTGTTAGCAGTGTCGAACACCCATTTAATATTCTATTGTATGACACACGTGTCATACAACCTGGAACGATTTTGATTGGTTGAGTTAAACCTGTAACACTGCGCACGTTTATTAACTGAAACTATTTTATTTATTACAAATTCACCCAGATCTGAGTCATAAACTTATTATTTGTGACAGCTTATACAAGTAATGCACATTATACAAAACATTGTTGTTGGTTTGTTAAAAAGTTGGCGTAAACTGCTACTTTGTAAAGAGGTAAAACTCGAACTCTTTTATACGCAACGCTATGTGTGAGACGTGACGTTACGACGTCACATATTTTATGACGTCGTGGCGCTAAAGTGTGTCTGACGTCGTGGCGGTTCTATGTCAATCTGAATTAATTTTTACTAATTTGATTGCAATGTTGTGATAAAAAGGATCGTTATGAATTATTTTTAATTTTAACTCGCCAGAAGGCTTGTTAAAATTAAAATAATTCATAACTCGTTCCATAAATCTTATATGAAATGGGAACTTGTTTAAGATTCTCTATGTCTTGTGAATAGTACCTTTCCAGAAAACATGTACACTGATTTTCCTAGTTGCTTCACATGAAGGTACAGACAATACTCCTTCATAGTGCATACTCCGGCATTACTAGGATGATTTCGAAATAAATTTGCCACGTCACATCCCATTATTGGGATGAACAATGTGCTGAAACTCCACTGTAGGAGAGTTACAGAGTACATCTATTTCCAATTTATTCACAGAAATCAAGACAAATTATCTCAGTTGTATGTGTTTAATGTTGATTTATTCTGGTCATCATCAATAAAATGTTACTTTTGTTCTTTTCCAGATAATAGTTACAGTAGCAAAGCCTCCTGTACGAAAGACAAACAAAAGGAAAAATGAAAATAAAGGCAAGAAAGATCAAACACAGAAAAAGATACAATCAGTGTCATTTGTAATGTGTATGGGCAAACCTGCATATCTTATGTTCTCTGACTGGGAAAATGTATGTAATACAATTAAAACAATATTTTACTTAAAGGGGTTGATTCACTTGCAAAGAAACATAAATGCCGACGGCCAACTTTGAATGATGACATCATCGCGCCTTTTTACCGTATATGGAATAGTGACAAAATTTCTTTTAAAGCAAAGAAAATCACTGCAAATGAAAAATAAGCATAAAATGTTTACATGTTCCATCTGTATATTTAATTTTTAATCAGTTTGAAGTGATTTTAAAATGTGTTTTGTCTATATGCCATTTATAGTAAAAAGGCACGATGACGTCATCGTTCAAAGATGGCAGCCTCCATTTTGCAAATTTTCAATTGGTCATATATTTTTTATTTCTCATAGCATTTTGATATTTCTTTGAGTTTTTCAGAGCCCTTTTAAATAAATCGTGTTTGAAAATAGTGCATCAACCTCTTTAATACTCATTTGGTCAAAAATATTTAGGGTGATTCAACACTTTTTTTCGATGTTAGAGCGAAGTTTAAAATGTCTTGTCGTATACTATTTGTATTACTGAGCATCGTAGACACAGCTTTCAATCTTCGGAAAGGTGTTTCAGGCGATTTGTTCAATAACTACAAGTATGAGCACTAGTTATAGGTTGTGTTGCTGTTGTTTATTCATCTACTATTAAATTGTTGTCTTTACATAACATGTAATTACTATTGTATTATTACATATATAATGTTGCAACATTTGCCAATTGTAAATACTCTGTTACAGTTATATATAGCTAAATGTCTATATATAAATATCTAAGAACATAAAAACATACTTAATAAAACTGCTAAAATATCCGTAAAATAAGTATCAGAACTGTTAAAAAGTGAATGTAATTTTCTTGACTCATGTACTATTTTTCTCAACTATCATTAATAATATGTAAATAGTTGGTTCCTATTAGTTCCGTCATTGTGTTATGTATTTATACATGTATGTTATTGCTGTAATTTACTTTATCTGTTCACTGATTTGTGAAAGCAGTTCGAAATAAAGTTTGGAAAGTTAAAGTTTTCAAATTATAGTTTAAATTACAGCAGCTGATGTTTTAGTGTCTTGTGTTATTGCATTTATTTAAATATTATTTTCTTCTTCAGTAAAAAGACATCATGAAGTGACACAGAGAATTCTGCATAGCTACGTGTTTTATCAATACGACCTTAACTGTGAAATTGTTTACCTTCTGATCTTGCTCATTCAGATGTGATACGGTGTGTTCTTGGGCAAGACACTTTCCCTTAGCCTCGTTTGTCGGATTGGGACATAAAGCGGGCGGTCCCATGTATCGGTTTATCCTCTGAGCACGTAAAAGAACCATAGAAATCTATTCCATAATCATGAGAGTAGGGCACGGTTCCCGGATTCCTGTGTTTCCTTCCCCTCTCTCTGGGGCGGCTCTAAATATCCTATACTTTGTTGATGAGCCATTAAACAACATTCAATTCTATTTATTCAGATGTGTGAATTTTTGCATAGCTTATTTTGGACTATTTTGTACATCATTTCTTTATTTATTCACTACATACCTCTATGTTTAATTACTTGCAATATGTTTGGACGTATTTGATTTTATTCCATATTACTGGTGTATGTCATGTAAATATCTCAATGTTAGATTGCAACTCCAGAGTATCATGAATTTATTTAGATTATTTAACCGGTTTCTATTTCATGTAAGATTAATTAAATGAGTTGTGAATTATTTTAATTATAAAGAGCCCTTTGGTATATTCATTTGCAAAAATCAGTGCACACTTGCGTTTTTAATGGCGTTAAGTATATATCCTATCCTAAGTTCACTTCAGTGACTGGTGAATGTATTTTTTTGGAAGAGCCATCCCCAATTTAGGTGTTTAAGTCTCAGACCTAATAAATTTTATTAATTTATCTGTGCTTAAATGAAATACTCCTAACAGCTTGAAGAGTATTCATTTGATCACTTTTTGTTCATGCTCATTAAAGGTCTTCATCATGACCCTGCATTGATTTAGGTACGATCTCGCTCACATCGTCAGAGCAGTGGCAGAAAAACAATAAACATGGCTCCAACGTAAATGGAGTGCCTACAATAGAATTTGCAGCAACTCTGCAGTTGAGGATGAGAAGGTTCTAGGCCCATTCTCCATATTTTATCTCGATGGAGGATGAGCCTGGCATGTTCATACCTGTTAGGAGCCATATAACCTTTCATGTGTTGGTGCGCCTTAAAACCAAGTTCAATTCAATTCACCATTGCACCATCGTAAAATTGCAACCATGTCATTATTAAGACTAAGGCAACATTTTAGTTAGATAGGTTTTCTAAAGGTATAACTGCATAAATATTGTGTCTGTTGTATATAAATATTTTCAGTATATCAGTAGAAAATATGCATCTATATGTGTACTAGTATTTTTTAGATATTTGAGTTTGTGTTATTTGAAAAGAATCCCACTGGGAGTTCGATTTTAAGTGAGGAATTGTCGATTCTTATGGATGGTTGGAGTATTACAGTACTGGTTCTACCCAGGAAAAGTGGGTGGTCTACCTCCACCACAAAAAATCGACCGTCATATATAACCTTACATGTGTTGAAAATGACGTAAAACATCATACAAACAAACAAACAAACAATTTGAAAACAAAGGACGTACACATATGCATGTAAAGAAATTCAATGTTAGAACATATCTAAAAAAAACAATGTACATGTCCAAAGCATTTAGTTATAGATTGCTGTATTATATGATAGTCCATACATATCTCTTATATTAAAAAGTTATGTGTGAAAGAAATGTATGGCTTCATATTATTTCAGTTGTATTATTTTAAAGCAACACATTCATTGACCGGTCAATGTTAAAGGAACACATTCGTTGACCTATCTTAGTATTGATAACCAAGATTAATTACCACTATTATGTATTGATATGGTTAAATTTATCCATATGTGTAATATATCATGCACTTTTATCCGGGTATTAGGCTTACATTGAATGAATTGTAATAAAAGATTAAAAAAGTTGTCAAAGGTTATATAAATATGCTTGAAATTCTCAGTTTGTTTTCAAAACTTACCAAAATAAAAAAGTGTTTGCCATTTACAAAATATTTTGTTTTTTGACATTTTGCTATTTTTTTTAATATGACATATAGCGACACAGCCAAACAAGCTCTGTGATTGAGAGTTCTGAAAAACTTGGAGAAAGGTGAAAGAATTATCAAAATCGGATGATAAACAAAAAAGATATGACCATTTAAAGGTTGTTCTAAAACGAATATGGGAGCCACCATTTTAAGAGCTATGACATAATAGTTCCATATATGGAATATTGATAAATATCATTTAAAACGAAGAAATTCACTGCAAATGAATGATATTTTTTACTGGTCATATACAGCATTATTGCCATTAAGTATTACATATTTTTCATTCAGTTGCTGCCATTTTTTCCGAATAAATCAGTAAATTTTCATATTTATAAATATCTCATATATGGTCATTTAGAACCATGATGTCATAGCTCTCAAAATAGCCGCTTCCATATCCGCTTAAACAGAAACTTAAAAATGATAATATCTTCTTTGTTTATCATCCGATTTTAGCTTGAAGAGAAATTTCTCCTGTAGGGTTTTAGCTTGAAGAGAAATTTCTCTTGTAGGATTTTAACTGTAACGTTTTAGCTTGAAGAGAAATTGTTCTTGTAGCATTTTAGCTTGAAGAGAAATTTATCTTGTAGGGTTAGGTTGAAGAGAAATTTCTCTTTTAGCATTTTAGCTGTAGGGTTTTAGCTTGAAGAGAAATTTCTCTTGTAGCATTTTAGCTTGAAGAGAAATTTCTCTTGCAGCGTTTTAGCTTGGAAGATCTCCTGAAAAGAAATTTTTCTTGTAGGGTTTTAGCTTGAAGAGAAATTTCTCTTGTAGCATTTTAGCTTGAAGAGAAATGTCTCTTGTAGCATTTTAGGCTTCAATAGAAATTTCTCTTGTAGCCTTTTAGCTTGAAGAGAAATTTCTCTTGTAGCATTTTAGCTTGATAAGAAATTTCTCTTGTAGAGTTTTAGCTTGAAGAGAAATTTCTCTTGTAGCATTTTAGCTTGAAGAGAAATTTGTCTTGTAGCGTTTTAGCTTAAAGAGAAATTACTCTTGTAGCGTTTTAGCTTGAAGTAAAATTACTCTTGAAGCATTTTAGCTTGAAGAGAAAATTCTCTTGTAGCGTTTTAGCTTGAAGAGAAATTTCTCTTGTAGCGTTTTAGCTTGAAGAGAAATTTCTCTTGTAGCATTTTAGCTTGAAGAGAAATTTCTCTTGTAGCATTTTAGGCTTCAATAGAAATTTCTCTTGTAGTCTTTTAGCTTGAAGAGAAATTTCTCTTGTAGCATTTTAGCTTGAAGAGAAATTTCTCTTGTAGAGTTTTAGCTTGAAAAGAAATTTCTCTTGTAGCATTTTAGCTTGAAGAGAAATTTCTCTTGTAGCGTTTTAGCTTGAAGAGAAATTACTCTTGTAGCATTTTAGCTTGAAGAGAAATTTCTCTTGAAGCATTTTAACTTGAAGAGAAATTTCTCTTGTAGCATTTTAGTTTGAAGAGAAATTTCTCTTGTAGCATTTTAGCTTGAAGAGAAATGTCTCTTGTAGCGTTTTAGCTTGAAGAGAGATATCTCTTGTAGCATTTTAGCTTGAAGAGAAATTTCTCTTGTAGCATTTTACCTTGACGAGAAATTTCTCTTGTAGCATTTTAACTTGAAGAAAAATTTCTCTTGTAGCGTTTTAGCTTCAAGAGAAATTTCTCTTGTAGCATTTTAGCTTGAAGAGAAATTTCTCTTGTAGCATTTTAGCTTGAAGAAAAATTACTCTTGTAGCGTTTTAGCTTGAAGAGAAATTTCTCTTGAAGCATTTTAGCTTGAAGAAAAATTTCTCTTGTAGCGTTTTAGCTTGAAGAGAAATCTCTCTTGTAGCGTTTTAGCTTGAAGAGAAATTTCTCTTGTAGCATTTTAGCTTGAAAAGAAATTTCTCTTGTAGCATTTTAGCTTGAAGAGAGATTTCTCTTGTAGCATTTAAGGCTTCAATAGAAATTTCTCTTGTAGTCTTTTAGCTTGAAGAGAAATTTCTCTTGTAGCATTTTAGGTTGAAGAGAAATTTCTCTTCTAGAGTTTTAGCTTGAAGAGAAATTTCTCTTGTAGCATTTTAGCTTGAAGAGAAATTTCTCTTGTAGTGTTTTAGCTTGAAGAGAAATTACTCTTGTAGCGTTTTAGCTTGAAAAGAAATTTCTCTTGAAGCATTTTAGCTTGAAGAGAAATTTCTCTTGTAGCGTTTTAGCTTGAAGAGAAATTCCTCTTGTAGCATTTTAGCTTGAAGAGAAATTTCTCTTGTAGCATTTTAGGCTTCAATAGAAATTTCTCTTGTAGTCTTTTACCTTGACGAGAAATTTCTCTTGTAGCATTTTAGCTTGAAGAGAAATTTCTCTTGTAACATTTTAGCTTGAAGAGAAATTTCTCTTGTAGAGTTTTATCTTGAAAATAAATTTCTCTTGTAGCATATTAGCTTGAAGAGAAATTTCTCTTGTAGCGTTTTAGCTTGAAGAGAAATTACTCTTGTAGCGTTTTAGCTTGAAGAGAAATTACTCTTTTAGCGTTTTAGCTTGAAGAGAAATTTCTCTTGAAGCATTTTAGCTTGAAGAGATATTTCTCTTGTAGCGTTTTAGCTTGAAGAGAAATCTCTCTTGTAGCATTGAAGAGAAATTTCTCTTGTAGCATTTTAGCTTGAAGAGAAATTTCTCTTTCTTGTAGCATTTTAGCTTGAAGAGAAATTTCTCTTGAAGCATTTTAGCTTGAAGAGAAATTTCTCTTGTAGCATTTTAGCTTGAAGAGAAATTTCTCTTGTAGCATTTTAGCTTGAAGAGAAATTTCTCTTGTAGTGTTTTAGCTTGAAGAGAAATTTCTCTTGTAGCATTTTAGCTTGAAGAGAAATTTCTCTTGTAGTGTTTTAGCTTGAAGAGAAATTTCTCTTGTAGCATTTTAGCTTGAAGAGAAATTTCTCTTGTAGCATTTTAGCTTGAAGAGAAATTTCTCTTGAAGCATTTTAGCTTGATGATAAACTTCTCTTGTAGCATTTTAGCTTGAAGAGAAATTCCTCTTTTAGCATTTTAGCTAGAAGAGAAATTTCTCTTGTAGCGTTTTAATTTCTCTTGTAGCATTTTAGCTTGAAGAGAAATTTCTCTTTAAGCATTTCAGCTTGAAGAGAAATTTCTCTTGTAGCATTTTAGCTGGAAGAGAAATTTCTCTTGTAGCGTTTTAGCTTGAAGAGAAATTTCTCTTGTAGCATTTTAGCTTGAAGAGAAATTTCTCTTGTAGCATTTTAGCTTGAAGAGAAATTTCACTTGTAACGTTTTAGCTTAAAGAGAAATTTCTCCCGTAGGGTTTTAGCTTGAAGAGAAATTTCTCTTGTAGGGTTTTAGCTGTAGGGTTTTAGCTTGAAGAGAAATGTTTCTTCTAGCGTTTCAGCTTGAAGAGAAATTTCTCTTGTAGGATTTTAACTGTAACGTTTTAGCTTGAAGAAAAATTTCTCTAGTAGCAGTTTAGCTTGAAGAGAAATTTCCTATGTAGCGTTTTAGCTTGAAGAGAAATTTCTCTTGTAGGATATAAGTTTGAAGAGAAATTTCTCTTGTAGCATTTGAACTTAAATAGAAATTTCTCCTATACAATATACACTGAAGCGAAAATTCTCTGATATAAATGACCTAGTTTCTACTTAAACTGCAATATAGGCCATTTGATAGGGTAAAGGAGACAACCCGGATTTTTTCCTTTTATTTTGGAGTGTGTTATTTTTAACTTTTTAAGGATTTCTGTCCTGTTGATCTTAAAGTGTAATTTTTGGAGATTATTTAACTTTTGGGCTCGATTATAGGGAAATGACTCACGAGATGATAGTTGTGTGCTTATTTTCAAGAAGGAGTGTATACGAGTGAGTGATAAAAACTAAACACGTCTACCATTGAGTGAAGTATTACCCAATAATCGATCCCAACAGTAAAATAATATATTTCGTCACCTCCCCGCGAAAATGGCCGACCTCATTTTTTTCAAGTTTTCAGGATAGAAAAAAAAAATCATATATTATTTTTAAATTTCAGAATGAAGCCGAAACTTTGCACGGTGACTTTTTAGACCTTTCTTTATATGTCAAAATGTTGAAAAGTGACGCTTTATTGTTCCTGTAGTGAAAGCTTGAGTTACGCCATTTTCTCCTAAAAAAATTTGAAATAATATCCGGTAGAGTTTGAGATGCGCCAAATTCGTTTGAGATTCGCCAAGTACGAAATTTTAGTAAACGGGAAATTGCATTTTTTGTCGAGTTGCGCCATTTCCGAATAAATTAGTGAACAAATAATTCATAATTAAGTAATTTTCTGTGCTCTTCATGTTAACTAATCGTTAAATTTAACCAGGCTGATTAAAGGTATTCATCAGAAGTAGACTCTTCTTTCAATCATTGCCTTTATTAAATCTATACCCATGATTACATGAAAGATTATCGAATTTCCGACTAGACGTTATTTGAAAGACCATAACTACAGTTTGATAACTTTGGAATGGACACAGGGATAAATCTGACACGACGAAGTAGTAATTAATTCGCCACTATTTCTTCTATATTAACTCACCAATGCAGTTTAAAGTCACCAGGCATTAATATTCTGGAATTATGAAGACTTTTTTAATTATTTAAACTATTTTGGTCGATGAACTTTTGTCTTTACTTTGTCGCATGACTGCAATCATTTCCAATCCGAATACTAGAGCTAAATGAAAACAGTAAACTTTTATTGTCACTAAAATAATGAAATGAAATACAAAACACAACTTGAACACAACTTGTGAGCAATTAACATAAAAAGTGTTGCTATGTACATGTACTTAAACGCCTTGATAGATAAATCAACGAACACAATGATACAACTACGACTCTCAATGTAATGCTTTTTTCGACAAAAGGTTGAACTTTCAATAGCTTGTTAATTAAAATAACGGTATAAAATCAAATCAATATGCACCAACAATAACTGTTAAAAAGAAAAGGTAAACAAGATGGCAATATTCGGTAGATATTAGCAAAACCTAACGTGATCATATTTGAACAACAATAATTTTGGAATGGTGAAAATTGTATGTTTTCCAAATGAAATTGGTTTTGATGTACATTTCAAATATATTTGTTAAGCAACAACATGTACGTTCCAATGTGCTAAGATAATAAAAAATTAACAATCTGACATGACTCATTTCTTTTAGATTCAAACATTCAAACTCACTAATGTATATCTAATGTCAAAATCTAAACATCTTGTCAATAATTTCTTTCAAATTAAATTCATTAAACAATATAATAATTATATTATTTAGTGAATTTAATTTGAAAGAAATTATTGACAAGCAGGTATAATTTGTTTATACATAATTTATCCTGTTTGCAGAATGTCAAATAGAAACCAAACCACGGAACATAATTATCTGAAATATCTTTGATATTTAAAAAGTAGAATGCAGCCAATCTAAGGAAACTTTTTAACATCTTTTTTATCATGAAGCTTTGTTATAATTCGTAAATTATGATCGTTCTCATTATTAAGAGTCACTTCAGTAATCACTGATTTTTTCAAGAAAAAGAATTTTAACAATAAACATTATGAATCATTGGATTCAACACTAATAAACATTCAACGGTTATGTTAAAAGCAAACTACATATTCTTCAAAGCACAGTCTCAAATTCACTGTGCTGTATTTGCCTGATCAAGTGCAACTTTTAGTAAACATTTAAATGGCACTTTTCTGTAATGAAACTTTGAAATAAAACAGATCATTTAAGCAGTTTCAATGTATGAATAATTTGTTGCACAATTTACGACAATACCCTATACACAATATTTCGTCAAACTCTAAACCATGATCCTAGTAATATTTTGAGCTGTAAAATATCAGTTTTACAGCATACCGTCCTGCAACAGTTCTCTTCCAACAAAGAGTAAGTTCACGTTATATGTGGGAGATTGTCATAAAAACCATGAAAGTCTCTCGGGATTACTGACTTAAGTTGCATTAGATGCTGGTATTTTCCTTTCTTTATAGGGATGCTATTTCTGTAGAGCTTGTTTGGTACGTCTAAAATTGATACTTCGCGGGTTCTGTTACCTCTGGCTCTCGGTATTTCAAGAAACGCTTCGTCGCTGTGCTTCAGTTTATATTCAATTTTTCCATCTGTGTTGTACCTTAACACTCTTATATCAGTCACTGTAGAGGCCCCTACACCAACTCCCGGTCTAATGGTAGTGTAATAGTTAAGGCTTTCGTAGTCGTCAAAGAATTCATGGTCAAGATATTTCACTTTATATTTGGGATTAGCTGTTTTAGCGAGTTCAATGTTGTCCACATACATCTGAGGTACATAGATAGGTTGCTTACGTATCTTTCTTTCTATTACGGAGTGCACGGAGTCGCACTCCATCTGCGTGTGCCCCCTCTCCAAATATTTCTGATAGACTACTATATTATTCTTCGCTGCCCAAAGAAGTAATGCATTGGCCATTGTGCAGTTCCTATTTTGATAGGTACAGCCGTCGCTGTATATTGTAATATCGGTGATGTTCGATGTGTCTATACTATCTAAGTAATCAATAACACATGATGCGAACACATTTGCATTCAGCTCTCCCTCTCCTTCATGCCAGAAGTAATTCATCGCTTCATTTGTTGAGAGATCATATATTGTAAAGTTATGGCAAGATAGTTTCATCTTATAATATAGGCTACTAGCCTCTAGACGAGGACAAATTAGTAAACTTTGTAGGTCCATTGTAAGCACTTTTACACTGTCGTCTCTTTTAGCAATTTCTTTGTCTATCGTTTTACTTTCTCTAGCTTCGTCCTTCCTTTGGATATGGCTCTCGTATTCATCCCTATCAAGATTTCCGGCTTCGAATTCAACACATTTGTCACATTGATCCTTTTTCGGTTTCCAAATAGCAAGATTCATGCTTTCAAATAGTTCATAGAACCCAGTTTGGTGATACGGAGTTCCACCTTCACTTTTGGTTTTCCGTACGTATTCTCGATACAAGTCGTTCTTACTTTGAAACAAAGATTCTAAATATTGCTTCTTCGTCTTAGCTCTACAGTAATGTGACTCGACTTTGGGAAGTTCTGTTAGAAATACTCTTGCTGATGTTTTACGTTCATTGTTTAATCTTGTGCGTTCGTTGTCAATTTCCTTCTGATCTGTTCTGGGATCTTTTGTATCCTCAGTTAACCAGTTATAGATTGTTTTTACGTTCATACCTAGTGTGCTACTGAACATTGACTGGCATACTTTAACAGCTTCACCTCCTTTTCTCAAATAATAAATATATGAATAATTCCTTCGACTGCTTTCTCCTGGACCTTTTGTCCTTTGCTGTACTGCACATCTGTCAACATGTGATGTTACATAGCATTTCTTCTCTCCCCAAGTCATGTCCTTCCAAAACTTTTCGAATATGTTTGCTCTGTCCTCTTCTGTCAATAACTTACACTTTGTATCTTTGCTCTTCTCACACTTTTTTCCACAGTTAGACGGACAAACAAACCTGCCTGCGCGTTCTGTGCAATATGTCTTTACACCCTGTTCATTTTTCTTGACACCTGCATAATTCTCTCCACTCATTCTTTTCTTCTTTTGTGTTTCTTTCATCTTGCCGTTTTTCCGCTTTCGTTTGAATCCATTGTTTGAGTCAGTACTTTGAGGTTCAACAATTTCCTCATGATCAACATTTTCCGGTATGTTGTTGTTTTCATCAGCGTCTGAACTAGGATTTTGATCCGGGTCTTTCCAATCAGGATCTCTAACGTCATCATCATAGTCTAAGGTAATATCAGAGTCACTAGGAGATTCACATTCATCTTGATTTTCTTCCAAACCAATTAGTTGATTATTTTCACTACTTAATCCTTCATTTGTATTTTGTATTTGTACAATTTGATGAAGAGCCGTTGAATCAACATTTTGCTGTGATGACGCTGGTGCACATCCGTTTTCACAATTATCAGTCGAGACCTTTGTTGCTGTATAATATTCATGATCGTTTGATTGTAATTTATTTTCTATATTTTGCTCTGACGCAGATTTGACAAGTTGATCAGTTTCATTTATTTCACTTCCTCTAATTGTGAATGTTCTTCTTGATTCCGAGTTATGGTCAGCTGTTGTCGCTTTGAGAGACATTTGTACAAGTATTTTACCTCTTGACAACATTTTGTTTCTTCTAAGTGAATGGTCTATAGATATGCACGCATAGGTTTCTGAATCGCAGAGCTAAGCCACATAACCAAATTTCGTCTTCATCACTTTCTAGTGAAAGGTAAAAGTATTGCAAATTATCTGTTAATAAGTTTACACAATGCTCTATCGTAAGCTTAATCCCTGAAACGTCAAGTAATTTCAGATTTGGTAGAGAAGAACACACTCTAACGATCGTGGCAGGTTCAATTTCTGTAAACGATATGTATAGTCTCTCCAGTTGAGTTAGTGGTGTAATAGCTTCCAAATCCTCGTCTACTAAATTTGGACATTCAGAAATATTGAGGTCTTGTAAATTTTTAAAACACTTTAAGAAACACAGTGTAGATATTCTACAGCCAGTAATGTCTAGGGAATACAGGTTTGCCCTACTCAACTGTGTTGTAAATAAGTAGTCTAATTCGTTTGATGAGACATGTAAAGTTGTGCAGGGAATATGAAATATTTGTATTCCTATAGAATGCTTCAACACGTTTTCAAGATTTTCCTTATGAAGCTCCAATGGAAACTCAAATTTAAAATTCTTCCATAATGAAGAAGTTTCATTTATTAAGTTGTAAAATCTTTTGTTCACTTTAGAAACATTAAGCAGAAGTTCTTGTAGTTCTATAAACTTCAAAATATGCACAAGGACTAAATCTGGCAAGTCACAGAGCTGAATTCCGGATATCAGGTTGCTTGACCCTTCCATGAACCTAGAAATAAAATAAAAGTTTGAGTAAAAGACGTTTGTATGCAGTTTTTATGTACTTTCTCCCAAATATGGGAGAAAACTCTTTCTCAAATGTTGATTTATGCCTCAAAGCTTCACTGACAAGGCACAAATCAAATCAATTCTATAATTTAATAGTAGTCTGCAAGTTAAACGACCTCAGATAATTAAAATACTCACATGTTATCATACTATATAAATTAGTAAATAAGTAAGTATAATATCTGCAGTTGTGCGAAAATTACCAACCTCATTATAGAACGCTGAAAATGGGCTTGTGCGATAATGGCGAACCTCAAGTTGAAAAATTACAAGGGCATGTTTAGTGATTAAAACTGAGAGAATATAATACAAAATTCTTCAATTAAGTGTTTGTATTATCATTGAGTCACAAACTAATATGTTGCAGTGTTTTACCTTCGAAAATATGGAGAATGGGCACAGTGATTATCATTTTATAAACAAAACATTTTATTCAATAAGCTTAGAAGTGTTTTGGGGTTAAATTAACATGATATAACACCACAGATGAGCAATCAAACGTTTGTAATTAAGCTGTAGCATGATTTATAATCTTAAAATGATAATACTCACTCAAATTTATCGAAATTCCAGCGTCATTCCGCCACACGGTTGTTTACATTGAGGTTGGACATTTTCGCCCGAATTTTTTTCTGCCCAATGGAAGTTCGCCAAATGATCACATGGTCATATTTTTGTAAGCCGATTGGATAGTAACTTGGAAATCTTCGCGGGTGAAGCGGGCTGTTTTTACCATTGCGAAAATGTCAAAACCCGTTATCGCGCCAAAACTGAGGTTGGCCATTTTCGCGGGGAGGGGACGATTTATTACATGTTAATCAGTTTTATTCAGATAATCAGAATTATTCACTTTATTGGACGTTATCGGCGGTTGATGTCACAGTTATTTTTTGTGTTCAGAGTTATTAATAGTTACGATTATGAACATTCTTTTACTGAGAAACTTTCATCCATAGAAATGTTATAAAAAAATTATATACATCCCTAAGTGCTGATAATGATGTTTTATTAAAGCATTGAATGTCATTATTATTTTCAGATTCCCAACATTCTTCACATCTTCAGACCAAAAGTGGCGAAGAGTCGCCATCTACGCATCCCATTGAAGAAACAGGGCACACATCAGCAAAAACAGTGTTATGGGATAGAGGGGTAACACTTTGTCTGATAGACCTATATGCCACAACAGAGAACAGTAAACATAAGGGGATGAAGAAGAAGAAAACATTCTGTTTTCTGAGATAACAATTTAAATGAACCAGATTGGATATAAATTTACCGTGGAGCAAGTAACTGGCAGATGAAAGACATTAATGAGGTCATACAAAAATGTAAAAGATTCTAATAAAAATCTGGTAATGTCCCAGCCAGTTTTGAATTTTAACGGGAACTTGACCAAATATATGAGAATAGCCCAGTTAAAAGTCCTATTGCAACAGCATCAGCTGGATGCTGTGAAATAACCAAAGACCAAACCTGTGATGGAAAAAAATGAACAACATGATGGGAAAAAGGGACAACATAGCCCTTCTCAGTCTAGTCCTAAATTTAAAAGGAAGATAAGCAATTCTGCTGAAGCTCTGGATAATTTGAAAACATATATGGACAAAGAAGAAAGTGAACATGTGGAAGAAGGTGAGCGTAGAGAGAATCAACACAGGGAAAAATGTCTCTGATGGAGAGACTAATCGATGCTATGAACAGATAAAGGAAACATAATTATTAAGGGTAAAGAAGCCATTTTTGATATTACAAGTCAACTTCGAATCAGTAGTGTATTTTTTACTGGTCCTTTGGGACCAACGAGCCCAATATAGGTGGCTTGGAAGTAGAATACCGCTTAAGCCGGTGCTAGTGGGCGTGAAAAGTGTTGCTTCTTTCATTACTTCTCTTGAGCAGACTCAATAAAACCGAGACTGCTGCTTTATTCTCTTAACTGTGTTTGTTGCTCTCAAACGATCACTTTATCAGTATTTATTTGATCAGGTGCCATGTTTGTACAAATTGGCTACCTTTCAAAAATTGTTGACCACATTTATTCTTAAAGCTTTGGTAAAAATATGTGCTACTGTTTTGGGCACAAAGAAGTATATCTGGTTCCAAACGTCAGTTTGTACATAACCTTTGGGGTCCTATGTGGCTTAGTGATCTCAAACGCTGTCTCAAGATCACAGACCTCTCACCACTATAAGACCATGTATGTTCTAGTCCTGCTCGTGCCACGTGCCACACGATTTTATATGTGAGAAAGTTATTTGCGGAACTACAGTGGTTATGCTCGGGTATCTTCAGTTCTACTAAAAAATATATCCACCTTCATATATAACTTATGTGTGTTGAAAATGACGTAAAACACAATACAAACAAACAAAGTTCTACTATATGAGTACTACTCAGGTAACTGAGGTCTTCCTGCACTAGTAAAACTTGATGTGTTCAGAAATGGCATAAAACACCATGCAAACAAACAAACATAAACTTTGAATATTGCTTTGCAAATGTCGTTGGTCGATCTGTCAGTCGGCCCGTCCCGAAATCTTGACTTCGCGATAACTGAAGAACAGCTGGCACTATAAACTCGAAACTTGTCAGGAATGTTTGTACCTAGACACTGTTCTTCAACAAAAATTGATACAACAGTTATCATATATATATCCAACTTCTGCTGACTGCTGTCAAGAAATCTTACAAATATAAACTATAATGTTTATGTTCTTTTCAGATGATATATGTACGGAGACAATTACACTTGGCAAGACATTAACGTTGGAAGATGAAGATTACGACAGTGAGGCAACTGTGTGCTGTTCAGACTCTGAACTAGGTGCCTACGGAATAATCATCTCAAGAACAGGACGATTCAGATGTTTACTAGTATGTTTTATACCACCGCCATGTAATACAAGTTACATCCATACAACATGACTGTACAAGTTGATTTTATGATTTATTTGTTTCAGCATTAATAGTTAAAACCATATGATGTAAGTCATATATTGATGGCTCTAGTAGAACATCGGGTTAATTTCGTACATTGTTTTAAAATTCATCTTAGTATGTTTTTGACTAGTAAAAGGCGACAACAGTTTATATCCTTACAATTTATTTGTTATAACTAGCCAGAGGCATCAATACTTCATATCATTTCAGTTTGTGTATTATGTCTATAACTGGCCAGAGGCCTAACTATTTTATGTCATTACAATCTGTTATTTACTCAGCAAAAAAAAAGGATTTGCTTTGTGTTCCTGCAAAATCTGAGACTGTAAGAAATAACTAAAAATTGTAGCATACTGTTCTTTTAATAACATCTTTATTTGATGTTCGCACGAAATTTCATGAAAATATACTGAATAATAAAAAAATAAATGGCAGTTTAAAAACATAGGTGTGAAAACGAAATTCACAAAACTTAACAAATGTAAAGGTTAACGACAATAGCCCAGCTTTAGAAAGTTCATTCAAATACACAGAAAATATTCACAAACTAATATCGCATGTGCTAATATCTCATGTGTCCACTTTACACCGAATTGTAAAGTGGAAACACAAGATATTAGCGAGATTTTGAAAATGTTCTGTGTAGTTGAATGAACTTTTTGAATCTATGCTGTTGTCGTTAACCTTTAAATTTGTTATGTTTTGTTAATTTCGTTTTCACACCTATTTTTTCAAACTGGCATTTATTTTTTATTATTCAGTATATTTCGATGTATTTTTGTGTGAACATCAAATAAAGATGTTATTAAAATAAAAAAGTCTTTTTTTTTGGTGAGTATATATGTCTTAAACTGGCCAAAGGCCACAATAGTTGATATCATTACGAATTGTTTGTTATATGTCTGTTTTTTTTTTAGCTCTATTAATCAAAAATCAGCAGAGCTTATGTCGTGGTGCGGTGTCCGTCGTCCATAATGTTTTCTTGTAGCGACTACTCCTCTGAAACTACTGGATGAATGTTCATGAAACTTTGACAGGAATGTTGCTCATGATATCTAGTTGATCCTAGCAAAAATGTGC
The DNA here is from genome assembly GCA_037043455.1 of Cyrtodaria siliqua. Lineage (NCBI taxonomy): Eukaryota > Metazoa > Mollusca > Bivalvia > Adapedonta > Hiatellidae > Cyrtodaria > Cyrtodaria siliqua. The sequence goes on from JAWPHD010004106.1 coordinate 122,223, forward strand.
GTTTATCCAAAATTCAAGATGGCCACCAAAGCTAAAAATATATTTTTTAAAAAAAAGTTGTAGAGACTAATTCCTCTGAAACTTCTTGAAGCGTTTCATGAAACTTAACGGAAATGTTGCTCTTGATGTCTAGTTGATCCTAGCAACTGTGTCGGCCGGAAATTCAAGTCGCCATGGCTAAAAATAGATTTTAGAAAACAAATTTGTAGCGACTACTTCTTGAAAACTATAAGTGATATTGATTTGGGACTTTTTCTAAAATGATCAGCATGACATGATGTTGGTCCTTGTTGAAAATTATTTTTTTCATTCAACATTAAACATCCCTGCCAGCGGCCATGCTGACCTAGCTATAAAAACCTATCAGTAGAGCTTCAAGGTCATTGACCTCTTGGTTTTGTTCTGTTGGGGCTCCTGCCTTTGGGTTTAAGGACGCCTGTTTATATATCCCAAAAAACGAAGTTTATTGGTTATACTGCTTTTGGCATGTCCGTCCGTTTGTAGACACAAACTTGTCCGCTCTGTAACTCCTGTTTCCCTGAAGCAAATCTCATGAAACTTAATGGGTACACTGCCTGTTGTAAGCGAATAACCCCTATTGATTTTGAAGTCAAAGGTCTAAGTCACCATGTCTGCTCTTTGGCCTCTTGTTTATCTTTACCCAAACCGTAGATAAGTCACCTCCAAAAGGCGACAGCTGTAGTTACTTTTTAATCCAATCTGTGATATCACCGATTCCAAAAGGTGATATCACTCATTCAATTGAATCAATTTGTAGACGGGTTTTCAAAAACTAGCTTATAGTTTGTCGAAAACCGGGCGTACGGGTGTCAACATTATCTCAGCATCATCATGTCCGATCTTCATCACATTTTAACAGCATGTTCCTCTCATCAAGCACTGACCATACCCTGAAAACTATTTTCTCCAAAATATACGTTACATTAACCTTTTTTTTAAGTTGCGTGGCGACGGTTACGGGATTTATTTTTGGTATATCTCAGAAATACCATCACCAATCTTCATCAGATTTTAGAAACACCTTCCTGTCATCAAGCACCTATTACCCATTAGTTTGAGTGGTATCATCAATTCAAGAAAATGAATGATAAGCAACTGAGTGATATCACTGATTTGTAGCAGTGATATTCGAATCAGTGATTCGTTCATTGGAATACACGATATCACTGATTCGAATAGGTCATATCATTGATTCGAATAGGTTATATATCTCATTCAGTTTGAAAGGGTGATATCACTGATTTAATTAGGTGATATCACTGGAGTGATACTTTTAAAAGTATCTTTAAGTTCAGTTCTCAATGGTTGATTGTTCACCTGTGATTAAAAACAAAGAAAGATATTGTTAATAGTTTTGTTAATGTTTATTACTGTTACATATTGAATACTTGTCATTTTAATATTGTTCAAATAAAATTTTAAAATTGTTGTGTCTTATTTTCATTCTATCAGTATTCAACATATTTAAAGAGTTTATGCAATGGCGTTTCTTTTCTGAATCCCATTATCATCCAATTGCTGACGAACTTGACATCTGAAGTTATTAACATTGTTGCCATCATCTTCAACAAGAAATTCATTTATTTCGTCATGTTGAAGAATACAAATGTTGTGAAGAACACAACAAGCCATTATAATATTAACAGCTGACTGAATTGTGTGAGTTGGTTGGTACCTCAACCTTCTAAATCTGCCTTTAAGGAGGCCAAAAGCCCTTTCGGTAACAACTCTACAGTAAATAGTTCAGAATTTCTGAGCACTCTGGCATCATGACAGCTGCCTGGATAACCAAACAATACATCAGTAAACCTCATATCACAACTGCAGACAGCTTGCAGCTGTAGAGAATGGTATTTTTTTCTGTTCATGTATGCAATATGATGATTTAGAGGCTGACTAATTGCGATATGTGTTCCATTCAGACAACCAGCAATACCAGGAAATCCGTTTCTTGACTAAAGTTTTGAATATCTGCCTGCAGTTCATCCCTGTTGGGCCATGTAAATATGTGCTTTAACTTGTTCAAAATACATTATATAACCCTGTCACGACTTGCAATAAAAGTTGATTCACTTATCCCAAAACGATCAGCAATTTTGTTTACTGTTTCCAGGCCCCCTAGTTACCATAACGTAATTAGAATTTGCTGTTCAAAAGATAACATTTCATCTCCTCCTGATTGGCTTTTATTCAATTCTGGTTCATTTCTCAGAAAGTCACATCTTGTGGTAAAGGTGGGTTTATTCAGGTGAAACATTTGGCAAAATACTTCATCTGTATAGTTTGGTACTACTTCCTCTACATAGTTGTCTATTTTTGCTCTGCATTCATTGCTGAAATACACAAAATAATAAATTAAATCAATTTTCATGGTGTTGCTTAATTTTTTTATTAAACAAACTGGAATTAATTAAATTGGAATTGATTTATTTGTTTGTCAGCAATGATATGAATGGGGTCAGATTTATTGGTGAAAGAAGTCCGCAGATGTGTTTATCTGCATTCAAATATGAGTAAATCTACCGCATATCAGCAAGTTACTGCAAAACTTTCTCAAATGAATTTAAAAGTAACCTGCATGTGTAATGAAATTGTCACCAACAAAACCGGGCTTTATATTTGTTTAAACATTAAGCTTACGAGCTGATTTTGAATTCATTTTCTTAGTATTTGGTCTATGATTTATTACAAGTAGATATAAAAGTCGAATAGAAAATGTAGCATGCAATGACCAGTCAACTTAGAACATTTATCGATACAACAATTACAAGGATAAATAAAAGGCAAGATATGTGACATCACAAACATAAAAGGGCAGACAATGGCACTACCACCTTATAATGGTCAGTGACAAAACAAACTCACCCTTACTCTATTGTCATCCCAATTAAACAAGACAGTATAAATAAAGAAATCCCATCCAGGGCTATATATATCCTTTAACAAACTAGGCTGCATTAAAAGGCCGATTAAATGAAAATACTCAATGACTTGGCAGAAGCCAGAGCAGCAAGAGAATAACCATTAAATGCATAACACAGAATTGAATATGTTGTTTCATGGCTCAACACATTACAGGTTATTCAGAGCCGCCCTAGAGAGTGGAAGGATACATAGGAATCAAGGAACCTGTCCCACTCTTACTATCTAATATATTCCTATGGTTCTTTAACGTGCTTGGAGGATAGACTTCGATACTCGGGACTGCCCGTTTTATGCAGGTGGAAAGCTAGGAAGCGTCTTGTCCGAGAACACACCGATGAAACTCAGTGGCATCGGAAAGGCTTGAACCCGGGTCGTCCTCGCTATCCACTGGGTTACACCAGCCCCTCAAAATAAAACAAGTGTAATCTGTAGCAACAATGTTCGCTTCAAGCTTCAAAACGCCTTTAATGACGATACAGCAGCCTGAGCAGGCAGTGTCGGTCCAGAACAGACTGCCCTGGTCGCAAATGCAATAAAACTGGCTCAGGTATATTAATGTATTTGGAAGATGATTGTTATTTCAACACCTCAGTTTAAGGTCAATTATAGTCTAAGAGTTAAAAGACACCTTTCCTTGTACTGAAAGAAGAATATATGTATTAACTATTGTCGGTGTTTTTGAAGTTATGCCAAGTTGTGGCCGAGATGTACAGGTCATTAAATCTTAAAGGTCATGAATTTGAAGCCCAACGTCACTCTCGGCTTTTATATATTATACATAAGCTCGATACATAAACCTTAAATTGTCAGGACCAGGTACATTTATATTGCAGCAGTTAGTAATGTCCACGTTAACAAAGAAAAAAAGTTACAAGTAATTGTAATGGTTGCATTTCACCTTGTACACAGCGAGACAACTGTAGACAAAACAACAGGCCACAAATCTTCTTCAGTTTCTTCCTCATCTTCCATCATTTCATTTAAAAGTAAGCTTACACAAGATGCTTTTGAATTCTTGTATTTGATAAACTTCCGGAAACGCACTTTTGTGTTTGTGATGTCGTTTGCATTTATTATTGCTTTGCCTTCTTGTTTGTCTGTTTGCGTGTTTGTTTCTGTGTTTTGTGGTTGACTGTCCTCCTTGAATGCTACTTTCCCTGTCCGATCTTTTTATATTTCTTTTCCTGTTCTCATTGTTCCGTTTTACTCGGTTGCACTGAATTCTGGAACATGTTCCGGAACTTTAAGAACAGTTCACCCGAATGAATCCAAGGTAAGTAGTTAATTGGACACAACACCTGAGTACATTAACATCTAAGAGCCATAATTGCAGTGAAAAGCATTGAACGCGATGAAATTATGACATTATCGCTTAAAAACTAGCAACTCTAGCAACTCTAGCAAGTTTCATTGGAATCCAGTGAAAGATGTAGGAGGAGTTAACAAGCCTAATATTTACCAAACTTTTGAGCACAAGAATCGAACCCGACTCAAAATCTCAATTTTTTTAATTCCAAATTAAAACAACTTTATAAGCAAATCACTATATTTGCTTACAGAAACGGGTAATGTTAAAGGTAATTAAACACTTTTGTGTTGATAGGTTTTGCCAAAAAAATGAGATTTTGAGTCTGAGTCTGATTCTTGCGCTCTAAATTTGATGAATTTATGCCCAGGCAAGAAAAGTAAGTACAAAATCATCTAAGGGCCATAACTCCGCCAAAAAATTAATTAGACCGGAACCTGGGGACAATATGCGCATCGCTTCATCATACCGATCAATCCTGACAAGTTTCACTGAAATCCGAAAAGTGTTGGAGAAATATTTTGCACGGACAGATGGACGGACAAGGCGACGACTATGCTCCCCTGAACTTTGGAGAGCATAATAAAAGTGTTAATTAATTTGCCGTAAGCATTTTAAGTCTGTGAATTAAGCATTGTATATAATCACGTTTAATCGATTAATTGGTCACATTTTGCTACAATTACAGCTTTCCCCCCTAGTATGAGTGGTACCGGTAAATGGTACCTTTCCCAATGCCAAAAAGGATGTTGTTGTTTTTCAAAATTGCCAGATTGTTTTTGGTGAATCAGACATAGATCTACTTCTTTTAAGGTCCATTTGTACTACTATAATTTTTATCTCTGCAGCCTACGAAGTTTTTTTCAGATTTTTAGATCACTTGCCGGAAAGACTGGTGTTTCCTTTCTGTTTTATAATACAAATCGGAAAAAATATGACTTAAAGCCAGAAACCAAATTCACTTGTCCCGGGAAAGCAGACAAGCACTTATGTCGAAGACTGTCTCTCTACCAATTTTAAGCACATATACAAAAGAGTCTGATAATGGACCTTTGGAAACGGCCGAGCACGACACATATGAACTATTGCAGTCTCGATTTGATTGAGACTGTTCATGAGAGGTAGTGAAATATGCTAGCTACCGCTCTCGCCCTCTAGCCCCGGGTTGAGCAGAACTCAATATTAATAAAATCAACAGCACAAAATGTTAACCATCCCGAAGATGGCATGCATATGGCGGTGGACATGGAGTCACCCTTCTTAAAAATATTCCCCATGTCGTACGGCGTATGGTCCCAGTATCTAATAAAATGAAATGCCCCGAAGAGCGAAATAAACATAATGGAATTTAGTTGGGAGCAGCGTACAAGTTTATTTTCAATTATTTGAAAAAAAAATTGATTTCAGAGAATACCCAATTTGGATGAAAATTTCACGAATTTTCCCAATCAGACCCGTACCGGTACCATTCCCAAAATAGTGAAACAATCACTGGATCATTAATCGACTTCAGAGTTTGGGACCGATTTCAATCACTAACACATTCTACTGTAGCAGCTGAATGCGACCAATGCCAATATGGGATTAATTTGTTAAATTAAAAAACTAAACTGTTACACTTACTTATCTTGCCCTTTCGCTACTACTGATTCATCCGAATCTGATTGTAGATATGAAGCTATTTCCGATTTCGTTAGCCTCATCCTGGCGCCCTCCCATGTGCCTGAAATTGTTGCAGAACGTATACATGTTAACAAATCTTCCACATAGAAAACACAACTTCTTCACTGCTAAAATTACTGAACATGGAGACCTATGCAGTGCGCACGCCAACTTGTCTTCTGGTTTCAGATTCATGCACTTGGACCAGAGTCTTGTAAACTAATCTTCACTGGCAAGCTGTAAACCAGGGCATGAGGTTATAAAACATTTGTCATGCCCCGAGCTCAAATCTCAAACCTCACTAGGGGTTATTCCTTACAATTATCATAATTTTCAAATTATATAATATTGTTATTACGTTTGACTTACTAAAAGAAAAACCCTTAAAGACATCACACCAGCCTAATCCATCCTTTAGAAATAGTGGGGGCATAATTATGATTGTTTTTTTCATGCATTGTGACAAGTACGATAATTTCATGCAAAATTGGAGATTGGTATGTACTGTTATATTTTGAGGCCCCTACAAACAATTTAAATCCGATTTAATTATTTGTGAATTTTATGTGTAACAGTACCAGCATGTTTTAATTTCAATATTTTTAGTATTGAATTTGGTTAAGTTTAAGTCAACATATATTATATTGTTAATTTAATAATAATTATGTGTTAACTTACAATAATTCTTCTAAAATGGTCTTCAAATACAGTCTTTGAACAATAAACTGACCCATCTTAACCAAATTCGATTTCGGTATTCATAGGATGATCGACTTGCGTTGTCCAAACGAATGTTTTCATTCCAATGACACACAGCTAAGTTTGTTTTTAAAATGTATAGTATATCACCGCAATAACCTATCCTTTTGTCGTGAAAAATGTTTAGTGTGTTATTAAAAGATTCCAATAAATAAGAGTCCATACTGAAAATGTAATTCTGGGGAGTTTTGTAAACGTCAAAACTTTTGATTGTCGATATTAAAAGCTGTTTTGCAAAAGGGTCTGTTATGATAATACGATTTGGTTCGTCATTTTTATCTGTTTTACATCTGGATGCTGGTTTACACTTGTCATGGATGTTCTCATAGTGTGGCACAATATTCTCTAACATAGATTTTAATTTGTCTTTATCACCCTTGCAATTTCTCATTGCATATTGCACATGAGTTTTTACAGGTCCAATCTTGTCATACAATTGAACAGACCAGGTGTTGCCGTGCCTACATTTAGCGCCTGAAGATCTGTTTTTCTTTTTTCCCCATAGACACCGACACGTGCCACGTGTCATTTTGATTTACTGTGTCTTTTCTCTGCTCGCTTACAAATGTATTTATGCTTGCATTTCTATCGTGTACATGAGGGCGCACTTTAATTAATTTGTTGAGCTATGCTGTACAACTGCGGTGCTTGGAACGATCCTCGGTACGTGGAGAAGAAAGCACAAGCGCGACAAGGAGACAATACATGGCACCGACGAGAGATTATGCCAGAATGTGTGGTATCCAAATGTAGAATATGATATTCTAATGCAGAGAAAATACCATACATGGGACATATGTGGGACTAGAAAGGATATTTTGTCATGATTGTAATGTTGTTTATTGTGTATTATTTCAGTCTATACATATTTGTTATAATAAAACAATTTGAATTTTGCAGATTTTACCGTTTTAATCTGCCATATTTAAATGTTTCTATTCGAAACAGTAAAATGAACATTTAGCAATTGTAAGAAACATTGCACATTGTAGTCTTATATAAAATTATGTCAGGGCCTCAATAAATATGTTCCACAGTAGAGGATTAACACGTTTGTGATCGTCTCTAACTGTAAAATATCCGTGATCTTTTGATTCTGGTGTGATGTCTTTAAAGACAATTTTAACATTATTACTAAAAGAAGCTGAATCTAGTCCACAAGAAGATTTGAGCATGGAGCACGAAAAAAGTTTGATTGCTTTCGTTAATTTTGAAAAAAATGATTATAAGTAACTACTGTAAATTACACATAGACTTCTTTTAGCGAGAGCATTGTGCGAGCAGTATAGACACTGATTTCAAAAGAACAGGATAAATTAATCATGCTGAAAATTACTATTCAATACGCCCGATGTCTACTCTCTACCTTCTCATGCTTGTAAAAATCATACATGGAAAAAAACTCACCCGTGTACAACAGTAATCTGATTTGGTTGTTTTTGCCAGGTGTCACCTGGAACTTCTTTCTTGTGCACTGCACTATTGATGCGTACACTGTTTCTGTACGGTTGCCACTAAGCAGTTTTCCCGTCATCCGAATTATCTGGTGAACACCACCACCAGGTAAGTCATGACTATTTGACAGACAACATTTGGCAAATAAACATATTGTCTTTTAATAAGAAGAATTGATTTGAAGCTGAAGCTAATTTTTTAATTCCAAGTGCACGCCTGTTTGGAATTAGCTGTGCTGTTACTGCTACACAATTATTTTAAATTGATAAATACTGGTCCTAGTGAGGAAGTGAAAGATTAAGTTCATCTTGACTTCCCCACAAAATTAGCCATCCTAGGCTAATAACAGACATTATGCAACCTTTAAATCACTTTGAAGAATGATATGAATAGTACTGATTCAAAATAATTGTCACTTGCACTGTCAGCCTATTTAAATTAATCAACAATTAATGTTCTCCTCATAAAATGTTTGTGTAGTTGGGGCCAAATGCTGTAAACGGCGTCAAGGGGATTGATGTAACTTTCTATGTCCCTCTCTTTTCTTCGAAAAGGCGGGGGACAATAACAACTGTGTACACAGTCAAATATTCAAATAAATTTACACCACTTTACAATATTTGTTAACTACGATGCATAGTAGTCCCTGCACGGCAGAAGTACGCACTTGCATGTTACTTCTTGCACATCCACTGTCCTAATATCACCAACCAACAGAGACACTTTGAAAATTCACAAATCTGATGAATGTAAAGGCTCGGTATAACAACTATATGGTGTACCTCTAAACCACTCAACAACCAAGACTTTTTCAGGTATATCCTCACCCGCGGAGAACATATTTTTGTTCAGCCCAATTTCTCCCATAGAAAGAACACAAAAATACAATTATCACCTCGACCAACTGACAAATGAGAATCTGTCAAACATAGTTGCACAAACTGCATGTATGTATTGTAATTCCCTGGACAAGGACCATGTCGATGTCTCGTTTTGACAATTCCACACTGAGGGATCTTACTGTTATCATTTTGATCAACATTTAGATGATTCTCTGACAGTCTCCTTATTATTGCTGAAGAGGAAAGTTTGGCTTCCTAACAGGGAATTTTAGCTTTCCAAGAAAGCTTTCAAATGCAAATGCAGAAAATTGATCCAACTCACCAAATCTTGCAACATCATCTGGCAGATGATCTAGGCTATGAACATTGTACACATAGTGGTCTTCTCCATACAACTGACCAAACAGACTGACAAACAAAACAAGCAACTGTTTTGCGTAATCACAATATGCCCGACAGAAGACCGGGCTTGCAAGACAATAGAGTGCAACAGAGAAAAGCTTAAAATGTTCATACAAACGTGTTAGTAATCCATTTTTCAGAACCACAGGGCCCGTATTCAACAGTAATTGACGGAATTCTGAAGCCTTCCATCTATCAATTTCATGTAATCTCCTCCCTTTTGCTCAGGAACTCTCGGGGCAGATATGACCTCAGACCATCCAAAAGCTCTGAAATTTGTGTAATTAATCTTCCGCCTTGCCTACAAAAAGGAGGACCCCTCATCCAGAGCAAAAGAAACCTTTGCATTACCCTAAGACAGACCAAGTGCATGTAATCTAATGGGAACTGAGACACCATTCCTAACCGTAAAATCCTTAATGGAGAGGGGCCAGAGAGGTGCCCTACATTTTCCATCTCATTGAACTACAGGTCTGTCCGCAACGGTGCATTGGCCTCTGGAAATGTCATTTTATCCACCCACTGGCCTCTTTGAACGCACTTGTCACAACCAAAATAATCAGTATTACCTTTTGTCAGCTTGACAAAGGCTCGTGCATCTTGCAACTTCTGTGAGTTCTGTAGTGCATTTTGCAGTAGTAAGAATACACTAGGTTCATGTATTAGTTGTCCTTTGTTGGTTGTTTATTAAGAACTTTTTATCGTATGATGCTGTGACATTCCTTTGATCTTTCGGTTGTGTTATATCTACGTAACACAACAAGCGACAGTGACTTAGAAAATGTTCGTATGACGGAACACTTATTTCATCATAGGGTACAAGAGAGGGATTCAAACGGCTTCGATTTATTCCAGCAGAAACCCTCTTCAGTGTCGCCCCAATAAATGATATATGCTCGTAACACCTTGTTTGGTATACTATAACTGTTACTTATTACTATTGTCGGAAAATAGATGATTTCTGCAGCAAAAGGTATATCAGCCATTAATTAAGTTAAGTCACTTGAATACCCTTTCATCCATGTTGAAGCTACATTTTATTATTAATGTATATTAACAGGACACCACAGAGGCTTCTATCATAACCCGAATATTCATCCGATAAAGAGCTGTATAAGCGGTGCTCGCCAAGAAGATATTCCCCTACTACTGCTCACACTGTTTCACCGTTGCCTGGTTCAGATTGTCCTTCACAAAAGCGGCACTCACCAAAACAACGCCTCCTTAACACCGCTCTCACTTCTTCACCGTTGCGTGGTTCAAGCACGACAATTATGCTCGAAACACCAAAACACCAGATACTGGTTGAAGGTAAGGTTAATATGAATGAACGTAAATCACATGATTTTCTACTTTTTTAATAAGATAGCTTTTGTATCAGTTTATAATGAAACAAGAAATGCAACAGTAAGTGACGTATGCCCCCGAAGTGACCTTTGACCTGTAAGTGTGACCTCGACCTTGGAGCAATATGAAACCAACAGATATATTTAAAAATTATTAAAAAATAATAATAATATTAATAATTATTCAAAAAAATAATAATGAAAAAAATGATTAAAAAACATTAAAAAAAAATTAAAAAATGTTTTAAAGAAAAATTATTAAACAAAATTACAAATGGGGAAATTAAAAAAAAATGAAAAAAATGCACAAAAAAGCTTAAGAAATAATGAAAAAACAAATAATGAAAAAAAAATATATAATTATGTCACAGTAAGTGACAATTGTCCCCGAAGTGACCTTTGACCTGTAAATGTGACCTTGACCTTGGAGTGACGGACTTGGATTTTGTGTGCGACATGTCGCCTGGTTGTGGTGAGTACTTGAACCAAATTATTTCAAAATTTGTCCTTGAATGTCAGAGTTATTAATCGGACACGAGAGCACTTTGTTTTGACCCTTGACCTCTAAGTGTGACCTTGACCTTGTAGCCACGGAACTGGGTTTTGTGCGCGACATGTCGTCTATTTGTGGTGAGCACTTGTGCCAAGTAATTTGAAAATTAGTCCTTGAATGTCAGAGTTATTAATCGGACACGAGAGTACTTTGTTTTGACACTTGACCTCTAAGTGTGACCTTGACCTTGCAGCCACGGACCTGGGTTTTGTGCGCGACACGAAGACTAGTTGTGCCAAGTTATTTGAAAATATGTCCATGTTTGTCAGAGTTATTAACCGGACACGAAAGCACTTTGTTTTGACATTTGACCTCTAAGTGTGACCTTGACCTTGGAGCCACGGACCTGGATTTTGTGCGTGACACGTCGTCTTGTTGTGGCCACGGACCTGGGTTTTGTGCGCGACTCGTCGACTTGTTGTGGTGAGCACATGTGCCAAGTTATTTGAAAATCTGTCCATGTTTGTCAGAGTTATTAACCGGACACGAAAGCACTTTGTTTTGACATTTGACCTCTAAGTGTAACCTTGACCTTGAAGCCACGGACCTGGATTTTGTGCGTGACACGTCGTCTTGTTGAAGCCACGTACCTGGGTTTTGTGCGCGACACGTCGACTAGTTGTGGTGAGCACTTGTTCCAAGTTATTTGAAAATCTGTCCATGTTTGTCAGAGTTATTAACCGGATACGAAAGCACTTTGTTTTGACATTTGACCTCTAAGTGTGACCTTGACCTTGGAGCCACGGACCTGGATTGTGTGCGTGACACGTCGTCTTGTTGTGGTGAGCAATTGTGCCAAGTTATTTGAAAATCCGTACATTATTGTCAGAGTTATTAAGCGGACACGATTGTGCAGACGAACGAACGGACTGACAGTACGACTACTATATGCCACCCTCCGGGGGCATAAAAATAAAGAATAATTTGGAACTGGGTGAAGAATAAATCAACCCAATGTGGACGCACTTGTATTAGCTTCCTTGTTAACCTGAGAGCATTACTCTCTGTAAAGAATTGTCATGTCTTTATGGACATTCATATCTTCTTTGTTAAATGGGAAGGTTCTTAGGTTTTCAGTTACTTGCAGATAGTTTCTTTCCAAAAATCAGGGCTGTGAATTTCAGCTGATCTGCTGAAATCAGCTGATTTTACTCAAAAAAGACTCAAAACATTCCAAATATCTGAATCCAGCTCAAAAACAACTACTTTTCAAGGGGGTACCCCCAATATAAGTGCATTTTCCATTGAAATCCTGAAATACTGTTCACACCGGTGAAAATGATGTGCAGACTCATTTTACCATTTGACAGAAACAGATACATTGGTCAGTTGATCATCAATACAGTCAGAAAAAAAGCATAGAGTATCATCACAAACAGGTGTTCAGTACATCGTCTGCATTGCTTTAGTCTGTATAAAATGGTCATAAAAATGCTTTTGCAAATTGAACTGAGTCGAGAGTCCAACAATAAGCTTGCAGAAAATACTGTCCAGATTTAAAAGAAATACTTATTTGTCGAGGTAAAAATGTAAATGTGGAAATATGTTTTGCAGCACGTGCAGTTAGGATCTTCACAACCCTAGGGACAACACTTCAAGAGCTGGATGATCAGAAAAGCATGATCAAAGTCCTCCTGGGAAGGTCAGCTCTCTCTGTCGCTGATGATGAATCCACACTCCCAGACGGTCTTGTTTTTCCATTGAAAACACAAGAGGACCTTCAACAGTTGGAGAACACTTTCGCAAACCCGCAGTCGTATGAATCAGTGGTGAGCAAATGAGCAAACAAATTTGTGTTTGTAAAAACTGGTATTTGCATAATATTACTGGCATGCTGCATTATACTGACAGGGCGGCATATGCCAAACATTCTAAATCATGGTACTGTCCGTTCGATAAAATAACCGACTTACAAAGTTGTTATTTGGCATGTTCATATAATTCGCTGACTTGAACACTAAAAAGAGTCAATCACTATAATGTTAATAGACTCTCGATCACAACTTGGAAGTAAAATCTACATTACGGCAATGCGGAGAAGACAATTTTACATGTTAAATAATATTGAAGTCATTTTCATTTGTATTTTAAAGCAACTCTGAAAAGGATGTTTAAAAATTAAGTTTCTGTGAAAGCGTGCACTACTTCAGAACCTTCAGAACATATTCATGACAACAAACCTCGCCCTGAAGTACATCTTTCATGGACAAAAGGGCAAGCTACCATTCGGCAATCTCCGCCTGACATCCATTATGTTCAGTAAATGTATTAGTTTATTTAAACCTTTCATCTCACAGAGGAGTCATGGAAAAACCGAAAATTTCAAAAAACAACTCTAAAAGTATTAAGACAAGTTGCAAATAACAATAGAACAAGACGTAGGAAGATTTATATCTTATTTTGGCAAAAGGCGTGACAAACATCTTAGATTTGTGACCAGAAAAAACACATAATTTGAGCATAAAGGTTGTTAAAGCTGTACACGCCCTATTTTAACTGGTAATAAGTCATGAATATGAATGAGTCACGTGTGAAGTAGTTTCAAATCGACGAACACCCCAAAAGTCGGTATATAACGAGAAATCGATGCGTAAAATTTCACATTTTTATTTAGCCTCCGTACAGGTAACATCGATAAATATACGGCTCCAAAATATATGTGATTAAAAAACAGTTGCCCGGAACGGGATTTGAACCACAACCTTGCACTTGTAAGTTTCGAAAGTTGTACGCTGAACCACTAGACCACTGCTATTTATTGGTATGTTGTAGCAGTTTTAACACTAAATAGGCATTACGTAATAACAAGCGCGCGCATACAAACTCATCAAGCGCTAAATAACAAGTCGAGATTTGGTTGATTTGAGGCGAAGTATTAGTTTCATATTAATAACATACAGTATTACACCAGCCAATGCTAATTTACACTTGCGACAATATGGACTACATATTTAGTGATCCATCTTTAGTTCCGTTCAAATATATTAAGTTATTTTGCCTCTTAATAAATGGTAGTTAGTATTCTATTTTCTCAAGTAGCGTGGTAGTTCAGTGGATAGAGCACCGGACTTGAAATCAGAAGGTCGTGTGTTCGAGCCCCGAAAGAAGCTAACTTTTTTTTTCTGTAACAATTACTGTTACCTGTGTATAGGTACGATGTGCCCTGGTCGATGTATATACAGTAAATGATTTCCTACGCTATATTTTCTCGCTTAAATACCCGATTTCGACATGAGCTGGTGAACATGAAGTTACAAATAAAGACACGCCTACAAAGAAGAAATCGATTGATATAGGGACTCTGTAGCTTTAAGGATAAAAAATACAGACCAAGCTAAATGCGATTTATTGCAGTAATTAGAACTGTCATGTGAATTACTAAATGTTTACCTCCATCTGTGAGATTGCAGCTTTAATGCAGGTTAAAATACCTTTTAAAATGCAGATTAAGTCCTTTCTGATAACTTTATATCGAAAGCTGGATTGTATCACTTTTGGAAACTTTTAAGTCCTTTGCTTTTGAGAACTAATATTTCAGAAATTTATTTTAAGCTGCACTAAATGCTATGTCATTGAAACTTGGAATAGTTATTCACCATTAGGAGGGGAGTCAGTAGTGTAAGAACATAAGTCTGTCCTACCTTTTCACATTATTATGCCCCTGTGTTGGACTTGGGAAGTAGTTAAGTTTTATGTTTTGGTCTGCTTATCTCGAGCATTGTTATAGTTATAGCTTTGAAACTACCTTTGTTGGTCTTTAAAAAACAGTAGAGCGTCAGTTCCTGCAGGCAGTGCTCTTGTTTGAACTGTGACCAATGTTAATTAAGAAGAGGGTTTTCCTTACAAGTCCAAAAGTTTTTCAGACAGGCACTTGTGTTTACTGTACTTTTCTATTTTGATAGGATGTCTTTAGAGGAACCCATCCACAAAAACCTTCTGCAAAAAAAGACTTGGAGGAGGCAATAAAGAAGTTGTTAGGTTGTGCCAGGGTCCGGAAAGGTGACGGAAAGAAACGAGCAAACCGTGAACATGAACCAGCCAGCATGTTGATGCAGCATCAACAAACGAAAGCGATGACAACACTGATTAAGATGCAATACATGTGTTAATGGTTATTTACAGTTAATTCCATTGACATTGTTTGGTCTGTTTGGCCTAAGTGTTTGTACAAGAGTTTTTAATGGCCATTTAATGTTTGCTGTTAAAAAGAAGAAAATAAACTGTAGGTATTTTTAAGATGATCTCCATACAACAGTATTGCTTTTAAATTTAAACGTTATCATTGGCATGTGTGACATGCACCTTGTTTAGCGTTTTTATACATCCAAGCACTTAAAAAGACTATAAGTATCTTTCATGACCGTTAGGCTCTGTCAAGGTACTGCCTCACAAAAGGTATTCCCGAGTGATCGATTATCCCTGGATTAACCTAACCGTCATGTAAGCTACTTTACCTTGCATATACACCCCTGAAAAAATGAACATTTTTATTGCGACATGCGCCCACTTCCATAAAGAAAATAGTTCACGAGTTGTGGTCTCTGTATTTTTATATATGTTTTAAAACATGCGTAGTGCATCATTTAACGGCTGTTAATTTATATTTCACTCCTTAATAACCACGGATATTTCTTTTATAAATCAAAATAAATATCCGTGTACAACCTGTCAATTACGAACATGTTTGGGACGAAATTTAATTCCGCGGCTGACACCTTGTCAACTGTCTTTGCCCACCTTTTTTTAGAACATACCAGGGAAAAGACTATAAGAATCTTTCATGGGTGTTCGATTCAGATAGTAAAATTCCGTCCCTCGGGATGACTGTTGTGGGCGGTACCGACGCCGAGGCCGAGGTACCCTCCACAACAGTCATCCCTCGGGATGGAATGTTACTAACTGAACCGAACACCCATGATATATTTTTGTTCTTGCCTACCGATGTAAAAAGTGCTGAAAATTTTGAAAACGTATAAGAAATAGGCAATACAAATACAAAATTCTCCGAACTCTTTCTTTATAGTAGCGCAATAATATGCATGCATCATGTCTCGTGATGGATAGTGCGCAAGAATTTAACCAAACCACATTTATGCAGATGTGCATCCGCCAAGTTCATCAAATAAGCCGTAAACATGGTAAACACAACAATGATTTTATTTCCTTTGTTAACAATATTAAATAAAATCGACTATAGTCAACCACAATAAAGCATTAATACATTAAAGTTTTATTTATGGAACAAACTGGTAAAATGAACAAGTTAGATATTGTGTAGTTTCATTACACGAGTGTGTAAAGCAGTAAAGTTTGTTTACACATGTTAGCGCGGGGTGGACAATTTAACGCTGTTGAAACAGGGATAACAGTTCTTCGTCTGAAGCAGAATCGGTGTCTTGATGAGGTCTCTTGCTTGGCTTTCTGTACTGCAAATTAATGTTAAATGTACCGTCAGTAATGGTGGCATTACTAACATCTGATGTCAATATGTTGCTTTTCGAAATGTATGACGTTGTTTACGAATGTGTTACACTTGGCACGCAATATCCACGAGTGCAACCTGATGAAGCTTGCTGAGCGCGAGGCTGATCAACAACAGATGTGCCTGCAAGTATGTCTGGTATACTTCTCTGTTGATTATTACTGAGAATTCTGTAATTATTGAGAGAATCGGCGTTTTTGTGGCCCGTAATATGAACTGCAATCGTGTCAGGAATATTGCTCTGTAGCAGTTTCTGGCACAAACGTTTTCTTATACTTTTGTTGGTGATTGTCTTTCCTTGTTGTAACTCGGGAAAGCCTACTTTTTGAGCCATCTTTTTCATCAGGGTGTTACGTTTGTTTTCCCAATTGGGCCACGAAAAAACCATAGCTGATTGGGTCCAGGGTTTGTGTCGTTAGTAATTGCCGCCAAGTAAAATGGATGATGGTATCTTTTCAACCATATGTTTCTTAGACTCATTTCCGAAAAAGGTTTAAGGGCGTGAATCACTAATTAACACAGAAGTTCTTTAATGTGCACAGGGTATGGCTCTCTCTAAATGCAGAACCAACGGCTTTACATGGATCCCTTCTGAAGGATGGCATACTTTCTCAATACCTCGCCCAAATAAGGTACTGAGGGAGTGTGTTTGAAAATCCCTGGACGATACGCCATCCGGGAATCAAAACAATGACCTTTGGGTCGAAAGGCAAGAATGCTAATGGTAAACCACTCGGCTAGTGCATAACGGTAAGCCGATTTTTGATATGCGCCGTCCTTTAACCAAAGGTGCATCTATAAATGTCCGTATATAAAAAAATCAGCCCAGACATCAAATAAATGAGACTAACCACTCGGCCACCGCACACCTTAAAATCCCAAGATTACCCTACTTTCACTATTAAAATACATGTTTACGCTTCTTCAACTCGGGTACAACTTCTGGATGAAATTTTAATATCTGAAACTAACACCAATGAAGTATTTTTATAATATATATCAATGTTTTGGGTGTGTGCATTTGTTAACGATTTAAATTATAGGAAGTTTATATTTTAAATAGTATTACACGTGTAAACACAACACTAAACATATAAATAAAGTTTTACACTTTTGTGTGTAGACGTATGCTTTTGCATTCGCCTGCGTTCATTCCCTGCATTCTGATTATAACAAGAGTATGTATTATTTTCTTTTAAAAGACATGAAATGTGTTTATATATGAAACTTGAGTTAATTGTAACAATAGGTTTAAAGTTTAACTGTTGTCATTCAAAATTGTGCAAGATATTTTAAGGAGATAGGAAAAATAAACATGATAAAGAAAAATAAACATGATAAAGGTAGAGAAAAAATAAAAAAGACAACAAAGAAAGAAAGATAGAAAAAAACAAAAAACAATATGTTTCATGTAAGAAGGGTATTTAAGGTGTCATTTTATGTCACACACCAAAGTATGTACATATATAACTCATGCCATAGTAAATAGAGAAAGAAATATAAAAAGATCGGACAGGGAAAGTAGCATTGAAGGTGGACAGTCAACCACAAAACACAGAAACAAACACGCAAACAGACAAACAAGAAGGCAAAAGTAATAATTATTGCAAACGACATCACAAACACAAAAAGGGTTGACAATAGGGCTACCGCCTAGGAACGGTCAGTGGCAAAGTAGGCCACTGGGAGTTTAAACCGGTTCTAGGGTGCACCAAACCTCACACTTACCTTACTGTCATCCCAATAAAACAGGACAATGTAAGTAAAGAAATCCCCGCCATGATCTAATCTCTGACAAACAAGGCAGCATCAATAGGCAATATAAGATTAACAGAAATATGCTCGTGTAAATATGATACAAAAAAAACAATAGCCTAGAAATACACAATGAAGGTAGTCATTGACTTGGCAGAAGCCAGGGCAACAAGAGAATAGACCATTAAGGGCACGACAAGAAAGATCATAGACAAACATCAAACGCCACCGTCCCAATGGGCTTTAGGTAGGCGTCATCATAGGGTCCGCATCCTGTCCGGTCATCGTACAATTAAAGAGGAAAGCATAGTGGCGAACTGTAAATGTCTTCTTGATTAAAAAAACACGCACATACATCAAAAAAGTACTCTAACTCGTTTTTCATATATGTCAAGTGTAACAATAGATGAAAATAACTATTTGTCCTCTAATAGGATTTAATGAAGAGCTTAGCTCTGACTCCCCTATAGTGGTCATCACCCTCTAATGGTCCGGAAACGAACGGTCCAATGGCCAGAGTACGAAATGTCCATCACATTGGATGTTTCGGACCCACAAATTGGTTATGGAAAGTCTCGGGTATGAATAAGTATAAAAGGAGAAACGCGAAATTCGTCGAACACGTTAAATACAAAAGATATTGCAGTCTCGGTTTGCTTGAGAATGTTCATGAACGGCAGTGAAAAGTGCTTGCTACCGTTCCTGCCCTCTAGCTCTGCGTTGATATTAATGTCAATAATATAGAAATTTAAGCTATCCCGAAGATACTATGCATATGGCGGTAGGGCATATTTGCTCCGCCATGCGGTGCTCTTGTTTTATATTGCTGATTTTGCTGACGTAAATTTGTTTTAGCTCTCGTTATATTGACGCATTTTGTGGGAGCGCCAACATTCAACGCCGAATAGAGATGCTCACCTATTCTAAGAAATCTAACACAAAGGACATATTTCAACATAAGACTTGACCAATTGCTCCGCACACATGCAACTGCAACTTTTAGCCAGCACTAAAATACGCAAAAGACTGGGTGATAGGGGGAATATGTATCAATGTCTAAAGTGATCCCTAAGGATGGACGGGCGACAGACTGTTTAAATCGACGGACAGCGCAAAACTCTATATGTCTACGTCTGTGAGAAATAATAAAAGAATATCATAATTGATATTAACTTGGAACCATTTATTACGTTATAGCACAACGACTAAGGACTAAGGACAGTAATTAAATTTTACTGACGTTTTTTTATGATTTTCCTAACCTCGTCCTTCTTCGCAACTTTTATTCCTACATTTTCGTTATTGCCTTTGTAGAAAAGAGTTTCCATGTCGACGTAAAACATTTCCGTCGAAAGTTTCGCTTTTTATCCTTGCTAAGTTTAATGTTCCCTGGGTATGTTCCATTTTTAAGGAATTTGACAATAATTCGTATAGTTCATCATCCATTTCAATCTAAAACTAAATTGATTGTCAGAAATGGCCTTGCGGAACGTCGGTGGTTCTACCCAGGTGCCCGCCCGTGCACGAAAATTGCCCGGAGGGGCACCTGGGGTCTTCCTCCACCAATGGAAGCTGGAAAGTCGCTATATGACCTTAGCTGTTGGTGCGACTATAACATCCAATTCAATTCAATTCAATTCAGAAATGGCCAGTTGTTAAATTATGAGTACTTTAGTATACATTGACTGTGTATAAAGTAGTGTAGCCTATATTCTGATTTATCTGCTTGGCCAATCACAACAGTTCTTCAGTTTGACACGCAACGTTGCCCTTCTGGTTAAAGCGTCCACTCCCATGCGAAAGATGTACATGTAGGTTCCATTTCCAGTCGCATTATGCGGAACATCTTAAAGAAGTTAATGTTAGGTTCTTCTCTTCTGCAGACGTTCAGAATCCTTAAAATGGGGGCTACGACTGGTCGACTCGGTGTCAGGATAATGTCACTGGGCTGGATATAATAACACGTGTCTATTATATGATATTCCAGTATGTCATTACTATAAAACCGTGTGAATATTTCTATGCATCAACCAGACAATGTCCTGATATAAATGTAAAGAAGTTGGAAGTGGCGTAAAACCCCACGATATCAATAAACATACTATGTTTGATAAGGCATTCTGTACTTCAGACGTAAAAAGGTGCATACATGGATGGATATTTATCGGTATTGTTTAAAATTACTTTAGACTTATTAGTTTCGTCTGGTCACAAATTCAATGGTCATTGGTTCGCATCATTCTTGACGACAACTTGTTTTCACTCTATTTTTTTCTGTTAGCTTGTTTTCCCACCACAGTAACTCCATTTCTTTATGTTAGGAAAGTCGTTGGTCCGTCTTTACGTCGAATACGGTTGCCTCATACGGAAACACATTTTGCTTCTGATTTCTTGTTTGTTCTTTCAAACCCTACGTAATGCAAAAAAAATCATTTCTAACTCATCTCTCATCTATACGGGAACATGTGTTGTAAAGTAATTGAGAGATACTGCCAACGGATTATGTCAAGGGTAAACCATCTCTTTACGACTGAAAAAATACGAAAAATACGATAAAAATCTCTCCCTCTCCGTTTTGGCATCAGAACCCTTTAAGAGTAGCCCCACGCCAAGCAATTGTCACCGTTATGATGATGTCTGTAGCCATTTGTCCCAGACTGCTGATTAATGCGGGAATTTATTTTAGGCCCCATCGACAGGTCAAGAGCTTCCTTTTATCTTCTTACAGACGGCTAAATTAGTACGTGGTAAATGACGACTGGGTTTCGATATATTATTCCACTACAGGGAGAAGTCTACACTGCGTAATGCAAAAATAAATCATTTCTAACTCATCTCTCATCTATACGGGAACATGTGTTGTTTTTTTGCAAAGTAATTGAGTGATACTGCCAACGGATAATGTCAAGGGTAAACCATCTCTTTACGACTGAAAAAATACGAGAAATACGATAAAAATCTCTCCCTCTCCGTAGCCCCACGTTCGTCAAGCAATTGTCACCTTTATGATGATGTCTGTAGTCATTTGCCTCACACTGCTTATTAATGCGGGAAAATTTGAATTTTATTAGGCCCCATCGACAGGTCAAGAGCTTCCTTTTATCTTCTTACAGACGGCTAAATTAGTACGTGGTAAATGACGACTGGGTTTCGATATTTTGACGATAAGTGTTATTCCACTACAGGGAGGAGTCATTCTACTTTATAGGAAAATGTCCGAGGAGTCATAATCCGAGTGGCGTCATAATTGTATGTACACCGGTTTCTTATAAGTATATATAGATATAAAAGTCGGACAGGAAATGTAGCATTCAAGGACCACAGTCAACTAAAAATACGTATCGAAACAAACAACAATTACAGGGATAAATCAAAGACACTGTATGTGACATCACAAACACAAACGCGTTGACAATAGGGCTATGGTCTTCGAACGGTCAGTGGAAAAAATGAAACAGAGTGGTTTAAACAAGGTTCTAGGGTGCACAACAACCTCATAGATCGTCTTCAAAAATTGATAATTATATTGATCCAGTTTATCAGGTGATGCTGAGAAAAAAATGAAGTCCGTGCCGAACCTGATAAGCTAGATATGAGCAGGCACTAACATGACATTCTATTTATCATGTTGATCGTTTAAACTCATTTTAAGATTTAATTTACCTTTTTTTCCCATTTTTTTTTTGTTCAAAAATACCCAAACGTCATCAAAAATGGTGCTGACGTCATCAAAAGAGGTGCCCCTAAAGAGGATAGGATAGTAACTGTCGAGATAAGATTTTATCTAAGGCACCCTGTTTCTCTGCAGAATTATACAGATCGACATAACAAAGATACATCCCAAGGTCATGATGGATTCATACAAAGCAGGGATTTTAATTAGAAAATTAAACATGAATGCATTTCCGCTCTCTAAGGTTACAACACCATGCGTATGTTTGTATTAAATGTTAGCATAATAGTTATAAAACGAGTTTCTGGTAACATTGACAATAAAGTAACTACGTACAATAAAGCCCTACGTCATATTTGTTTGTTTTGAGTGAATATAGGATTTATTTTCATCGAGAAGTGAGAAAACTTATATTGTCACGAGTGTTTTAGGACGAGTGAACATATCTGAGTTTTCTAACTTCTAGATGAAAATCAATCCTATATTCACGAGAAAGCAACAAATATTCTATTTATTATATACTCACAACGTGGAAATTAATGTAGACAAAATATAATGCGCTAAAACAATAACGTCAACAACGTAAACAACGTCAACAGTTACCTACATGACGTCATTAGGAGTGATCAGGTTTTCACAAGTGAAATTTAAACAATGAAAATATAAAGTTTTATTTTAATCATAAAATCCGCTATTTCACTGGAAAGTATATAATAAATAATTATACGTTTATGTTAATTTTCTACTACATCTTTCCCACAACAACACGAACATTCATTTTAACCCCTCATCATAAATAATGTGACCTATACTACACTGCACATTTTACAATAGTTTGAACTCAGTGTAACATTCGCTAGGCACACGCTAAGGGTAGGACCGGTACTTTTAATGCAATAAAGCTTTCAAGCGGTAATAACACTGACAGAGGTAAATTATTATAATTTCTCTCAAGCTACATAATACGTGTACAGTGTTAAAAACCCAGATTTCTCTTGATACTTTAGTTATTTCGCGTATAGCCTAGTTAACGGTTATGTTAGAAACGCAAATGCTATTGTTTCAATATGCATGACACTTGGGATAAGAATACAGTTTGTAATATGTTTTCCTGGTTAATATTAATGGATTACAGTATTTAGTAATAAATGAAGTTTGTATACAAACAGAATTAATTGTATGTCCAATAGAATTTGACATGACATAACAGAAGATAGATTAATGCCTTGTCTGATTTGAATTTGCATCGACAATATACCCATATACCTATGTTGTAAAAAGTGAAAAAGTTAACAATATAATAGTCACAATCGTCACTCCATATTGTACGTAATAAAATATATTATATATAAGTCTATACTAACACACTCTCTCTCTCTCTCTCTCTCTCTTAGACGATTCGACCGTTCATGTGAGGACCATGCACTCAAACCAGTTATCTGGGGACATCCTTTTCCGAACCTGTTACACACAACTCTCTCATTCATATAGTATCATGGTTACCTCCCATTGACCAATGTGGATCGTTTTTATTGCTCCCAGTTACATTACATCTGAGAGTAGGATATGAGGACGGTTGAGGGTCCCCACACCAAAAGAGAGAGATCTCTCGGTTTCCTCAGGACATGTCCCCACATGATTGCTTCCTTTTATTAGCAGAGATTTGCATTTCGTCGAACCTATTACACGAAACTCTCTCATTCATATATTATCATGGTTACCTCCCATTGACCACTGTGGATCGTTTTTATTGCTCCCAATGACATTACTTCTGAGAGTAGGATATGGGGACGGTTGCGGGTCCCCACACCAAAAGAGAGAGGATCTCTCGGTTTCCTCAGGACATGTCCCCACATGATTGCTTCCTTTTATTAGCAGAGAGTTGCACTCCGGGACAGATCCAAACACCTTCCTTTTATTAGCAAAGAATCACACATTGCGATACGACCAGTATTGGTCCTCACACCAAAAGGGAGACGATCTTTCGGTTTCTTCGGGACATGTCCCCACATGTTGGGACACGAATTTCATTCGAACACAGACACATATTCTCGAGACAAATATTATTTTTCTAACGAAGCACTGTTGGCCTAATAAAACCGACGTTTGTCTAACGACCCATTAGCAATTCACCAGTGCTGATTAAAACGTGATAAAATTCGTTCAGAAAGGTTTGCAACATCGTGGCAGTCGATCAGTGAGTGGTTCATCATACAAAGCTTGAAGTGACTTTTAACACTTTCGCACTTAATGATGCTATAAACCACACACATGTACGAGTTAGACATGTCATTGTGTAACCTCTCTGGCGAATGTTTGACTTTCATTCAACAAGGCCTCTCAAGGCCAACGCCACTAGTAATGTTTCATAACTGTGTGTAAAATAATCTCATGCCATCTCCAAATACAAAGACATATTAATAAACAGATAGGAAACTTCCTATCTTAACCAATGAAGTAACCAACATATCACGTGGCACCTTAACTTTTCCTTCTATCTCCTCTCTCAATTATTCACTGATTTTGATGAGAATACATTCAAACAATTCATAGTGAATAGCAAAATGGTATTATAATAATTTATGTTTATTTTGAAAGTTAGAAATTGTATAAAAAGATGTTTAAAGTTAAAAATGTCATCATTTTTCGCCTTTCTCTTAAAAATCAAGGTTTTGACATAGTCAAAGTTTCCGTCAAACTCCTTTTTTGCTCTAAATGTAAGAGAAAGAAAAAGACTATCATTGGAAAGAAAATTAAATTTGTGATGGTATTTGGCATGAATAAAACTTTTATTTATAAAACTCTTCATAATATGTCTGTTTAAAGTTGGGAAATAATTTGTGAAATTTTCACACTGTGCCACGTGAAATTAGGTAATTTTGGTAGTGTCCAATCTATTTGTTATTAGGTCTGTGCCAAATACGAGTGACCAGTCATAGTGCCTGTGTACGGAATCCTGTTAGGGCCATCGTGATCTCGCATTTTAAATTTTGCGAGATTGCAAGAATACGAAATAAATCTTGCAATCTCGCATTATTCTACAATGAAACAAGAGGTCAATGACCTTGAAGCTCTACTGATTGATTTTGATTTCAGGAAGTAGTCGCTACAAACTTGTTTTTTGAAAAAATATTTTTAGCCGTGGCGGCCATCTTGAATTTCCGGCCGACCTGAAATTTTGCTAGGATCAATTAGACATCAAGAGCAACATTCCTGTGAAGTTTCATGAACATCCGTCAAGTAGTTTCACAGGAATAGTCGCTACAAGTTTTCATTATATAAATCTATGTAAACAAAGATGGCCGCTGACAGCCATGTTTAACGTCGAATCAAAATAATGTTTGACTCTGATAACCATCATGTCATGCTGATCATTTTACAAAAAGTCCCATATCAATATCACTTATAGTTTTCAAGACGTAGTCGCTACAAACTTCTTTTTTAAAAAATCTAATTTTAGCTGTGGCGGCCATCTTGAATTTCTGGCCGATCTGCAATTTTGCTAGGATCAATTAAACATTAAGAGCAACATTCCTCATTTTACAAAAAGTCCAATATCAATATTACTTATAGTTTTCAAGTAGTAGTCGCTACAAACTTGTATTTTGAAAATCTATTTTTAGCCATGGCAGCCATCTTGAATTTCCGGGCGACCTGAACTTTTTGCTAGGATCAATTAGACATCAAGAGCAACATTCCTGTGAAGTTTCATGAAAATCCGTCAAGTAGTTTCAGAGGAGTAGTCGCTACAAGTTTTCATCATATAACTCTATGTAAACAAAGATGGCCACTGGCAGCCATGTTTAACGTCGAATCAAAATAATGTTTGACTCTTATAACCATCATGTCATGCTGATCATTTTACAAAAAGTCCCATATCAATATCACTTATAGTTTTCAAGATGTAGTCGCTACAAACTTCTTTTTTAAAAATCTATTTTTAGCTGTGGCGGCCATCTTGAATTTCTGGCCGATCTGAAATTTTGCTAGGATCAATTAGACATTAAGAGCAATATTTCTGTAAAGTTTCATGAAAATCTGTCAAGAAGTTTCAAAGGAGTAGTCGCTACAAGTTTTTACTATATAACTCTATGTAAACAAAGATGGCCGCTGACAGCCATGTTTAACGTCGAATCAAAATAATGTTTGACTCTGATAACCATCATGTCATGCTGATCATTTTACAAAAAGTCCCATATCAATATCACTTATAGTTTTCAAGAAGTAGTCGCTACAAACTTCTTTTTTAAAAAATCTAATTTTAGCTGTGGCGGCCATCTTGAATTTCTGTCCGATCTGAAATTTTGCTAGGATCAATTAAACATTAAGAGCAACATTCCTCATTTTACAAAACGTCCAATATCAATATCACTTATAGTTTTCAAGTAGTAGTCGCTACAAACTTGTATTTTGAAAATCTATTTTTAGCCATGGCAGCCATCTTGAATTTCCGGGCGACCTGAAATTTTTGCTAGGATCAATTAGACATCAAGAGCAACATTCCTGTGAAGTTTCATGAAAATACGTCAAGTAGTTTCAGAGGAGTAGTCGCTACAAGTTTTCATCATATAACTCTATGTAAACAAAGATGGCCACTGGCAGCCATGTTTAACGTCGAATCAAAATAATGTTTGACTCTTATAACCATCATGTCATGCTGATCATTTTACAAAAAGTCCCATATCAATATCACTTATAGTTTTCAAGATGTAGTCGCTACAAACTTCTTTTTTAAAAATCTATTTTTAGCTGTGGCGGCCATCTTGAATTTCTGGCCGATCTGAAATTTTGCTAGGATCAATTAGACATTAAGAGCAATATTTCTGTAAAGTTTCATGAAAATCTGTCAAGAAGTTTCAAAGGAATAGTCGCTACAAGTTTTTACTATATAACTGTATGTAAACAAAGATGGCCTCTGGCAGCCATGTTTAACGTTGAATCAAAACGATTTTTGACAAGGACCAACATCATGTCATGCTAATCAATTTAGAAAGAGTCCCATATCAATATCACTTATAGTTTTCAAGAAGTAGTCGCAACAAACTTGTATTTTGAAAATTTATTTTTAGCCGTGGCGGCCATCTTGAATTTCCGGCCGACCTGAAATTTTGCTAGGATCAATTAGACATCAAGAGCAACATTCCTGTGAAGTTTCATGAAAATCCGTCAAGTAGTTTCAGAGGAGTAGTTGCTACAAGTTTTCATTATATAACTCTATGTAAACAAAGATGGCCGCTGGCAGCCATGTTTAACGTCGAATCAAAACGATTTTCGACAAGGACCAACATCATGTCATGCTGATCATTTTAGAAAAAGTCCCATATCAATATCACTTATAGTTTTCATGAAGAAGTCGCTACAAACTTGTTTTTTAAAAACCAATTTTTAGATCTGGCGGCCATCTTGGATTTCACATCAACATGAGTTTTTGCTAGGATCAACTAGACTTCATGGGCAACATTTCTGTAAAGTTTCATGAAAATCCAATCAGTAGTTTCAGAGGAGTAGTCGCTACAAAAAAAAGTTTACGGACAGACAGACGGACGGACGGACGACGGACGCCGCACCACGGCATAATCTCTGCTGATCTCTGATCAGTAGAGCTAAAAACAGCAAAGTTCATCACAAGCCGAACATTTTGAGTGACTAATGTGAATCAGTGTAACAAACAGAAGATTATTTTTTTGCATAAATACCGGTGTCTAATCTAATGCTGTTCAAACTGTCTATACGTGACTGTTTATTAAAATATGTACGCACATTATATATGTAAAATGAACAATTATCACACAAATTAAATCCAAATATGTAAGCTGAGTAGTAGCAAGAAAAATATTACATTTAAATTCTACAGAATATAGAACTAGTTAGGCCTAACAAAATGAATTCTCTGTTTCCGCTAACCCTACCGAGCATATTTTTTCCGCTGACCCTAAAGTTTTTTTCACCGTTTTTGTAACAAAAAATGTGTTCGATCGTTTTTGTTCTTTTCTGTCTTTCCGCATAATATAAATCTTTCCGGTATTTAGTCGTCCCGATACTTGAAACGCATGTCAATAAAGTGTCTACCGATGCAGGTGTCCACACGATGACAATGTTTTTTCAAAAAATCGTTGTCAGATCTGTCGAGTTTGTCCTTAATTTTAACGACATGGCAACAAGTTTACTGCTCAATGCTCGAAAAGTAGGATAGCCAGACGCCCGGGGCTCCTCGAAATCCATTCCGGGCCTGTCTTATTTTACAGACAATGAGCCCGTCGGGCCCGTCTAAAAAAAAAATCCTCAAAATCTTACTTGATCTCAATATCCTCAAGACAAAATACTCCCATGTGTATTGTGAACTGTGAAAACACTTGCAATAAAGTAATTAAAATGTGTTATACACACATTGAAACAATAAGAAGTTTGAATATTTTGCCTGGCTTAGAATCGGCAGTTTGTCACAACTGAGATCGACAATTATTGACATAAAACTACATTATCCTGCTATTAGGGTTGTGTTGTCTTTCCTTTTTGATAAGAAATACCATTTTTGTCATTCAAAACAAATTAATGCATGAACAAAGTTTGTAATTGATGGTATTTCGATTGAGTGTTTGTGAAATGTTCGGGCCGTAAAAATGCGGTGTCATAGTAGTTTGGATGGTACAAAATTTCGGATATTTTTTTTACGTAATCGAATAAGAAAACATGTCCTTTACAAATTTATATCGCGTAGGAAAAAAAAAGAAAAGAAAAAAGTTATGCCTACCTACCTACCCTATTTCTT
The DNA here is from genome assembly GCA_037043455.1 of Cyrtodaria siliqua. Classification (NCBI taxonomy): domain Eukaryota; kingdom Metazoa; phylum Mollusca; class Bivalvia; order Adapedonta; family Hiatellidae; genus Cyrtodaria; species Cyrtodaria siliqua. Next base: position 151,173 of record JAWPHD010004106.1, read on the forward strand.
TTCAAGACGTTGGCGGAAACAAAGTATTAATTTTGTTTGGCCTTACTATGGAATTTTATTTGCAATGACTAAGTATTTCTCACCTATGTATACCATTTGTGTTTCTTGAAAGTGCATCATAAGCCTCTGTAGGCTGGCTGTTTGAATATTGAATGATTGTTTGTATCGTATATGTAAAACAGGTTGTACTATAATAAATAAAATATCTATCTATCTATCTATCTATCTATGAGCTATTGGTACTTTGCCGAACGCAACGGAACGGAACAATGATGTAATAACACTTTTATATACCCATTTAAATAAATCATGCGTATGCATATCAATAGATATTCTGACATTCTGGAGAATCAATGAGAATGAATGTGAAAGTAAGCATATATCTAGTCATGAATGTTTACACCTATACTGAACAGATACCCTTGAATGCAGAAACATTTCCACCGATGTCTTATACAGGAAGTACTGTTATTACTTGACACAGTATGTCTACAGTAAAATAAACCCAGTTTTAATCTTGTTGCGTTGCGTTCTGTTAAATACCATAACTCCCTGGGTATTGGTATTTAACGAAATGGAAAGGAACCATATATACATTACCTCATTTGAATTGGTGATGTCTTTTTTCCTTCGTGCAATGATGTAATAACACTTACATATACCCATTAAATTATATGTATGCATATCAATAGATATTCTGATATTCTGGAGAATCAATGCGAAAGTAAGCATATCTAGTCATGTTTACACATACTGAACAGATACCTTTGAAAGCAGAAACTTTTCCACTAATGTCTTATACAGGAAGTACTGTTATTACTGTACACAGTTTGTCGATCAGTAAAATAAACCCAGTTTTAATCTTGTTCCGTTCCGTTAAATACCATTACCACCCCAACCCCACTGGGTACGTTCCGTTCCGTTAATTACCATTACACTCCTCCACCCCTCCCGGGTATTGGTATTTAACGGAACGGAACCATATATGTACATTACCTCATTTGAATTGATGTTGTCTTTTTTCCTTCGTGCAATCATGTAATAACACTTACATATTCATACGTATGCATATCAATTATTCAATAGATAAATTAGAATTCCTTTTTTGTCCTCATGTGTTTACCTGATCCGTTTGGTGCCTTTTCATGTTTAGACACAAACAGTTAAATCGTCCATGTTGATGATTTGCAAAACCATAATATGTTCTTCATCAGAGCTGATCTAGTAAAAATCACAGATCAGGCATTGATTAAAGTTGCAAGAATATATAATGGTTTCCTCATTCATTGAAATCGGTAAAAACATGCTGATCTCTGGTCACATTGAACAGCATATTAGGTTCTGCTCCTTTTTTCTTACAAACACTGGCTACACTGGTATTTATATGCAAATCTTACATGAACTGCATGCGTAATCGGAAACCCGTAATCGGAAACTCGTATGTAAACAAGAGATGACATTGCAACGTTGCAATTATAATAGTTAAAAAAAAGAGTTGTTTTTACACGTTACTAACGGATGACTTTATTTCACTGATATAACATGTTAATGTTAAACATTTAACAGAACAACGAAGGGAAAATGAAAACTCAACACTTTATTTAATTATATGCGCGCAGGTTTAACATGTTTAATGCCAAACTAATGCTAGGTTAATAAATTGAGATGCTAAAATTAATGTTTGATTTCCGTGTGTCCCTTTAAAGGCAGTGTTATTGCAATGGAAAATATCTTTAAATACTACAAGACTTTCTCCTAAAAAATAAAATAGAAGATTGTTTATTCATCTTGGCATTTCCTTAAAATTGTCATTTAGTGATTTAGAATTTTCATGGAGAGAGAGAGAGAGAGATGAAACCTCCGTTCATGTGAGGACAAATATAAGTCATAATCCTGCCATGTGAGGACACACATGACCATGTGAGGACAAACTCTGTGTCCTTCAGTTACATCTACTACCGTAGATTTAAAGTCGACACAAAACGGAGAGACATGTAACGACATGAGACAATGTCCTCATATAGTATGTGTTTCGACCTAATTGTCCTCACTATATGTCCCCATTTAAAACTCATTTGTCTGTTTTTTTCTCTTTTAAGTGCAAAGCAGAAACTTTTGTGTAATTGAAGATGGGAAATAAACATGATTTAAAAAAAAATTGCCCATTATGTAAATAAAATTAATTTTAAAAATGTGAAATAAAGACAGGTAAGTATTGGCCTAACCTCATTTTATGGAAACACCCACACATAGTCAACCACATGAATCTTGTAGAACAAAAGACATTGTAAAAAAAAACTATTAACATGACCTACAAATGTACTCATCTCAATACGGATTTGATAATCTACCCGGACACAGTTTCTGCTTGATACATGAGTATACCAAATTTAATTAAATGTTACCAATCAATTTCATGAAGTATTACGAAACTATGTGATGCCTACCTCATAGTTTAATACGTACCTCGATTAAATCTTTTTTCAAATACAAATTTAACATGCATAAATAGTTTTATTCAAATTGATTAACCTAGAACATTTGATATTGTTTTAAGCCACTGATAAAACTATGCGTTGTTGAAGATGTTTGTAAAGCAATTATTTAAATAGTAAAAAAACACTATCATTTCTTTTTTTCAAATTGCAACAAGTCAAAAACATTACTCGAACAAACGGTCTTTCAATTACCACGCTAGTATAGTACAGGTATAGAAACACATGATTAATTTCGCAAATGATTTTTCACGATACCTGTATTCGGGTACATTTTCTTAAATAGTTAAGATAGGGTATACATGTATAGGAGGTGTCTTAATTTTTGATGGAATTTCAACACAACTTAAGTCGAAATTTAAGATACCTAAGATGTTTTAATGTTTTCTTAAAGCTACAGAGTCTCTATTTTAACGGTAATAACTCATGAATATCAATGAGTCACGTGTGAAGTAGTTTCAAATTGACGAACACCCCAATAGTCGGTATATAAGACAGATATCAATGCGTAAAATATCACATTTTTATATAGCCTTCGTACAGGTAACATCGATAAACATACGGCTTCATATATTGATAAAAAAAACTAGCCTAGAACGGGATTTGAACCACCGCCGTTACGTTTTTAAGTTTAACCACTAGACCACTGCTATTTATTGGTATGTTCTAGCATTATTAACACTAAATATACTTTAAGTAATTACTAGCACACACAAACTCATCAAGCGCTAAATAACAAGTTGAGATATATGGTTGTTTTGAGGCGGATTATTAGTTTCATATTGATAACATATAGTATTAAACTAGGTAATGTTAATTTACATTTCCGACAAGATGGACCATATATTTATGGATTCATCTTAAGTTGCGTTTTCTCAAGAAGCGTTATACATGTAGCTCAGTGGATAGAGCACCTGACTTGAAATCAGAAGGTTGTGTGTTCGAGTCCCGAGATGCCTTTTTCCTTCTGTAAATCATAATGTTACCTTTGTACAGGTACAATGTACACTGGTTGATGTCTATACAATAAATGATGTCCTGCGTTATGTCTGCTCACTTAAATACCCGATTTCGACATGAGCTGGTGAACATGAAGTTAAAATAAAGATACGTCTACAAAGAAGAAATCGATTGATATAGAGACTCTGTAGCTTTAAGTAGAAGTTCTAGAAAATAACCTCACTTGAAAGTATTATAAGTTGAGAAATATCTTAAGAAGCTTTATGAATGTGGGCTTAGCTGCATACACCACACAATGTTTTTGGTGTTTTTTGCAAAAATGGCGGTACAAAATTATGGCCGGTTATTCAGAGTACAGCGCTTTTAACAGGTCGATAAGCAGCATTTACTTGGTCCTTGCTAAAATTCCTTTGTAGTAATCCCCGAAAACAGATAATTCTATATATCATACATATATATATAATATATATATATATAATATATATATATATAATATAATAAATAAGAAGAAAAATTAACAGTTATGTCACCAGAGAAAAAAAGGTAATCTTATTAAAATCTTATTAAACAAGAGGGCCAAGATGGCCCTAAATTGATCACACGAGTACTGGCCCATTATCGAACGTCTTCGAAATCTTATGATCATATACTATCAGATAGTATCTGTGCAAGTTTGGTTAAGATTGTTCAAGAAATGTGGCCTCTGTTGTGTTAACATTGAGATAAAGACACTGACAAAGTTTGGTAAATATCAAATACTAAATGAAGGTGTTAGAGTGTAACACCTGGGCAGGGCCAAATGTGACCCCAGGGATACATGTAATATATATGAGAGCTGTGTGCCTTGAGAAGATGTTTAAGCTTTTCCCTGTAAAAGTCTATGTACAACATGTGACCCAAGGGTCACCATTTGAACAAACATGCTAAAGGACCATAAGAGTATAGTAAATGCAAAATATTAAACCTCTGGCTCTTGTAGTTCCAGATAAGAATTTTTTTTAAATGTTTTCCTATATAAAAAAAGAGTATGATAATGGACCTTTGGAAACGACCAAGCACGACACATACGAAATATTGCAGTCTCGGTTTGATTGAGACTGTTCATGAGCGGTAGTGAAATATGTTAGCTACCGCTCACGCCCTCTAGCCCCGGCTTGAGCAGAACTCAATATTCATAAAATCAACAGCACAAAATTTTAACCATCCCGAAGATGGCATGCATATGGCGGTGGACATGTCGTACAGCGTATGGTCCCAGTATCTAATAAAATGAAACGCCCCGAAGAGCGAAATAAACATAATGGAATTTAGTTGGGAGCAGCGGTTATGAAGCCTGCGTATAAAAAGCAGACAACATATCCTATGAGTGGTTAAACAATACCCAGAGCCTTTTATCGGCCGGAGTAGTGGAACCACCGATTCAAAAATTAAGTAAGAAAACAAAAGAAATTGAAAATGTACCACCGATAACTAACTGTAAGTATCGGGCTCAGCGATCTCCAAAGATCGAATGAATAACAGTACTGATTGCAAGCGCGGGGAGACGTTTTACTGCAGTCTATGTGACCACAGGGTCACCATTTGAACAAACTTGGTAAAGGACCATAATCCTATAGTAAAGGCAAAATCTCTGGCTCTTGTAGTTTCAGAGAAAAAACGTTTTTAAATGTTTTCCTATATAAGACTGTAAAACTGTGACCCCGGGGCGGTGCCAAATTTGAAACCAGGGTCACCATTTGAACAAACTTAGTAGAGGACCATAAGCTTATAGCAAACGCTAAATATTAAACCTCTGGCTCTTGCAGTTTCAGAGAAGATTTTTTAGGTTTTTCCCAATACAAGTCTATGTAAAACATGTGACCCTACGGTGGAGCCAAATGTGACCCCAGGGTCACCATTTGAACAAACTTGGTAAAGGACCATAATCTTATAGTGAATGCAAAATATTAAACCTCTGGCTCTTGTAGTTTCAGAGAAGAAGATTTTTTTTTTTCCTATATAAGTCTATGTAAAAACTGTGACCCCCGGGGAGGGCCAAATTAGACCCCAGGGTCACCATTTGAACAAACTTAGTAGAGGACCATAACCTGATGCTACATGTAATACATGAGAGCACTGTGCATTGTGGTTTCAGAGAAGATTTTTTTCCTATGTCTATATGAAAAACAACATGCAAAATCTCACTATACAAATTTTGGACCCCCGGGGCACGGCCATTTTTAACCCCGGGGACTTCATTTGAACAATTTTGATAGGCTAGGCGTTGGCGATCATTTTAAAAGAAAAACTGTTGAAATCTGTCCAGGGTTCTTGAGAAGAAGATTTTTTTAAGGTTTCGACCATATACTTATGGTAATGACGGCCATCTTGAATGACGCGCTGACCTAATTTAAACAAATCTAAAAATCATTGATCTAAGGATCATTCATGTGAGGTTTGATCAAAATTGGCAAAGCGATTTCCGAGAAGGTCGTTTGAAGAAAAGTTAACGCCGTCGACACCGACGGACGAAGAGTGATCCCAATAGATCACCTTGAGCTTTGGCTCAGGTGATCAAAAAACAAGTGGTAAAAGAAACTAATTCTTCTAACAAAATTGCCACTTTCCTCTTCCCGCTCAACATAAATTCAGTTGGTTTTACTTTTTAACTATGAATGACAACAAGAACCTGTATCAACTCAACTTCAGGAAATTACAATGTATTTATAATAGCATCCAACACAGCAATTTCTTTCCTTATATATAAAGTGGTACCGATAAACGGACCCATTCCCAATCAAACAAATATACAATTTTTCCCAATTTGAAAAATATAATTCCCAATTTCAAGAAAAACTTTCCCAATTTCGAGCATGATATCGGCAATGAACAACAAATTTTTACACACCGGATGTTTATGTAGACTATCAATACCATTCTAACTATTTAACTGCGCATATGTACATGCCTCTATATATATATAGGGATCTGCATATTGACAATTGCCTCGATATTGAAAACGAGGCCGAGGTTTTCCATTTTATTTTTAGCAAATTTCAGGAATACAAAATGTGGCGTTATTTACAAAATGCAACTAAACCCCTCGAAAAAAGTAGAAACTCGACGAGAGAAAAACGAAAATCAAAAGAATACGATTGAGAAAAACGTACACGCACGTTTCAGGAATTATAGAAGAAAGTGTGAGATTGGCTCGTATTTCGCGACAGCAAAATGTTTTGTTCGTACTGTGTTGAGTTCGCCACCGACGAAAAAGACAAGAAATCGTTGTTTGTTCAGGGAAGAAATAATTTTAAATTGGATTCGGTTGTTTTACATTGAAAAGACGAATCACACAAGAAAGCATGCGTCAAACGGATTCGGCCCGAGTGTCGGCGAATCAAAACGGGTATGGCTGAACAATAAGCGTAGTTCCCAACCGTTATTAATTAGTTCTGGCATTTATTATTGGTCCAATGGAGACAAAATACTGAAGAGAAAGTTCAGCAGAATTTTGTTGTTGTTGTTGTAGAAGTTAATTCTCCGCCGCGCTTATTTTTTTTGCCCACTCCCCGACGAAAGTCCGCATGAAAGGGAATAAATCTTAATGTGTTTATTTCAAGTGAATGTGGTACACAAATGTACTTAGTGTAGCTTACTATAGTGGTGAAAATAATGTTCAGGTTATATGCTGCAGGGCGAGTGGTAAATTGTTAAGGGCGAGTAGCTTTTTGCTTCCACTAGTCCTGCAGGGCGAGTGGATTTTTCCAAATGTTTCCACCCCTGAGTACCGATGTAAAAATGCAAATATTTGCTTCGTCTGTTGCTTTTAATCGCAAGCGTAAGCTCGCCATACGGTTAACGCGTTGTTGATTTTCTGAAATTGCCATACTAAGGCAATAAAAATCTTCGTCAAACCGCTAGAGTTACCTGCCCGTAAAGTTGCATCGTGCAAGTAAAACGGTGCACCGTGCAGATGAATCGTATTTCTAGCACGTCGTTATAACCTCACATGAACGCCGAGCGGAGCCAGGTGTTATTCGAAGGATAATAAAGCTAATTACACCGAGATTACATCGAGCGAAGCGACGTTATACAGCTAATTTCACCGAGGGAAGCGAGGTCTTGTGCATTGAATATAACATACATGTAAATTAAGTTTGTTTTCGATTCTCTTCTCTTCTATTCTATTCAGTGTTTTCGCTGGCATATTTATTTTATTTATTTTTTACAATCTAATTTGTTCAAAAACAACAAAATCCACGATTTAATGCTTGATTACATTAAAATAAAAGTGAATGCGTCAATATTTATTATTTAAAAAAATAAAGATAGAATATAATAGCCTGGTTCTCTGGCTTAAAATAGAATAGAATAGAATAACTTTTATTTTCCAATCAAGGACCATCACTGGCATTATACGCACATTACTAGGTACTACCTTTGTGAAGGGCAAAACTATAACCAGTCTTCGATTGCAGTAAAAGTATCAGTTAAAATGATTCATTTCGAACACCAACAAATGTAAAAACAATCCAAAATATGAATCAAATTTGATGTAGAAGCACTCGAGCAGATGTTTTGATTTTGCATTGAGTTTAGAAAACTCCACTGATGTACACTGTAAGGCATAACAGTATGAGTACTGCACACATTATTTAATCGCTCTAGTCTATTAACTTAAAACGACGCTTGCCACTGTTCAGCAACAACAAAATCAACGATTTAATGCTTGATTATGTTTAAATAAAAGTGATTGCGTCAATATGTAAGTTAGTTTTACTAGATCTATTTTTTTTATATTAGATCTACATGCGGTGATTTTCACTTGAAGCAGTCCAATTTCATTGAAAATACAATATGACAAAAGGATTAAGAAGCTGGCTAAGCGCTGACCATCCTACCTAATAGTAATAAATGTTTGAGATTGTGTGAACTGTGTCATTGCTTTTTGTTCAAATTGTATTTAACGACCCACTGCGCCATTCAAGTCTCAATTACACCTATTAATAATAAAAAATCACCTGAAACAATAGTTATATGCCTTAAAATACTGCAATAATAATTATTCGCCTAACTTTTTATCCTTAAGTTGTTTTTGCGAAACCAAAGGCGGTAAGTGAAATATCCTTTCTTTTACTTGAAAGCACAAACTTAAACCTTTTTTGTTCTTTGTAGACAAAGTGAAGCACCTACTGTACTGTAGACGTAATAGTACGTCACCATTATGACAATTTTCAATGCTGATTACGTCAGTCAGTGATGTTCGACGCAATTTTAATTTCAAGAGGGGATGTAGAGAGTGGTGACTTGAGAACAAGGTATTAAACGAACTGATTATTTCAAATGACACATCATCAATGATTTGTTTGTTTGTTTGTTTGTATGGTGTTTTACGTCATTTTCAACACATGTAAGGTTATATATGACGGTGGATTTTTGGGGGGTGGAGGCAGACCACCCACCTGTCCTGGGTAGAACCAGTACTACAGAACCAGTACTATACACCTCCCGCCATCCGTAAGGATCGACACATCCTCACAAGTCGAGCTCCCAGTGGGATTCGAACCTGCAGCGGTGAGAGGAGAGAAGGTTTACAACGCAACATTCAGATCACATGAAACAATTCATTCCTATTCCTTCCTACCTGATCATTGCTGCTAAGTGAAGGCATTTACATTTATGAAATAGGAATAGATTGGTTCATCCTGAGAAGTCTCATAAAAAAGTATGCATACATAATTATACTGATCATGCTTATTCAAGTTCACCTGACACTTACTCACTATTTAAGTCATTTTTTTCACAACTGTGGCCAATTTGCTTCACAATTATTATTATTGACTTTATTTATTATTATTATTTTATTTATTTTGGAAAAACATTTCCACCACTTAAATTTTTCAACATTGTTTTGTTCTGGATATTTTCATAGAAGAAAGTTTATCTAAAATGTTTCATATTATCCTGCCAGGCGCGTAGCTGCCTATACGCGAGTACGCGGCTGAATCCACATGATTCTGACAAAATCACCTCAGAACTCCCAGAATGCACCATTGTTTTCAAAAATTTCCGGGGGAGGGGGCAGGGGGGGCCACATGAATAGAGGGCTAGCTACACCCCTGCCTGCTCCCACAAAAACAATGCATGTATTCAATAATATTTTCACAAATTTAGGCAGTTTTCGCGCTTTTTTTCTCATCCAAAATGAGCAGGCTAGGGTCGGGAGTCTTCACAATTTTTAGTGGTTAAAAGCCCTGCCAACATTACAATGGAAATCACACTGCAGTGCTTGGTTTGATTTAGTTTAAACTTATTTATTTTACATCGATTGTAACGAAAGCTCTATGAACTTATTTGAATCACTCTCGATGTCTTCCTGGGTAGAACCAGTACTAAGAAATGCAGATAAAGTGTCTTGCTCAGAAACACAACGCAATGGCGGGAATCGAACTCACGACTTTTGGATCATGGGTCCAACGCTCTACCACTAGACCACAGTGCTCCACGGTTTGATTTGGAAGTAATAGAGTATAATGACCAATGCGTAGATCCCCATTTCGATTTCGAATAGTTATGCTTAAATAATTTGTTGAATTTTTTTTTTTTATGTGATGATCGCATTTGTATGTGAACAGTAGTGGGTTGCGTTTTTGGTGTGTCCCTTAGAACGATGCAACTAAGTTGGGTTTAGAAAATCCCTATGTTATAAGGTATTACAGTATGAGTAATATAACGCAATGTAACCATTTTATTTACTTAAACCGACGCTCGCCATGAGGCAGTGCCTTATTCATACGGGCAAAGCTCGACCTGCCGAAGGCAGCTTCGGCAGGTCGAGCGAAGCCCGACTATAGGTTACATGTATGTACATGTATGCATGGGAATGAATATCTTAAATACTCACTAACTAACGCTACTAATTTTCATTTTCGTAGTGCGTCAAACTTGAATTTTGTCTCCAAGATGGCAGACGACGCGGGTGACGCCATTTTGAAACTTCCGGTCGCATTTTTGACCCGCTTCCTGTCTCACGATGAAGTCACGCAAACATGATTAACAGTTTAAAGCCAAAAGTAACTTACCGGCGTTCCATTGTTAACAGAAATAATTAATTTTGAAGAATGCTTACATTTTTATGAAGGATTGCGTGTACCCAGGAGTTTTCTATATGTTTTTAAGTATTTCTAGGACTGTGAAGCGCTTCAATTTTGAAGCGTCTGTGATCGGTGTAGATCGTACGTTTCGCACGTCGGAATCGGTATAGGTCGTAAGTTTCACACGTCGTAAAGAAAGTTTTCACAGCGCGTTAGCGTTCTCTACGACGTGCGGCTATTACATGTCACAGGCCTTATTCTCCGATATTTTTATGGAAAATACGAATCAAGTGACCTTGCTGTGCAATGTTTTCGTTTAATAAACAAACACATTAACAGCTCTGTTGCATATTTCTTGTTAGCGTTTCTAAAATTCTAGGGTAAAATAATTTCTTTAAAAATGTAAAAAACATATGTCAGGAGTTAAGTTAGCCTTCGATTTTTATGCCATTTTTGGCCATAATTATTTTTTCACTTTTCAAATCGATGTTACGCACGTGCGTAAGTGCGTACCGCTGGCTACGCCGCTGAATACACATATGTTTACCTTAATCGCAAGTTAAAAATGTAACAATAATGTTTTAATATGAAACAGGCACTGACTAGATAACGGTCAAAGTACTTTGATGAATGATTAATTGTGTATGGAATGGATGGGGACTGGAGTAAGAATTTGATAATAACAGGTAACAAAGATTAATTAAATGTTCTCAATAACACTAAACAGATAACAAAAAATAAATTTAAATAATAACAGTTTAAGAGATGAAAAAAACTTGCTACTCCCCCTCCTCAACACCACGAGAGCCTATTACTAGGTCCGGGGCTTTTTTTTAAGGAAATTGGGAAAAGGCCTAGGCCTGCTGAATTTAGGGAAAATAAGCGCTAGACTGTCCAAATTGGGAAAAAAATAGCGTGATTTTCGTTGTTTTGGGAAATGTGTTTTTAAGGGCAAATTTCATTAAAATGTAGTTTTAGGTAAAATATTGATTAGGTTTTAGAACTGAGTTATTTTAACATACAAACTATGTCAAGTATGTCACTTAATTACCAGAAGAAAAAAAAAGGGAAAAAATAGAGGTTTTTGCAATTGGGAAGAGGCCGAATTTCGGCCCCTGTTAAATAGGTTAAAAAAAAACTGAGGTCTGGAAAGGGGCATTTTGGCCTAGAATGTGGGAAAGATCCATGACTGGGAAATGACATTTTCAGAGTTAATTAAGTTTAAAAAATGGGGAAAACTGCATGATTTTCAAAGTAATTTGGGTGGGGAAGTGGCCTTCAAGTTATACGGACCGCTGCGAAAAAGGGTTAAACGGCCTAGACTACCTACCTACCCTATGAGTCTCATTCATTAAACATAGAAAAAACATCCTATGTATTTTGATGGGTATTTAAGCCAACAAACAGCACCTTGATATTTCAATTTTATGTATACACTTACAAAAAAAAGTCTTACATTCCGTTGGACATGCTAGAATAAATAATAAACATGTTGCTAGATTCTCTGAGATTATCTACAGTGGTTCGGTCAGAGAATGTTCGGATTACAAATAAACATGTGTTCACCGTGACCGGACCATCTCCTTTAAAACGCTGTCGACATCTTTTATGAGAATAAAACAAATCTATTTTTTCCGAAAACTGTTCAGTTTGTTAGCCCCCGAAAATTGAAATACACCGACTCACACAAAAACTGCACCAGAAATGCTTGCGCATATTTTCTGTGTAAAGGAAAAGATCAAATAAAGTATGCACTCAAATCTATCCGTATCTTATTGTTCTCAAGTTTAAAGTCTTATTACAGATACAAAATAAAACAAAAAGCTAACCTTCCTACCCACTACTTATTGTTGCAGTAAACAAGGGTATTATTTTATTAGGCCTTACAAATATATTTATTTACATATTTGTGCAAAGATCTATCTATAACTATTTCCTGACTTTAAGATTAAGATCTGATCAAATTTATAGTTAGTTCTGACCCTTAAAATAGAGATGGGTAAAGAATGTACATGCTATCAAATTGCTTTGCCCGTTACATAGGTAGTGCCTATTTCATATTATTAGGTAATATTGCAAACACAATCTTCAAAATATAACAACAACATGTAGGTGACACTTGAATGTAACACATTTTATTTGGAACAAAAAAAAACTTTTAATTGTTGTACTACCCCACCCACTCTGTAAAGTATGCGTACTGGAATGTCCCCACATCCAAATGTTATTACAGAGCAGAGCTCGGCCGGCGCAGCCGGCCGACGATGATCGGCTAATGGTAACACATGTGCAAATGTTGAAATCGTACCTGGCTGGGCAAAAATACTGTGTCGCACCGGAAGCGCCGCCATTGATGAAATTGTGTTCGGCAATTTCGGATTTTTTCCTCAAATCATCAGGGGATCAGTCTGTTTCACTCTTTTCGTAGTTTGGAGTATTCGTACTAGTTCGGCTAATCCCGTCACAAGTAGTTACGAATGAAGCGATATTCATTAAAAGAATGGTTATCATTAGAAGTTGTTTTAATATGAATAAGGCACTGCCTCATGGCGAGCGTCGGTTTAAGTAAATAAAATGGTTACATTGTGTAATATTACTCATACTGTAATACCTTATAACATAGGGATTTTCTAAACCCAACTCAGTTGCTCCGTTCTAAGGGACACACAAAAAACGCAACCCACTACTATTCACATACAAACTTTGCGATCATCACATAACAAAAAACTAATTCAACAAATTATTTAAGCATAACTATTCGAAATCGAAATGGGGATCTACACAATGACATTATACTCTATTACTTCCAAATAAAACCTTGGAGCGCTGTGATCTAGTGGTAGAGCGTTGGACCCATGATCCAAAAGTCGTGAGTTCGATTCCCGCCATTGAGTTGTGTCCCTGAGCAAGACACTTTATCTGCATTGCTTAGTACTGGTTCTACCCAGGAAGACATCGAGAGTGATTCAAATAAGTTCATAGAGCTTTCGTTACAATCGATGTAAAATAAATAAGTTTAAACTAAATCAAACCAAGCACTGCAGTGTGATTTCCATTGTTATGTTGGCAGGGCTTTTACCCACTAAAAATTGTGAAGACTCCCGACCCTAGCCTGGTCATTTTGGTGGAGAAAAAAAAGCGCGAAAACTGCATAATTTGTGAAAAAAGTATTGAATACATGCATTGTTTTTGTGGGAGCAGGATAATATGAAACATTTTAGATAAACTTTCTTCTATGAACATATCCAGAACAAAACAATATTGAACAATTTAAGTGGTGGAAATGTTTTCCAAAATAAATAAAATATTAATATTAAATAAAATAAAATTAATAATAATAATTGTGAAGCAAATCGGCCACAGTTGTGAAAACAATGACTTAAATAGTGAGTAAGTGTCAGGTGAACTTGAATAAGCATGATCAGTATAATTATGTATGCATACTTTTTTTATGAGACTTCGCAGGATGATCCAATCTATTCCTATTTCCTAAATGTAAATGCCTTCAGTTAGCAGCAGTGATCAGGTAAAAAGGAATAGGAATGAATTGTTTCATGTGATACTGAATGTTGCGTTGTAAACCTTCTCGCCTCTCACCGCGGCAGGTTCAAATCCCACTGGGAGTTCGACTTGTGAGGATGTGTCGATCCTTACGGATGGCGGGAGGTGTATAGTACTGGTTCTACCCAGGACAAGTGTGTGGTCTGCCTCCACCACCCAAAAATCCACCGTCATATATAACCTTACATGTGTTGAAAATGACGTAAAACACCATACAAACAAACAAACAAACAAACAAACAAATCATGACGATGTGTCATTTGAAATAATCAGTTCGTTTAATACCTTGTTCCCAAGTCACCACTCTCTACATCCCCTCTTGAAATTAAAATTGCGTCGAACGTCACTGACTGACGTAATCAGCATTGAAAATTGTCATAATGGTGACGTACTATTACGTTTACAGTTCAGTAGGTGCTTCACTTTGTCTACAAAGAACAAAAAAGGTTTACGTTTGTGCTTTCAAGTAAAAGAAAGGATATTTCACTTACCGCCTTTGGTTTCGCATAAACATTTAAGGATAAAAGGGTAGGCGATTAATTATTATTGCGTATAACTATTGTTTCAGGTGAATTTTTATTATTAATAAATGTAATTGAGACTTAAATGGCGCAGTGGGTCGTTAAATACAATTTGAACAACAAGCAATGACACAGTTCACACAATCTCAGACATTTATTACTATTAGGTAGGATGGTCAGCGCTTAGCCAGCGTTCTTAATCCTTTTGTCATATTGTATTTTCAATGAAATTGGACTTTCAAGTATGTAGATCTAATATAAAAAAAATAGATCTAGTAAAACTAACTTACATATTGACGCAATCACTTTTATTTAAACATAATCAAGCATTAAATCGTTGATTTTGTTGTTGCTGAACAGTGGCAAGCTTCATTATAAGTTAATAGACTAGAGCGATTAAATAATGTGTGCAATACTCATACTGTTATGCCTTACAGTGTACATCAGTGGAGTTTTCTAAACTCAATGCAAAATCAAAAGAATCTGCTCGAGTGCTTCTACATCAAATTTGATTCATATTTTGGATTGTTTTTACATTTGTTGGTGTTTCTAAATGAATCATTTTAACTTATACTTTTACTGCAATCAAAGACTGGTTAGAGTTTTGCCCTTCACAAAGGTAGTACCTAGTACTGTGAGTGTAATGCCAGCGATGGTCCTTGATTGGAAAATAAAAGTTATTCTATTCTATTCTATTTTAAGCCAAAGAACCAGGCTATTATATTCTATCTTTATTTTTTTAAATAATAAATATTGACGCATTCACTTTTATTTAAACGTAATCAAGCATTAAATCGTGGATTTTGTTGTTTTTGAACAAATTAGATTGTAAAAAATAAATAAAATAAATATGTTGAATTGAATGGACTGAGTCAGCGAAAACACTGAATAGAATAGAAGAGAATCGAAAACAAACTTAATTTACATGTATGTTATATTCAATGCACAAGACCTCGTTCGCTCGGTGAAATTAGCTGTATAACGTCGCTTCGCTCGATGTAATCTCGGTATAATTAGCTTTATTTTCCTTCGAAAAACACCTCGCTCCGCTCGGCGTTCATGTGAGGTTATAACGACGTGCTAGAAATACGATTCACCTGCACGGTGCACCGTTTTTCTTGCACGATGCAACTTTACGGGCATGTAACTCTAGCGGTTTGACGAAGATTTGTATTGCCTTAGTATGGCAATTTCAGAAAATCAACAACGCGTTAACCGTAAGGCGAGCTTACGCTCGCGATTATTTGGTATTGGTTTTCAAAATTAAACTAATTCAAAAATTCAAAATTCAAAATTTCAAAAGTTCAAAATTTCAAAATTCAAAATTTCAAAATTCCAAAAATTTCAAAATTTCCAAAATTCAAAAATTTCAAAAATTGAAAAATTTCAAAATTCCAAATTTACAAAATTTTAAAATTTCAAAATTTGAAAATTCAAAATTTCAAAATTCCATGAATAATTTGATTTAATAATAAAATAATTGTTGCCTTTTAGGTTCGGTCGATATGTGTTGTATTTATCGACCTGAGAAAAGTGATATCGACCGAGGCGATATCAGGTCGATAAATAGAGTTCAATAACCAGTGTTTTTGAGATACGGGAAATATCTCCCGAGGTAGAGAAATATCCCCGATATAAGAACGAGTGCGGAGCACGAGTTCTTATATAGGGGCTATTTCTCTGGAGCACGAGTTCTTATATAGGGGCTATTTCTCTACCTCGAGAGATATTTTCAGTATCTCAAAATCACTGGTTATTAAACTATACTCGGTAAAAAAAGTTTTGGACCAGGGTATATAAAGTCATATAAAAATAAAACTAGTGGACAAAATTTAAGTCCCTTTTTTAAGTAACCAAGGACTACCCTACCCGGTTAATTTGGTACCAGAAACATTAAAGATTTGATTTTAAAAAAATATCGCGAACACACAAAGGGTCTGTAAAAAATGTTGCAAAGTAACAGTTACGGACACATTCGAGTAACCAATAAAAAGATTATTATTTTTTCGCAAACTTTCATTGTAAACGATAATTATTGTTGATTGTTGATCTATTGTGAATTATCAACTGAGATATTAAGGGTTATGGTCGAATGTCATGGTTCAGCAATCATTGTACGGGTTCAAACACTGCCATGGTCCAAAACTTCTTTTACAGAGTATATATATTACATAATGTAAAATGATTTTATTAATATTTCTAATGATTAATGACTTTTTACACCAGAACGCCAAGACGACGTTACGTCATCTAAGACGTCGTTACGTCATACAAACAAAACAAGTGGAACCGGAACTCTTCGTTAATTTCCGTAATCGTTATTTCCTAGTGGCGGAATCTGACGACGACGTCCGTAAAACAATCGGAACGCCATTTGGCATTCCCGCCACTGACGCAAAAGGCCGAACAATGTTCCGTACCAGTACGGGAGCAGCCTTGATATTTTCCTACATCTTTCAAATATCGCAACCACGCTTGACAACGAAAAGAAGTACGTCATCTTTCGGCAACGTCAAAAAAAAAAAATGTCCGCCATTTTGAATTTTTTAAAACGCATAATTTGGAAAATTGTGACAATTTTTGATCATGAAATTTCATTTCCGCTTTAAGTTTCGTGATTTTCGGCTGTACCGACTTTTTTTTTAGAAGCTTTACTGCGTGATAAATGCAGACCCGCCTTGTTAAATGTCGAAGCGAGGGGCGATAACTCTAAAAGATGCCATTTTTAGAATACAATTAAAATGACAACAACCGTGTGTTTTTTGTTAAATAAAATAAGAGGAGATACTTGAATTGTTGTTTTAGATCACATATTACATGAATTTTGCTGCATATCACGAAAAGCATGTTATTTCTTTATCAAAAGTACACGAAAATACGAATTGTTTGATTTAACTGTAATTTTGACTCGACTGACCTCGCAAGAACTGCAGGCGCGTATTCGATGGAGCGGGTAGAATTGGGCACCCTCTCATATGTGGAAAGTTTACGTAACAATCGCTACTGTTCAAGATGGGAGTTGGGATGGAGAGAAGGAGGGGGAGGGCATCTGAGCTGGGATTTAAAAGGATACGCCCCATCCCCATCCCACCCCAACTAAAATCATGAAAGTCTGTTTTTGAAAGCTCTTGCAAGCATACATTCTTAAACATATTGAGATAATATATTTGTTGCTGTGTTTTTGACTAGACTGTCCAGTGTCTAATTGTCATCCGCAACTTGGCGCAGTCAGTAGCGCAGCGGAATTGTAACCGGAGGTTGTGCCACTGAGTTTTTTCGGTGTATTCTTGGGCAAGACACATTCCCTTAGCCTCGTCCGTCGGATGGGGACGTAAACAGGGTGGTCCCGCGTATAGGTCTATCATCCGAGCATGTTAAAGAACCATAGGAATCTATTCGATAATAAGAGTAGGGCACGGTTCCCGGATTCCTATGTATCCTTCCCCTCTCTCTGGGGCGGCTCTAAATAACCTGTACCTGTGTTGATGAGCCGTTAAATATTCAATTCAATTCATCCGCAACTGCACTCAGCACTGTCATATGTACTGTAGCTGTCCCATGCTAGTATCATGAATCAACCGTGGAATATTTTCAACCACACATAAAAGGGTTTGAGGGCCCCATCTTACATGTACATGTATTAGTTTAAATATAGACCATTTGTCGGTTGAAACCTAAGATGAATTTTTTATCAGACAGAAACACTGTCGTAATACTTATACTGATAGCATCGAAGGAAAATAAAGAAGGCCATTTTTTTTACTTTATATTTTTAAAGTTGAATTGTGTTTTATGTCATTATAGCACATTTTAGGCCATATTTCCTGGGTAGAACCAGTACTGTGTACTTACTGCTATCTGTAAGAATCAACACTTTCTCACCTACAAGTGGGAATTGAACCCGCAGCGGTGAGAGGTGAAGATGAGAATGTATACAAATATAAAAAAGGCAACAGAACATCTCCATAACTCAATATGTCCATGGGACTTGAATGAACGCAGTGAAAACAATCCGTGGAAAATTGTACTATGCAAGAATATATATTCATAAATAAATTTTATTTTGATGCAAAATCGATATGCTCCTCTAGACATCATAGATAAAGATCATGTAAAGTTTCGAAAAGATTGGTTAAAAACTGTGGAAGGATATAGACGCACAGATAACTAACTCCATATGCCGCCTCGCCATTCAATGGTAAACAATAAACATTTAAGGTACATATTAAGGCCTTAAATATTATCTTTCATGACTAAGTAAAAAATATGTAACGAGTCAGATATCAAAATGAATTATTTATTTGATTTAAAACATTTTATTTCAAATATTTACATCAAAACATCCCAAATATAAAGGGTATTACATAACAAATTAAATTGCATCATACAATAATTGTTTTTATTTATTAAAGGGACACACAGCATTTATCAAGTATTTATCAAGCATTAAAATTTGCACCTCGATTGATTAATCAATAATTTATTTTCACTTTACACCCGCTTGCATATATTTAAATTATAAGTTATAACATTTTGGAGTTTAAAAAAAAAGATTGCTGCATGTCCCTTTAATATGCGTATTGTTTATATGGTGCAAGTCATTTTGAACATATGTGGGGTTATATATATATACATGTATCTGTTTGTTATTTTTTTGGTGAGGAAGACCACTCACTTTTCTTCTGGGTAGAACCAGTAATATACACCTCCTGCCATCTGTTATTCCACAAACTTTTATATAATCCAATACAATTCATAAAACATTTTAATCCAATAAATAAATTGGGCACGGCCGGTCAGATTAACAGAAACACATTTATATTTTCATATTAGCCCTTATTTTGAGCCACTCCAATGAACTGTCCAGTTAATGTCGCCATCGATCCACCTTGTGTCAACAGTCGGATATGCATGTTGATATGATATTGTGCTGGCTGAACTGGTGATCCTCTTACTAGACATATTTTTCTTGAAGTTGATGCTAGTACTGTCCGTATGAGGTATTGCTGATTCATGATTCATAAAAAAATATTGTACACCATCTTGTTATTATATACTATTCTTGTTCGTTTAAGTATTTCTGATTCTGTTGTTAATGTTGTAAAAAGTTATATGTGACTACTTGTTTCAATAAAATCCTCCCATATATATTGTGACTTCACTAACTATTTTCAGCTAACTCCCAGCATCTCAGGACTCCAGGCTCTGAAAATAAAAATGACATACATGATATTTTGTTTCAACTTAAATAGGTAACAAGTTGTAGAATTGAAATAAGTAAATAAATAGTGATTATAGAACTTTTTACATGTACGATAAATTAAAAATAATCGTTTTCTGCTAAATCAACACATTTATTACCGGTATACCTTATTTAGAGCCGCCCCAAATGACACATAGGAATTCGAGAACCTGTCTTACTCTTACTAATGTATATATTAATAATTTCTATGGTTGTTTATCGTGCTTGGAGGATAGACTCCCCAGTTTCAATCCCAATCCAACAAAAGAGGCTGAGGAACAAACAAGGCTGAGGGAAGGTGTATTGCGCGAAAACACAGAAACTCAGTAGTGCATGTGTGACTTGAACCGGAAGCTCCAGATTGCTATCGTCTACCATGCTATTGCTGGGCCATGCCAGCACATTATGTTAAGTCGGGGTCTTGGTTAAGTTTAATATTTTAGATGTAATACAAGGATCTTTTTATTTTCTTTGTTTAATTTTACATATGTACTAAGCACAATATGACCTATTTATGTGTCGATGTGCTGTAAAACACCATTTTTATTTTTAGTATAAAAATTCTGAGACTAAGTGCAGGACTGGTGCACAATGCCACATATTTTGCAAAGAACATACATTGATAAATTCATAGATTTTTTGAAGCTGCGCTTACCTACATACTGGCTTATACAAGGCTCTTGATGTAGTTATAGATCTACTGTGAGACTGGGAAACTTGACTTGAATCTGGCTATGGTAATACTGCACACTGCCTCTAGCTAACTTAGCAGACCTGAAAAAAACAAGTCATATATGATATTGTTTCATTTGTTTTTTTAATATTAATAACTGTGTCCAACTTTCTCAATGCTAACAATGTCAGCATTCCATAACATTTTACTTAAAACACAACTGGAATTGAAAGTGGTGCTTTCCAGAAGATGATACTGTCCAAAATGTAAGTCGCAGGTGGCATTCATGAACAAATAGTAGATTTTCAAGGCTTACATTTTCATCAATTATTCATCACTCATGTGTTCTAAAAAATTATCAGAATTAAGTTAATATATATGAACCACCACCGTTTTACATGTTTCAACGTTAAACACTTGTCATACAGAAATTAAAAGTGTATTTGTGTATTTACTTACATAGGCTACAGTGCAGACAATGCCATGACCCATTTCAGGCATTTGCTGGTGTGTTCCACTTTTCAATTTTAATTCTCTACATTGTAATATATCTATTTGTTTGTAGTTTGTAAATTACGCACTCATGCAAAACTTGGAATTATATACGATTGTGATTGTAACACTGTTTTAATTCTACTCCTGTGCAAATAAATTGAAATAATACATCGGTCTATCGGGCCGTATACGATCTATCTGTGTATACACGGATCAGCATTATTTGACCTTTGAATGTGTGTGAGCTATTTTAGCACATTCCTTAGATATTTATAACCGTTCAGTTCAATTCACAATATTTAGTTTCTGTGACTGTGTGACATTATGATGTTAATTTGTGCGACTGACTGGCCCTGGGCTGGGTGTTTTTCTGTGTCGCCGCCATTTTGAATAGCCTCTGAAAGAGTGAAATGCAGGTACCAACTTTCAAAACGGGCACGCAAAATGTATATTCACGAAAAAATAATAAATTTTCAAAAAAGGTAGATCAGGTAATGATCTTCGACTCCTGTCAATTTCAACAATATTTAAGAATATACAATTTTTGTACCCGTTTTGAAACATTGGCAATTTCGAAGAAAACAAAAACTAGTTTTTTTCGATCTTCGCATTTGTACCGCGATTTCCGACTATGATATCTCAATAAAACCTGTCAACACGATTGTTTTATGAATCTCCGACATAATAACTGACTTCTGATATGATTCGTTTTCTTTGCCATCTAGTATAAGCTTTAAATTAGTGTTTCTAAAAAGAGTACTATAAAATCTGCGCATCTGCACGTGCTTGCAAAATGGGAACTACGTTGCCTCCAACACCAATTATTTATGTTTGAGTTATGCGGTTCAAGCACGTGAAATGACTTCTCTGCTCCCGTACTGTACTGGGAAATATCTCCCACTGGGCAAACGAGTAGATATAGCTTTTCTATTCCCAGTATTTTCTATACAAATCACAGACAAATATGTAATATATACACATATCGACCTCACTAAAAGGCAGTAATTTTATAATATTGCTGATAACAGGGTTGGCATGGAGGAGTTAGTCCAAATTTACCACAGTCCTGACATGACCAAACTTTAATACGAGAGGGAAATGATAAATGGTCAAGGGTGGGCCACAGCTTATGAGATTGAAACTGTGTCTACCATTTTAGGCTACAACATCAATGTAACATGAGTTTGGTGCAGAGCAATATCACATGTATTCTTTTTCAACCAATGAAGGAGAATTGTCATGTACAAACATTGACTTACTTATGAACAATAAACAGTTTCAAGTTCTAATGATGCTGATAGTAGTAAAAGTAAAAAGCGAATATCACCCACCGAAAACACGCATGGCAACAAGAGCAAACATAATTCAGAAAATTATATTAGTAGATCTACACCATATACTGAACCAAATAAGGACTCAAATTCCAACTCTAATATAACCAATGACATCCAATCTTTATGTAGGAAACTAGGAATCAAAACCTCTTGGAAACTAAACACAGTCAGAATCAAAGAAAAGGGAAATGAGAAATAAACGGGAAAAAGGTATATTATCAAAACATATCAAATAAATGACATACCAGAAGCTGCACCATTACAGAAAGATGAAAAATTCAACCTTGCTATGGGTGCTATACTTGCCTTTGAAATAGAACAGATGTCGTACGTTTTTTCTAAATGCGAAATTTGTCTAGAAAAAAGAACTGCATTGAAAATGTTCAATGACACTGTTTGTAGTAGCTGCCAAAAAGATATGTCTGATACAAAATAATTCTCTCTGGAAAACAATATAAACCCAGGAAAGGTGCCTTTTGAGTTGAAAGAATAAAAATAAGATAATTTTCAAAATTTGGTTTTAAAAAAAATCACACCGTAAATACCTTAACTTTTACAATAAACTTGGTTGAACATCTATGATAAAGACGAAGCGTCTCCGTGGTCGAATGGTTAACGACGTTGCATTCTAAACCTTCACCTCTCATCGCTTCGGGTTCGAATTACACTGGGAGCTCGATTTGTAAGTGAGGAAGTGTCGATTCTTACGGATGACGGGAGGTTTACAGTACTGGTTCTACCCAGGAAAAGTGGGTGGATGCCTCCAACACAAAACAAATCGACCGTCATACTAGTATATAACCTTACATGTGTTGAATATGACGTAAAACACCATACAAACAAACAAACTATGATAAAGATCGAGTTTGAGTGTACCACCTACCACAATTAAGAGGTGTGTCAAATGCCTAGGCCATTGCTTGGTCAGCTGATTTTGATGATCGAAATTATGAATAGTCAATTAATTTACTCATATGTTGATTGACAAGAAACATAAGATAGGTTAGTATTTTATCACAACAATATAGAATAATTATTAAGAGTAAAATATTTGGTTTACAAGTTAAATTTTACATGCGATCCGATATATCATGTGGGTATTAATTTTAAGAGCTCTGCTCGGTCTTAGGCAGTGCCTAAAATTCATATTATTCTCTATCATGAGCAGCAACAATAAATAAAGCTATATTGTCGATAAAACTTGATCGACCTAAGACGTAAAGTCTGTAAAACTACAAAAATATGGTTATGTCTTACCCATGTTCATGACGTTGCATCGTCTAGTTTGCGCACTTTTTATTCAGTTTCATACAGGCGCTTACATCTCATTCTCGATTTTAATCAGCGTCTAAATGATTGAGAACATGGTTCTCGATCTGAGTCCCTGCGACGCTTGCTTATTGGTCGAGGTGTTTCGAATGTATTAAATAGCATAACAGTTTAAACTACGGTGATGCGAGTGCGATACCCGCAAGTCGGGACAATTGTCCTCACAAGAAAATTATTTTTGCATAACGCCAAACGGAGTTTCTAGATGCAAAAATAGGACCGTTGATGTGAGGACAAGGGTGATGTCCCCACATCAACATGGGTGTCCTCACATGGAGGGTGAAATATGTATCAAATGTCCTAACATGAACGGGTTCATAATCCCTCTCTCTCTCTCTCTCTCTCTCTCTCTCTCTCTCTCTCTCTCTCTCTCTCTGACCACACGGATGCGCTACATAACATGGATCCACACAGGACTAAAACGTTATAATGGCCCACCCTCCCGGCGTCACGCATATATGACCAGCATCAAGCGAAAAAGGGCCTCCGCGTACTTGCGACCAATTTAATCTGAATCCACGCTGTTCAACACGTGCATGTCACATGTTAGATAAACACACAGGTAAACATAACCTGGATCCACAGCCGATCCTGATTCACCCTTGCTACATATGCTCGAAGGCCCTAAAGGACTATCAGTAGGCAATATTTGAGCCGCGCTAAGCAGGATGAGCCGTTATCGTATTTGCGATATTTGTGGGTTCAGGGCATCTTGCTCGTCCGCGAGGTCCTATCTTAATCAGTATTGGTTGCTATTCAGTGCATCAAAACTTTACTGAAATGTAAGAGAACAGTTTGGATCCCGATCGGACTGAGCGGATGCGCAGATTGAACAAGATCCACGCTGGTCGCAGTGGCTAGAGCGGCTCGTTTTGCTTGGCGAAGCTCATTTGTATAACATAAGGTAAACAGCGTGGATCCTGATCTGACTGCGTTTGATGCGCGGCCTGATCATGATTCACCCTGATCACAATGGTGATGAAGGCCCTTGATTGTAAGATAATCGGTAATTTATTAATGGAAAATGGTACTCGGACGTCGACGTAGACATAGACGCCAAGGCCTTCTAAATTAGACCTCCCTAGTTTTCGAATAGTCGAGCTAATAATTCCATACTTATTAGCTTTTAACGCTTTCTAGTTATTATTCAATAGTTTAGGAAGTGAATCTAGTTTTGCTATTTATATGTACATACCTGATATCGTTGTTTCTAAGGGGCCAATCAAATCAATGCCAATTTGACTGAAAGCCCCCGATGGCACTGGTATAGGCCGCAGGGATTTCTCCCTACTTTTCATATCGGTGTTACGATGACACTTGTCATAGGTCTTAACAAAGTTAAAGACATCTACATAAGCTCCTTTCCAGTAATATCTGCTATTAACTTTTTCCCACTTGTACCATATATAAAACATATCCATTAATCTTAAGTTTGTATGTGATAATTGAGATTTGGCGTACTAATAAGGCAGACATTAAAGCCTACTTTTTATACGCCCGTCGTATTATGTCGTGGCGCATTCCGTCCGTCTGGCAGTCCGTCCGTCCGTCCGTCCGTCCGTTCGACATTTTAGGCCTTATAACTGTTGAAGTTCTTCGTCAACAGTCATGAAACTTGATAAATTTGTTCGGTACATGGGAAAACCTATAACATTTCCTTAGTTATTGTTTGAGTTATTTCCCTTAGAAAAAGTGTTAACATGGAAGTAAACCTGGCCCCTTATTTGCTGTGGTTTTGAAATTTGACCAAAATGTACCGTCCTTAGATAGGACGTATTCAGCATGCTTTACAGTGTATATGAGAAACGGGCCATAACTTTTCCTTAGTTTCTTTTTTGAGTTATTCCCCTTTGAAAAAGGTTTAACCATGAACTCATCCTGGCCTTTTATTATCCCCTCGCAACGAAGTTGCGGGAGGGGATATAGTAACAGTAGTGTGCGTCCGTATGTGTGTGTGTCTGTCTGTCTGTCTGTCTGTCTGTACGTGGGTAACGCATAACTTATGGGCAAGATACAGACTAAATCGCTTGACCCTTTTTATCAAACTCTGTACACATAACTGGCAGGCGAAGAAGATGACCGATATTGATTTTCAAGGTCAAAGTTCAAGGTCACCACATGGCATAATAGAAAAAGCTTATGGGCAAGATGCAGACAAAACCGTTTGACTAATCTTTATCAATCTCAGTGCACATAATATGCATGAGGAGAGGATGATCTCTATTGATGTTCACGGTCAGAAGTCAAAGGTCAATGTCACCACATGGCATAATAGAAGGAACTGATGGGCAAGATATGGTGCCATTCACAATATTTCCCGTTGCGATGCCCTTGTGTCTTTGTTATCAATGCTGATATTTTGAAATTAGATCAAGATGTACTACACGTTGAACAAATATTTGTGTCACTTAAGTCCCTGTGAAAAGAAAAAGACAAACCTGTAAATTTAGCTTTGCCTTTTCTTGTTTTATCCTAAAGTTTTAACCTGGAAATAAACCTTGTCTGTTATTAATTACCATTTTAGCTTGAAGTATACGACGGGCGTATTTGCTCCGACATTCGGTGCTCTTGTTTTGTATTGCCGATTTTGTTAACGTAACTTGTATTTTAGCTATCGTTCAACGCTGAAAAAAGATGCTCACCAATTCTAATAAATCTAATACGAAGGACATATTCCAACATAAGACTTGACCAATTGCTATGCACACATGCAACTACAACATTTTGCCAGTACTAAATACGCGAAAGACTAGGTGATTGGGGAATATGTATCAATGTCTAAATTGAACCCTAAGGATGGACGGGCGACAGATTGTTTAAATCGATAGACAGCGCAAAACGCTATATTGCTACGTCTGTAAGAAATAATAGAAGAATATCATAATTGCTATTAACTTGGAACCATTTACATTACATTATAGCACAACGACTAAGGACAGTAATTAAATTTTAATTACGCTTTTTTTAATACCGAGATGCCCACAATATCCTTCAGAGTGAAGAATCGATGATTTTCCTGCCTCGTCCTTCTTCGCAACTTTTATTTCTACATTTTCGTTATTGCCTTTGCAGAAACGAGATTCCATGTCGACGTAAAACGAAGCACATTTCCGTCGAAAGTGTCGCTTTTTATCCTTACTAAGTTTAATGCTCCCTGGGTATGTTCCATTTTTAAGAAATTTGACAATAATTCGTATTGTTCATCATCCATTGCGAGCACGTTATGCGGCGAATAGCACAGACTTTATATAGTCACAGAAAACTCTTTCATCTGACCGAAAAAAAACACTCTATAGACGTACCCAAATATCAAAGGTGTTGCGGTGTTTGATAATGCCGACTTTGCGACTTACAATAAAGAGGGACCGTCTCAAACATTTTTTTATATTTCAATCTAAAACTAGAAATGGCCAGTTGTTAAATTATAAGTACTTTCAAATTAGTACACTTTGACTGTGTATAAAATAGTGTAGCATATATTCTGATTTATCTGTATGACCAATCACAACAGTTCTTACACTGTATGACACAACATTACCCTTCTGATTATAGCGTCCACTCCCATGCGAAATGTTGTACATGTAGGTTCCATTTCAAGTCGCATTATGCGGAAAAAACTTAAAGAAGGTAGTGTTAGGTTCTTCTCTTCTCCAGACGTCCAGAACCATTAAAATGGGGGCTACGACTGGTCGACTCGGTGTCAGGATAATGTCACTGGGCTGGATATAATAACACGTGTCTATTATATGATATTCCAGTATGTCATCGCTATAAAAAACGTGTGAATATTTATATGCATCAACCTGACAATGTCCTGATATAACTGTAAAGAAGTTGAAAGTGACATAAAACCCCACGATATCAATAAACATACTATGTTTGATACGGCATTCTGTACTTGAGACGTAAAAAGGCGCATACATGGATATGCTTTTCATCGGTATTCTTACACGGGGCATTCTGTACTTGAGACGTAAAAAGGCGCATACATGGATATGCTTTTCATCGGTATTCTTACACTGTTTTTTTTGCGCTGTCTATCGATTTAAACAGTCTGTCGCCCGTCCATCCTTAGGATTCAATTTAGACATTGATACATATTCCCCTATCTCCTAGTCTTTTGCGAATTCCTTCCACTTACAATTTACGACACCTTAATAAGGGTATTCAGAATTTACATACTTAATTTGCTCTAGTTCCAGCAGACAAAGCTTCCAACAATATAATTATTGTCTGACGACTACATTATATCAATACTTTGAATGCTGAGCTAGCGAGCACTTCTGCTTATCTAACTACACCTCTGCTGGAGACGGACATTGTTTCCCAGCATGTGACCTTTATAAAGCCTATAAAGGTTTCTGTAATTAGTAAGCAGACGAAGCTCCCTACAATGTTCTGGATATTCGAACTTCACAAAATTCCTTACAAAACACGTTTCATCGCTAATTCTAGTTTATGTACCACAACCAATATATCAAAACTATTGACTTCCTGACTTTCCGTGATTAAAGAACATATTGTAAAATATTGCGGAAAGGCCTTCGAGAACTCAGGAATCTATCTGTTTTGGTCTATCAAAAACTCTGGAGAAGTTCTTGACAAACTACGGTGTAAGCATGTTCATGCCTCTTCTCTAAGCACCTACGACTTTTCTACACTGTATACTACACTACCACATAATATTATCAGAGAAAAATTGCTTCAGCTTATTCAGAAGGCATTTGCTAGAGAATGTACAACTTTTCTAGCTTGTAATAATGTCAGGGCTTTCTTTACTAACGCCCCCATTGATAAGTATAATATGTGGACTTGTACTGATGTTTGTAGAGCCTTATCTTTTCTTCTGGATAACACCTTTATAAGATACGGTAAAACTATTTACCGCCAGGTTGTTTGTATTCCTATGGGTACTAACTGTGCGCCACTTGTTGCAGATTTGTTTTTGTACTAATTTGAAAGAGATTTTATGTTGAGTTTGTCACCTGCTAGCCAGGGTGAAATTATTGATGCCTTTATTAATACTTCTCGGTATCTTGATGACATACTCAATATTGATAAACCGTTCTTTGCTCATATGGTTACTAACATTTATCCACCAGAGCTCACGTTGAATAAAGCCAACAGTTCGGATACAGTAGCAGCATTTTTCGATCTTCATCTCTCGATTTCAAATGATTGTATTCATACTAAAATCTATGATAAGCGAGATGATTTAAATGTTAACATCGTTAACTATCCACACCTGGATGGACATGTACCTCGTGCTACCTCATATGGGGTGTATATCTCCCAGCTCATTCGATTTGCTAGAGCGTGTAATGATGTTATAGACTTCAATGATCGAAATCAAGTTATTACAAGTAAACTTCTTCAGAAGGGTTTTCGTAATCACAAACTACGTAGATCTTTCTCTAAATTCTAAAGCCGCAACAAGTGCCTGCTGGAAAAGTACAACACCAACCTTAAAACACTTCTGCGACTAGGCATATCATAACCCTCATTTTATGGAAATGTGGTCTATAAACTTTGAAAGTTAAAGGAGTCTGACGGGTTTCCTGACCGCTTTAAAATTTAATCAGGAAGTTCGTCAGTAAAGTATATAACCCTTTGGTTTTACAGCGCACTGCATGTTTAGTGATTGACCCCTCTAATGTCAGTCATTACGCTTCACTTTTCACTTATGCGATGACTGGACTACCTCTTTGGACTCTATGATTGTACCTACTGAAACCCCAACTAAGGGAGGTAGGTGCATGAGCTTTCGTCCCTCGAGTTTTTCTGGTCGTACCCTAGATTGGTTTTTTCTTTAGCTGCAACTACTATGGTTGTTCAGTACGATTCTGGATACATCCTGAGATGTTTATTATTTTGTATGTGTATCTTTAGTTAGTTTCTCTGGATGTGGACTTTATTGTTAGAGATTTCCTTTTGATGGGATGTAGTTTTGTTTACACTGTCTTGTCTATTTGGGCGCTGAAGACAGGATAATAGCGAGGATTGTGCGCATATAGGATCGATTCAAGCTAACCAGTAGGCCTTATTGCCTACTGACCGTTCCATGTCGGTAACCCTGTCTTCACCACCCTTTCTGTTGTTTTTGTGTCTCTTTCATTGTAGTTTCAAGTCCTTGTTTGCAGTACAGTGCGGACATACGATGACATTGCGTTCGGACGCTGTGGTTTCTATAGGACCCTATATATCATTTTGTTTAAAATTATTTTAGACTAATTAGTTTCGTCTGGTCACAAATTCTATGGTGACCGTCAAAGGCTCGCATCATTCTCGAGGACATCCTGTTTTCACTCTGTATTTTTCTGTTAGCTTTTTTTCCCACCAAAATATCTGAATTAATTTAGGTTGGGAAGGTCGATGGCCCGTCTTTACGTCGACTACGGTTGCCTCATACGAAAACACATTTTTCTTCGGATTTCTGGTTTGTTCTACCAAACCCTTCGTAATGCAAAAAAACAAAACATTTCAAACTTATCTCTCATCTATACGGGAACAGGTGTTTGTTACTTGCAAAGTAATTGAGAGATACTGTCAACGGATAATGTCAAGGGTAAACCATCTCTTTACGACAGAAAAACACTAGCAATACGATAAAAATCTCTCTCTCTCCGTTTAGGCATCGGAACCATTTACGAGTAGACCCACGTTCATTCATTATTTCTGTAGTAATTTGTCTCAGACTGCTGATTAATGCGGGAAAATTTGACATTTTTTAAGCTCCATCGACAGGTCAAGAGTTTCCTTTTATCTTTTACAGAAGGCTAAATTAGTACGTGGTAAATGACAACTGGGTTTCGATATTTTGACGATAGGTGTTATTCCACTATAGGGAGTCAACTTTTTACAGGGGGAGTCATTCTACTATATCGGAAAATGACCGAGGAGTCATAATCCGAGTGGGTCAATAATTTATGTTACACCGGTTTCTAATAAGTAGATATAGATATAAAAGTCGGACGAATCATGAAGCTTTCAAGGCGTACCGAAACAAACAACAATTACAGGGATAAATCAAAGACACGGTATGTGACTTCACAAACACAAACGCGTTGACAATAGGACTTCGGGCTTCGAACGGTCAGTGGCAAAAAGGAAACCGGTGATTTAAAAAAGGTTCTTGGATGTACAAAAGCCTCATAGATCGTCCCTAAAAACTGATAATTATATTAATTTGCCTTATGCTGTGTAACGTCAGAAATTACATCATTACAACGATGTATAGAACACTGTTTCGAAGCTAGCAGTGTTTTCAATAGGCTTCAAAATATCAAGAGTCAACTCTGGTGTAACATCTGGCAGATTTCGTGTTGTGGCGCATGTCAATACTATAAACTATTGCTTATACATTGGTAAACTGAAAGAGAGTTCAGAGAAAGAATGACTGAGCATCTGCGTGACATACGTTTGAAGAAAGACACACACCATTTAACGCACATTTCAACCAAGAATGACACATCGCTATTGTATATACTTGTACGTTTATCTGGTAGCTCTAAGGTAGAAACACTCGTAAAAGAATATATGTAGATAATGTGACTCCAGACACTACGGTCCGATGGACGCAACGTCGAAAATGCCGTTGCTGGCATCATGCGCTTTGGCATTATGTTGCGCTTAATTACCGAAGCCACGTATGCCGCTGTTAACGTGTATCAAATTAAATCAATGAAAAAAGGCATGCGGCCGAAAAATTGGAAAACGAGTTAATTTTAAACCTGCTATTGAGAAAACAAACGTCCAGTCCCAAGCAGTCGAAAATATACACCTCGTGTTATATTTACACCTCTTTTATGTATGTTTGTCTGCAATGTTTATTTTTTAACGATCATGGTATATCTACATTACTTCTTGTTTATTCTCCTTTGGTAGAATTTTTCAAAATTTCCACATACTGACTGATTTATTAATGTATTCATTTTGATTGCTTCTTATACCTAATGCCATCATGACCATAAGAGCAAACTATGAAATAGCTATACCAAGGTCAGAATATTTACCTCATGTTTGAGCAATATGTTGCGTAATGCATGATCTGATTATTATAGGTACTACCTATGAAACGGGCAAACGCTCTAGTCGACTGATAGAATAAATAATAATTATATTAGAAGTGTATATACTATTTTTCTTAAACACATGAAATGGTTAACATCTGGTGTCATCGGTTAAGTTTTCACTATTGTCTATATACAATAATGTCAATTTGCGCACCCATCGCAACGAGAACGCTACCCATGTTGGAAATGCAATGACCGATTAAAGTTCCATTACAAATTGTCTGAGAAAATAAGCTGCACTATTTGTAACAACAAATATTTAAATAGATAATAAATATTCATTCATGTATAAACAGACGTCTTAAAAACCAAGATGTATGCGATTATGGTATAAGAGTAAATGATCACTCAGTTTGTTATAGTATATTCTGAGAAATAAATCAACTGTACAATTTGATTAAATTTATGGAGTGAATACAAATTTAAAATAAAAAGTATGACCTAAACAATAATGTCAAATATAGGAGTATACATGTATATATTTTGTTTCTAACAAATGGTCCGGGATTAAAAGTTTGATGCAAATTTCCTATAAACGAAAAACAGATTAAGAAAACTCTGCTCTATGATTATATCAAGAGTATGTATTTCCTTTTAGAAGACAATAAACTGACTTGAACTTTGTTCATTTGTAACTTGAGTTATTTGTGACGTTAGGTTTAAAGTTTTACTGTGTTCATTCAAAATTGTGCAAGGCATTTTAAGGAGATAGTTGAAATAAACGCGATAAAGGTAAGGAAGAAATAAAGAAGACAACAAAGAAAGAAAGTCAGAACAAACAAGAACAATAGGTTGCATGTAAGAAGGGTAATTTAAGGTGTTATTTTATGTCAATGCAAAATTATGTACTTTTATTACATACCCAAAGTATGTACACAACATATATAACACATGCCATAGGGAGTAGATAGAGGATCTTACATGATCACTCATTCATTATTGAATTTATTGAACGAGTTGGCAAAATGATATAATGCGAGGCTCTTTCCGAGCATTATATCATCTTTGCTAACGAGTTTAACAAATTCAATAATGAATGAGAACGAATGTTAACATAACTCACATTATCATACTCCATTATCATACTCTTTTTTATAGCACAGTGGCGTTGCTTGTGCAGTGTGGCTGCAGTAAAACGTCTCCCCGCGCTTGCAATCAGTACTGTTATTCATTCGATCTTTGGAGATCGCTGAGCCCGATACTTATATTGAGTTATCGGTGGTACATTTTCAATTTCTTTTGTTTTCTTACTTAATTTTTGATTAGGTGGTTCCACTACTCCAGCCGATAAAAGGCTCTGGGTATTGTTTAACCACTTATAGGATATGTTGTCTGCTTTTTAATTTAGTCTTTTGGCTGTTCCTTGTGATACGCAGGCTTCATAACCGCTGCTCCCAACTAAATTCCATTATGTTTATTTCGCTCTTCGGGGCATTTAATTTTATTAGATACTGGGACCATACGCCGTACGACATGGGGAAGCAAATAACTCCATGTCCACCGCCGTATGCATGCCATCTTCGGGATGGTTAAAATTGTGTACTATTGATTTTATGAATATTGAGTTCTGCTCAACCCGGGGCTAGAGGGCGTGAGCGGTAGCTAGCATATTTCACTACCGCTCATGAACAGTCTCAATCAAACCGAGACTGCAATATTTCGTATGTGTCGTGCTCGGCCATTAGGTCCATTATCATACTCTTTCACATATCGACTTTTATTGCATTTTGCTTGTCGCTTTAACACGCGAAACAGACATAAACCGTGGGAACTGGATCATAGTCATTGTCGATTTTATTGACAACGCATACTACGCTTATTTGTATACTTATATAACTAGTGGTATATCGAAAATATAGAATGGTGTTATGCCACTCCCACACCGTAAGTTATGTGATAAATAGAGTTTAATTAACATTGGTGTTGTGATACGGGAACTAATTCTCGAGTGAGAAGGATTATTGCGATATAGAAACGAGTGCGCTTGAATCCCTGCCAGAATCTTTCTAACGAGGGAATTATTTTCCGTATTATAACGACAATGTTAAATAAACAATATATTATATATTCTGTGATGAATTTCTTTCCAATCGTCTTTTGACACCCGTATTCCTTCTTCTGTCACTCCTTTGGCGACAGCGTGGAGTAATACATACATTTTGTGACGTCACCACTTTTCAAATTCAGAATTTTTTAACAGCTCTTCAACCTGCTAAGAAAATAATTCCTAAAATCTGGCTATGTGCTATCTTGCACACTAGGCGAGATAGCACAGTAGAGGTAGAGTTATGTGATTTTCTCACACTGGGAAATTTCTATAATTCATCACAGAGTATATAATAAAGAAATATAACGTCTTCTTGATTACAATACAACAATCACCGCACATACATTAACAACATTAACATTAACTGTATTGCTCTACTGGCTATATGGAATCTTTGATGGTGAACACTACAAAAACATGCGCAACTAGGCTTGGTACTGATCATTCCTGTTAAGCTTCACTGAAATCCAGCCAGGGGTTCAGGAAAAATTGTCTGGATAAAGTCTGTGCATATTAGGCCATAACTCATTCAACCAGAACACAGCGATGATAGGCGCAACTGGGCTTGGTACTCCTCATCCCTGCCAAAATTCGTTCAAATTCGGCGAGGAGCTCACACGAGACTATTCTCGATAAGGTTTGTGTAGTAAAACATTTAAAGGACCATAACTCAGCAAAAATTCATTCCAGCGGAACATAGTGATGATATGCACCACTAGGCCTGGTACTGATCATTCCTGCAAAGTTTCGCTGAAATCCGGCCTGGGGTTCAGGAAAAAAAGGTCCGGAAAAGTGTGTGTATTAAAACCTTTAAAGGGTCATCATTCGGCCAAAAATCGTTCAACTGGAACACTGTGTCGATAAACATCACTAGATTTGTACTGATCATCCCTGCAAAGTTTCATTAAAATATGGTCAAATGAAAGCTCTATCGTCTTAATGAGGCAAAATACAGCATTTTTAACTAAATCAAGGGCCGTAACTCCGATGTTACTAATACGTTTTGGCTGATTTCAAACTTGTGTGAGCTTACATTGATCATGTTGATATTAACAATCTGTAAGTTTGGTAAAGAACAAATAATAAATGAAGGTGCTAGAATGTTCAAAAGGCAGAATATAGCTTTTTTTCAGAAAAACAAGGTCCATACCTCTGCTGTTACTAATCCCATTTGGCTGGTTTTCAGACTTTTCTGAGCTTTCTTTGATATTAACAATCTTTGCAAGTTTGGTAAAGATGAAATAATAAATGAAGGTGCTAGAGTGTTCACAAGGCAGCATATGGCATTTTTCAGCAAATCAAGGGCCATAACTCTGCTATTACTCATTCAATTTGGCTAGTTTTCGAACTTGTCCGAGTTTTCATTGATATTAACAATTTAACAAATGCCTGTGCAACCAAAGATCAAGTAATAAATGAAGGTGCTAGAGTGTTCACAAGGCAGTAAATGGCATTTTTCAGAAAAAACAAAGGCCGTAACACCGGTGTTACTAATCTGATTTGGCTGATTTTTAAACGCGTTCTAGCTTTTATTGATTTGTGTACATTTGGTAAAGTTCAAATAATGAACGAAGGTGCTAGAGTGTTAACAATGCCGCAAGTGGCATTTTTCAGAAAGAACAAGGACCATAACACCCTTGATACTGATCCGATTTGGCTGGTTATCAAACTTGTCCGAGCTTTCATGGATATTAACAATCTTTGCAAGTTTGGTAAAGATCAAATAATAAACGAAGGTGCTAGAGTGTTCACAAAACTTAGTATGGCACTTTTTATCAAAACAAGGGCCATAACTCCGGTGAAATTAATTTGATCTGGCTGGTTTTCGAACTTGTCCAAGCTTATATTGATATAAAGACACTGGCAAAGTGTCGTAAAGATCCGAATAATAATAAAGGCCATAGAGTGTTCACAAAGCAAAAGTTAACGGACGACGGACGGTCGGAGAACGGACGACGGACAACTCATCATCCCGTAAGCTCCGCTGGCCTTTGGCCAGTAGAGCTAAAAACGGACTCAAACACGTCTTTAACTATCGACACCTGTATGGAGATGTAACTCGTGCTACCTCATACGGGGTGTATATCTCCCAACTCATTCGATTTGCTAGAGCGTGTAATGATTTTATAGACTTCAATGATCGAAATCAAGTTATTACAAGTAAACTTCTTCAGCAGGGTTTCGTTATCACAAACTACGCAGATCTTTCTCTAAATTCTACCGCCGCAACGAGGGCCTTCTGGTAAAGTACCTTAAAACACTTCTGCGACTAGGTATATCACAACCTTCATTTTATGAAGATGTGGTCTACAAACTTCGAAAGTTAAAGGGGTCTGACGGGTTTCCTGACCGCTTTACAAATTTAATCAGGAAGTTCGTCAGAAAAGGATATAACCCTTTGGTTTTACAGCGCACTGCATGTTTAGTGATTGACCCCTCTACAGTCAGTCATTACGCTTCACTTTTCACTTGTGCGATGACTGGACTACCTCTTGGGACTCTATGATTGTACCTACTGAAACCCCAACTAAGGGAGGTGGGTGCATGAGCTTTTGTCCCTCGAGTTTTCTGGTCGTACCCTAGATTGGTTTTCTCTTTAGCTGCATCTACTATGGTTGTTCAGTACGATTCTGGATACATCCTGAGATGTTTATTTATTTTTGTATGTGTTTCTTTAGTTAGTTTCTCTGGATGTAGACTTTACTGTTAGAGAATTCATTTTGATGGGATGTAGTTTTGTTTACACTGTCTTGTCTATTTGGGCGCTGAAGACAGGATAATAGCGAGGATTGTGCGCATATAAAATCGATTCAAGCTAACCAGTAGGCCTTATTGCCTATTGACCGTTCTAAGTCGGTAAACCTGTCTTCACCACCCTTTTTGTCGTTTTTTGTCTCCTTCATTGTATTTTCAAGTCCTTGTTTGCAGTACAGTGCGGACCTACGATCTATAGGACCCTATATCTCACTTTTTCATGTCAAGTGTAAAAAATAGATTAGAATAACTATGTGTCATGTAAAAGGATTTAATGAAAAGCTTAGCTCTGACTCCCCAATAGTGGTCACGAACCTCCAATAGCCCGGATACGAACGGTCTAATGGCCAGAGTACGCAACGTCCATCACACTGGAAGTTTCGGACCCACAATTGGATACGGAAAGTCTAGGGTATAAAAAAAATGTAAAAGGAGAAATTTGGAAATCGTCGAACATATTAGATACAAAATATATTGCAGTCTCGGTTTGATTGAGAATGTTCATGAACGGTAGTGAAAAATGCTTGCTACCGTTCACGTCCTCTAGCTCCGCATAGAACAGAACTTGATAACAATAATTACATTAGTACAGACATTTAAGCTATTCAGAAGATTCTATGCATATGGCGGTGACCATGAAACCTTCATAAACGAAACTGTACTGCAAAGGGTTGTACCTATACACACGCATCTCTTGTTTCGATTACTGCTTCTAATTCGAGTACAGGCAAAACCCGACCTGCCGAATGCAGATCGTGTGTCTACGACAATAGATAACATGTACCTAAGACTTAACATCAAAAGAAAACGTGCTAAACAGTGCTAAGAATCACAAAATGCATCGCTTATGCTAACCAAAAACCATCCGTCATCACCTGAAAACATGGTGGATATTTTCGTTTTCATGGTGACCGCCATTTTAAAATTAAACCGGTTGATGGAATGGACGAGTAAAATATTAACAATTATCCTCATTAGAATTAAAAAAAATAGCAGACAAATATTACGATAGCTTATGAGAAAAATAATTCATTAAAAACTGAAATGAAAATAATATTATTCTATGAAGCAGATCACTGTACGAACGCTTCTCAAATATGTAATCTTAATAATAAGGTGATGACAAAGCGCTGCGTATAGTTTAACATTGAAAAATATGATTCCCTGACTGACAAAGAATTATTCCCCGTTTTGAATGTGTGGTTCCACTATTCCAGCCTTTAAATATTCTGAATATTGTTTAATCACTCTTATGATATGTTGCCTGCTTTTTGACTGTTACTTGTGATACGCAGGCTTCATATCTTATGATCCCAACTAAATTCCATTTTGTTTATTTCGCCCATTGTTTTCTCGTTTACATGGTTTAGGGCAAAGCGTTTTATTAGAAACTGGGATCATACGCCGCTAGCCATGGAATGGTGTGAAAATACCGCAATGAAGGTTCCATTTTCACTTTAAAAATCATAACATCTTCGGGATGGCTAAAAACTTCGTACTTTTATTGACAATTTAAATATTTTGTTCTGCTCAACTCGGGAAAAGTGGACGTGAATGGTAGCAAGCCTTTGTCACTACCGTCCATGAACTATCTAACCGGGTCTGCAATATTTTATATAATTATCGTGTTCGGTGATTTCCAAATTTGTCTTTTCATACACTCTTTTTATCTATTCGGCGCAGTAGCCATGCAACTAAGCTTCATACTGCGTCTTGTGGAGAGCTTCACTAGAATAGTGTTGGTGTTAAGTTTTAGAAGCAAAAGTTGAAAGACTTCTGTGACTGGGATGTCAACGTGTGTCTTGTGGTATTTAGATGCACCGGGTGATAGTGTGAACAATGCAAAGTATATTTTTATGAGGCAAAGTATGGCATATTTTATAAAATCAAGGACCATAACTCCGGTGTAACTGGTTCTATCTAGCTGATATTGAAACTTGTTTGAGCTTTCATTGACATTAACAATATATCCACGTGTGGAACAGATTGAATGAAAAGTGATTCCCTGTCGTGGTAATAAGGAAATTATAGCATATAAGAAAACCAAGGGCCGTAACTCCAGCATTACTCACTCGATCAGGCTGCTATTAGAACTCTTCTGAACTGTCATTGATGTCAAACATCCGGCAAAGTTTAGAAATGATGGGATAAAAACTGAAAGCCCTATTGTCTTAACAAGGCGAATTATAGCATATTTAAGAAAATTAATGCCCATAACTATAGTATAACTGGTTCGATTTGGCTGGTTATCAAATACGTTTGGCGAAGATCGGAAAAAGATGAAGTCGTCTGAACAAGGAGGAATATAGAACATTTCAGAAAATAAAGGGCCGTAGCTCCGCAGTTAATGGTTCGATCAGGCTGGTTTTCGAGCTTTCATTGATATTAACAACTCGAAGAAAATGAAGACCCTATTTTGTTAACGAGCCATAATATAGTAAATTTAAGAAAATCTAGTTCCATAACTCGTGTTTTGCTAGTCCGATCTGGCTGGTTTTTTAACTCATTTGTATTGGCATTGATATAAACAATCTGACTAAAATGGAGGTGATAGAGTGATAACAAGACAAACTATAGCAAGTTTCGTTAAATCAGGGGCAATAATCTGAAGTTTATAACCCGATATAATGGTTTACAAACTTCTCCGATCTTTCATTCTGACCATGCTTTGTAAAGATCGGATGAAAAATGAAGGTGCTGCAGTGATGACAACAAAACATTAACGTACGGACGATGGACTGACGGACGACGGACAACAGACCTTGGCATAAGCCCTACTGACACTTTGCCATTAAAGACACAATCTCAACAAAATGAATCCAATGTAAATCTTATGGAATTAATTTCGACAATGTTCGTTGATTATCATTACAATTGGCTATAGTAAATGGAATAGTTATTTTCTCCTTTCAGAATGTATGATGATTTAATTTTGCTTGGAATAACACAAATATTTATGAAACGAAACTCGAACATGTTGCGTTATACATATATATAGTGTATTGATATTGCTATGTTGATGCTTATATATTGTCGTAAAATTCTAATTATGCTATTTGTAATATGATGTTATTAATTAAGTGTTTTTAATTTGGCCCAGTTTTTGGTCCACGGACTGTCATAGTGGCCAGTATGACCTTTAACTGGGCTAGTATGAAAACACTTAATTAAAGACATTGTTATTAATAAACTACTTAATATCTCTCATTATTCCTATGTTTTAGATATCATTTACAGGTTAGAAGAAACAAAAGGTATATGTTCAATATAAAATTTCATAACAAGTATCTGCTTCAAATAAATTTTCCCCTGTTACCGCTCGACGGCGCGTGGGAAAATCACACAGGAACGTGATAATATCTATATTTCAGCGAAGTCGATGTAACCTAATTTACAAATAACCAAACCTTCATTATTTTGATTGTGTACATTACATAGGCGAACTAATTTATCATCGAAAAGCTGCGACGTTTTTTTCCTTCTCAAAATGGCGTCCTTCAAGAGAACAAAGCCTTGGTCATATTGGCCTTGTTGGCTTATCCCATTAGATTGCTGGAATTTCATACTGG
Source organism: Cyrtodaria siliqua (assembly GCA_037043455.1). Taxonomy (NCBI): domain Eukaryota; kingdom Metazoa; phylum Mollusca; class Bivalvia; order Adapedonta; family Hiatellidae; genus Cyrtodaria; species Cyrtodaria siliqua. The sequence goes on from JAWPHD010004106.1 coordinate 191,298, forward strand.
TTTTCTCATAGTGGCCGAGTTTCTCTCCATATTGGCTTTGTTTTTTCCATATAATGCGTGCAGTTTTCTGCAAACCACGGCAGGAATTAAGTAGTTAATTAATAATGTATTGTATTATAATGAATGTTTATTGTGATGACTCTTCAATGCATATTTACATTTATGCAACGATAGCTCTCTTCGTTTAACTTCTCGTTCAATGTCTTTGTAACGTTAAAGGGACTGGGTGTGATCTTGAAGAATTATAGATGTCAATTCAAATAGGTATTACACCATCAGTATGTGTTTTAGTTATTAATAATATTATAATTTAATAATAATTTATCGGTGAATAATATTTCGATTCTAACACAACAATAACCACATTGTTTATGCTATTGTGGGGGCACTATATATTATCTCGGATGTCAGGGTAATCAGGCGGCTATGTTTACAGGCTGTTCCATTGGGCACCCCGTACGCAAAGTTCTGCGCGGTACAGTATGTTTCAATACACTAGTACAAGCCCAGTAATCGACGTCATCAGCAGGTGCACGAGATAATCATCCGTAACGAATATTTGTCTCGACTCGGTAAGTAAACACAATAATTTCAGCCCTAATTCTCAGTCCATAAAGATATAATTGTGCCTCAAGTATCGCAATCAATGGTAAAAAGACTCGGTTAATATTCACTTCTGCTAATACTTAGCGAATTGAGAGCAGAATCGAAGAAAGTTAAAAATGGAAAAACTCCGCTGAGAATCATCTCGCTAAAATAAATGTCTTTGATTCTGCTCTCAATTCGCTAAGTATTAGCATAAGCGAATATTAACCGAGTCTTTTTACTATTGATTGTGATACTTTAGGCATAATAATATCTTTATGGACTGAGAATTAGAGCTGAAATGCGTGTGTAAGAAGCCTTTTGTTCCGTTGTGCAATCGAACATGCAATCGTTATGTTACAAAGAAACATACTCGCCACTAGAAAACTGTGCCACTTATAAGTACATCAAATACCAACTGAGAAAACGAACGAACAATCAAATGAAATATAAAGCCTTTTAATTAAATTGTCTTTTATTTTCTAGAAAAATACACACACATACATACATATGATTATGATAAGAAACACAATATTTGCCAAACACATTCATACGTTATTTCATAACATATTAGACATGTATGCGAGTATATACAACTGTCCTCAAAAAAACAGAGCACTAATCCAATATATTTGGATATCGTAACTATTATTATAATAGATTTTTCTGGATTATTATCGGGAATTTCACATTTTACATACCTCATCACGTTTTTCGAATGCTATACTTTTTTTTTTAAATTGGACACTCTTCTAAATTCTTTTGCTATTTTGAAGCCGTTACTATTTATTTTTTTGTATATAAAATATAGTTCATATATATGTACGGTATATATAATTAGGATATATACTTCAATTGTTTGTCTAATATTGCATCCACGACGCTGCAGAATGTGCACCAGAAGAGAATTACAACTGCACCTGACACTTCACCACTTCACCACGGTCAGTTGCTCGTATATTGCCGTAACAGCATGAACACCTGCCTCGAGGTAAACACGAACGCGTGGTAAGCAAGATAAATTCATTATATAACTATAATTTAAAACATCCTATAATGTATATGGAGGAAAATATTCTTCTCCCATTTCTAGTCATGTGAGATAGGTGTTTTGCTCATGTAAGATATAGAGGATCTTTCATAATTGGGTATTTTTATCTTAATAAACGAGTTGGATCAAATAATGCCGATTATCCTATCGTTTTATCCAACTCGTTTATTAAAGTCAATAATACAGTGTCACAAATGTAAGATTATATTTATCACATAGCACACCTACGACGTGATAGTTTCTGCTGAAACGTGTTCTCCCTACTCATAATGCGACACCTTCAACTAAAGTTAACGTAACTAACACGGATTTTATAAAGGAAGATTTCAAATAAGCATAAATATTTAAGTTGTCTGAACGTATCGTATGATATACCATGCAAATAATTGGAAATAAATGTTTTACTGTACACAAGCACGGTGATTCGGTCCTCATTTGCATATGTAATACACTTATGTGATAAAACTCTATCCCACATAACATGTGACTCTTACATGAAACGTCATGACTTCACGTTGGTGACGTCCCCTTATTCCGGCGTAAAATCAAATACAGTCATTGCAGTATGCCTGTATCAAGCGCATGATGGGAGAAAAATAATCCATCATGAGTTAATCCATGTCTCACCCTCGGGATCAGAATTACAACCAGGAACTCGGCCTCAATCAAACGAAGCATAAACCCAAGATATACAGTCATTATAATATCTTTTTCTGGAAAATGATCGACAATTTCACTTTTTTGTGTTCGATTGATATTTTCTTAATTTTAAATTTTAAATCGTCCCTGGTTACAATTCTGACCCTCGGTGAGATTTCGCTCGGAATACTCATAATGGATTCTTATAATTTTACATGAGATTTCATGACATCACGTTGACGTCGGCTTATTTTAGCATTATTCAAATACAGTTATTGAAGTTACTTATTGTGTTATTCCTCTACTAAGCGCATAATCGGGGTTTGAATTGCAACCAGGATCTCGACAGAGCCTCGTCCGTGGTTATTATTCTGAACCATTGCAATTCTGAACAATCTGGTGAGATTTCCCTATCTCACATAGATACTCATGATGGATTATTTTTTAATCTTTCAAATATTCATTATGTGAACTATAGTTTAAAAGTTCCTAGTCTAATATATACTGAGGAAAAAAAAATACAAAATATTTCTTTCATCTTTTAAGCAAAATACACACACATACAAAGGATTATGAAAATAAATACAATATTTGCAAAACACATTAATACGTTATTTCAGAAAAGATTAGACATTGGTGCGTGTATATACAACTGTCTTGAACCAAACGGAGCACAAAGCCAATATTCATGTATATCGTAACGGTTATTATAATAGCTTATCCTGCACAATTATCGGGAATTTCACATTTTACCTACCTCATCCCGTTTTCTCGAATGATATTTGTCTTTATTTGAAATCTGACACTCTTCTAAACTTGTTTGCTATTTTGAAACCGTTACCATGTGTCATATATAAAATATAGTTCAAATATCTATGTATATATAAATAGGATAATGTTAAACACTTCAATTGTCTAATACGGCATCCAAGACGTCGTTGCATAATGTGTACCAGCAGAGACCGATAACTGCACCTGACAACAAACCACCACTTGACCACGGTACTAAGTATATTTTATTTTCAAAACGGAATACACACACAGATAAAAAAGTCTATCAAAACAACCCACAATACATGTATTTGCAAACCGTAAATGCCTCATTTCAGAAAATATTAGATATTGATGCGAGTCTATACAACTGTCCTCAATCAAACGGAACATAAGCCCAAGATATACAGTCATGATAATACCCTTTTCTGGAAAATGATCAACAATTTCAGTTTTTTGTTTTCGAATGATATTTTCTTAATTTTAAATCGGAAGTTCTTGTCCTTAAAACGTAACCTAATAAAATATTTAGCGCTATAAGATTCAGATCTTATGTCCGATTGAAACTGGAAATGAACCACCATTTAGGTACGGACAGTTGTTCATATATTGCCCTTACAGTCCGAACATCTGTTTATAAGTCAACACAAAAGCAAATATTACTAATACAGAAATTATATAAACCATTACTTAAAACATCCTGTAATCAGACAACTCTAAATTTCATAAATATGATATGTTTTAAATAATTAGTTGTTTGTGTTTTGGGTTTTTATTCTTCGTGCCGCTGTTTTCATGTTTTACACATGCTGCATTATTTCTTCTCCTGAAATAAAAATGACGACTATATTGATTGAAAGATAATAATGAAACACTTATTCGGAATATAATAATAAATCAGAGATGTTAATAAAATAAAGTTTAAACTACGATGTTCCGATCTAAAACCGTCGGTATATTTAAGAATTCGACGTGTTGTTTTGCATACATTATATTTTAAAGGCATTTAAGTATAAGACTTTCAATAAAGCGTAACGGTATTTGATGTAAAATTATTTCATTTTCCCAATTTTAGAAGTTTGAAGTGGTGAGTATGGCGTCAAAATATTTTAAGCAATAATTCGTATGAATCAATTTTTGTTGTGACTATGACGTCAAAATATTTAAGCAATATCATTCGCATAAATCCACAAAGGTAGTAACGGATGGAAAAAAATACCTGCTCCTATGGCTGTATTACTTGAACGAGAAGCATCACGACAGTCAATATAGCCACAACGAAACTGTTGTACACACCTCTTGCAGAATTCGCTATTTCAAATAAAAAGATACAATCGTGAGCGAAAAACAGCATAGGTAATTATTCAATTCAGCTAATGCAGTGCAGAGTTGGAAAATGTAGACACAAAAATCAAACATTTGCATCCGAGAAAGGATAGCTGCAACATACGCTGATATACTATATCTCTAAATCATAACACACTCGTCAGGAGGCACCATTGTCATATACACGCTTACGTACATACAATTATAGCTCATATGAGTGGGATCACTTTTACGGATTCAACCACACACACGCTATATTAAGACAGTGGCAAAGAAAGGTGCCTGATCACTGAGATACTGTGAATTCAGTAAATGGTACATATTAAAGGGAGATAATTTGAACTCTCAACCATAACTTTTAAAATGTGGGATTCACGTTCACAAAGCAGAATTATATATAGCGAGAAATATTTTCGAACAACCATAGAAAGACAACCTTCGGACGAACTACATCAGGGCAGGCAGCTATGATGAGAGACACAAAAATCAAATGTATGCATTCACTTCCTAGAAAGGATAGCTGCAACACACGCTGATATACTATATCTCTACATCATAACACACTCGTCTGATAACGTCAATTTACTCAGTCATTTCGGCATTATCATCGTAGTATTTGCTATATAAGGGGTTGTGCAGGTACATTTACATATAGATATAGAAATCGAAAAGAAAAGCAGCATTCAAACACGACAGTCAACCACAAACACACAGAGAAACAAAGAATAAATGTAAAGATAAATAAAAGGTCAAATTAGACATCAGAAACACAAAATGGTTGACAATAGGTCTACCGCCTTGGAACGGTCAGTTACAAAAAAAGCCGATGGGAGTTTAAACCAGGTTCTAGGGTGCAGACTGGCGTCACACTCTGCATTGGCGAGATTAACCCAGGCAGATGCTACTGTTGCAGTGGTACATGTAGTTGTGCCAATCGTAAGTGAAATAAATCAGATGATCCATGAAATATACCTTTTGTAGATTGTCGGGCCAGCATATGCTTCCTTGTGTATACGTAGAGAGATTATATGTATAACTTATAAAAAGATGGCTACCCGAATTGTAGCTGACTGACTGTAGTACTTAAAATCCAGTTCATAGGAAACATTCCACCGAAATATGACGAAACCGCTCAGTCATTTTAAATAGCAACTATGAATTCAAATATTGTTCTTGTATATATATTACTTCACAGGAAGTGTGTCGCTTGATAATAATAAATTATAGTAATTTATTAGATTTGTATTGGGATATCTGCCGTCATTATTCCCTGGAAACAAATATCCTAGGTTTTAAGCACGAACGGGTACTAATTACTTCTTGGCTATTTTCTTCCATGATGTATTTCCAGGTAGATGGATGTTTTGAGAGCACACATCTTACCTCCATTCCATTCGACATATTTGGTATAAACCCATTTCTGCTTAATCATGCATTTTATTTATCAAAATATCAAAA
>JAWPHD010004107.1:0-197117 GCA_037043455.1 Cyrtodaria siliqua
TACTAGTTCACGTCAATCAATTTAAATTTGCGAACAGTTATTTTCCTTTAAATTATGAACGTCGAAGTGACGATACCTACGGTTGAAAAACCATTTTAAATTGTAGATATCATTTTTTTCTATTTTTTTTTGTGTATTCATATGCAATGGTATATTTATGTTTCAATTAATAAATACACACGTTTTCATCATCCAAAACCTGGATTATTCGGTATTAAACTGAACATGACGATAACTACTACATTCAGCTCAAACGACCGACCCAATTCAGTCTATATTTAGTAACGGTCATGTGACACTTGTTACTGAGAATAGGAACAATGTAAACACAGAATATTTAAGGCAAATGGGTAAGCTTCTCTACCGGCAAAAATATCTATGAGATGACTAGTTTTGATTTAGATATATTAAAGAACCAACATAAAAATGACGATATCTGGTATACAGCCAGTACAGAATGAGTTCTTTCCTCTGTTTGGTATTTCGATTCATCAAGTACTTTCTGAGATTAGCCCTTCCATATGTTTACGGTCATGTACGCTTTCTTCGTTTTCAATGCTTCGGGAGGGCTAATCTAAGAATGTCTATATGAAGCGGAAACACCCGTTTGCGGCGGAGGAAAACGCCCACTTTTTAGGGGTATGTGCGCTTTACTAAAACAAAAAGTTAAATATAAAGAAAGTTATGAAGCAAAAACATAACTGAATCGAGCGTTTTGTTCCAAACTCGATAAAGAAATATATACTCAGCAAAAATAGAAAGTATCCACTTTGTTTTTCGGCAAAATCTGAGTCTGTAAGAAAGAACTATCAATTGTAGCATGATTTTTATTTTAATAACATCTTTGTTTGATGTTCACACAAAATTTCTTCGAAATATACCGAATGCTTAAAAAATAAATCAAACTTTAAAAAGATAGGTGTGAAAACGAAATTAACAAAACTTAAAAAAATGTAAAAATTAGCGACAATAACAAAATTTACCAGTCTATTAAAGCCCATTCAAATACACAGAACAATGCCCAAAACCTCGCTAATATCGCATGTGTCCACCGTTACACCGAATACACTCAAAAATGCGACGTTGCATTCTTCTGACGTAACGGCTGACGAAGCATCGAGTACGTCAGGATGACCCTATCCAAAGTGTTCTGGACCTTGCAGCAGCACTTGTCCGCGAATGGACTGCATTAGCTCTAAAATTCGTCAGTCGTTACTTCAAAAGCAAGCGGCGTCGCATTCTTGCTAGTATTCGGTGTAACGGTGGACACATGAGATATGAGCGAGGTTTTGAATAATTTTTCTGTGTATTTGAATCGACTTAGACTGCTGAATCTGTGCTATTGTCGTTACCTTTACATTTGTTAAGTTTTGTTAATTTCGTTTTCACACCTATGCTTTTAAACTGTGATTTATATTTTTATTATTCGGTATATTTCGATGACATTTTGTGTGAACATCAAACAAAGATGTTATTAAAAGAAAATCATGCTACAATTGTTAGTTCTTTCTTACCGTCTCAGATTTTTCAGGAAAACAAAGTGGATACTTTTTATTTTTGCTGAGTATATATATAAATAGTTACATAAAAAAAGATGTTCCTTCTTTTTTTCAGTACTGAGTAGTTAATGTAAATAATATTGTCTCTTTTCCACATCACATCTGATATCCCTCGAACAATATGTAGGACCGAGGTATTCGCGATGATATCAGGTGTGATATGGAAAAAAGAAGAGTGATAATTTATACGTAACACAGTTTAATATACAAAATACATTATGCATATTATAACTTCATCACCGTTAAAAAGTGCAATGCGATTTAACCCGTGCACACTAAATATCCGTGATACTATCTATCTAATTTCATAATTATTATCCTATATACGATAATGTTTAAGCTTCAACCGTCCTGGTAAATCGTTTTAAACAACAGTTATGTAAATTAGGGGCTAAAATGAAGACCCTGTCTAATCACATTAACAACAGGTCCAGAAAAATCAGACATTTAATATAATTATAAACATAGACATATTTACTAAGTGTCATAGGGTAACTGTCTGTTTGAGCGTTTATTGATAAATGTGGCGTGCATTCAATATCAGTTTTGTCTTAAGTTTTTTAACGCCCCAGCCATCTAAAATTGTATAAACTCAGTTATCATGTCACGTTATTCCCATACGGTCCCGTTCTTCTTGCCTTAAGGGGTCATTTCACCAAGGATTGTTTTGGTCCCGAGAGTACCCGATTCTTTTTCTGGTCGATCGGCCGCATTTTTGCGAAAATAATCGGGAACGTGCGAGCACTGTCCCGCACTACCCTATACATTCGGGGGAAGATCTGGCGCGATCGCCTCAGTCCTCCGAGGGTCGGGTACCGAAAAAGTGATCGGCTACTGTTTTTAAAAATGTTGAAAAACAGTAGCCGATCAAAAACCGTCGGCCCGGGTCGTCTTGGTCGTCCAAGGGTCCCCTGAAGGTCCCCTTGTCTCGCCCGCCCTCTGGAGCTTTCGTATAGCCTCTGCAGCTCTCTACCGAGGGTCGTGCGTAGTTTTAATGAAACAAAACACATGCAAAAATCCTTTAAAATGTCACAAAGAATTAATTGTTACTAAATACAACAGCAAGACATATATTTACTCAAAATTATTATAAATAATAATAAATTTACAAATTAATACCAATGCCAGAGAATTATAAACCAAATATAAAATAAAAACTGCACACTTTTCTCAGAACAGGTACTGAAACAAAACACACTTGAAAACCCTTTAAAAAGTCACAAAAACTTAATTCTTTTTGGCATATTTTCTCTTGGTCCTTGGCCTCCTCCTCAGCATATTTCCTAATGTAATAACATTTTGCTGTGCTATGGCAGAACGAAGTTGTAGAGCTACAACAAGCCCCAGCACTGCTTGTTGGTCCATGACCTTCCCTGGCTGGTCAGAAAGTGATGAACGGCTTCGATCTGAGCGGTTTATATAGTCGGGCCTTTAAAAACACCGATCTCCGGCCGATCTAGGCAAATTTGGTCGGCCGAAGAACGTCCGAAGATCGTTTAAATCGTCCGAAGACCGTTTACTTTCGGCTACCTGCGTCAACATACGCCTACATTCGGCCTCTCTCGCGCGAAGAACGGCGGAAATCGAACGAAAGCGTCCTCTCTCGAGCCGGGATCGCCCATTTTCGGCCTCTCTCGGCCGAACAACGCGCAAAGATCGCTCACTTGCGCGCGAGAAGCGGGTCTCTACCGGGCCTTTGCCGGGCCTTTGCCGTGTACCTGCGGGTACTTGTGCAAACTTTCGCATACTTGCGCCCCGGAAACGTGTCGATCGCGCGAGGAACGTCCGAGAATCGTCCCCCCGCCATGGTCCATTGGTCGGGACTCAATCGGGTCAAAAAAAGGGGGCGATTGGAGGCGATCCAGGACGACAATCGGGCAGATCAAAAAATTGATTGATCGGGGACAATCTGGTCCAGATCGGGCCGATTGGAAAAAAACAATCCTTGGTGAAATGACCCCTTTAGGCCCGTTACTTTTATTACGCCACGATATCTTCTCATTGAAGGGATCCTGGCTAACAATGACTGACAATGCTCTAAGGACTGTGTGTTGATGTTTGATGACGCGTGCAATGCTTCGCTGCATTTGCCACTTATACGTTCACCGACACGGTCGTGTACCATTATTCCAAACCAATACATATACGTAGTGTTGTTCTTGTAGACCACCAACCCCGATACAGAACCGCTATATAAGTAATATTTATAGCATATGTTTTCGAGTATATGCGATTTATACCGCTTCTCGAAGGCCGGAGGCTCGAGAGAGCAGTATAAATCGCATAGGAGAAAAATATGCTATAAATGTTTTGTACCATAGCCATTCAATGCCGGTAATGGACATTTTGATTGACAGGTTGTGTGTAAACATTACAACTACGCGCGTGTAAAATCGGGTAGACCATGGTATAACTGCCGAATCTGTCATTTATAGCACGACTGGAATATACCGGCAGTTATAGCACGGTTTAGGCTCAGACCTTCAGGTTTATGAACATTATATCATAAGCAAGAACAAAGGAAAACCATTAGAGCTATGGTACAAGGATAGAGCATGAGTTTTGTACGCGTACGGGGAGATAATGCACGAGCGTTAGCGAGTGCATTATCGTCCGTACACGTGCAAGACTCATGCTCTATTGTATTTATACCACAATAACTAACATATGCTGTGTATATCCTCGGATATTACACGATGCATAGTGTGTATTTAGGCTATTGTGGTATAATATCCTATTAAAGTTCATTAAATGAAATAAATGAACAGAGTTCCATTTAATATTTTAAGTAAAACATCTTATTATAACAAGATTTTGTAAACTCATTTTGCCTATATTGACTCTCAAAATATCAGATACGAATGGTTACACTCCACTGAGTATTAAAATAAGCTTTCTAGTTGTGTGACATGTACGTAAATATGAATAAAAGGCACACCATTTGTAGAACGTCCTTAAATCAGGTATAAGTAGCGGAAGTGACGGACTGGTCCCAGAATTCTTCATAAATACAGTCGATATGTATCTTACAAAGATATTTAATCGAATACTTAATACAGGTCAATTCCCCGAGTCATGGGAACTACTCATTATGTGTCCGATTCACAAGAATGGATCGATGAATGACCCTAATAATTATCGCGGTTTTTCTCTCATAAATACAATTTGCACAATATCGATATATACGTGGCTGAACAGAATAAAGATGAGGCACTGGTTAGTTTCGAGAAGGTTACTCTACTATTGTTAACATGTTTATTTTACAAGCGTTAGCACAAAAACACCTATCTCGTAAAGGAGGTCGCTTCTATTGCCTGTTCGTTGACTTGGCTAAAGCGTTCGACACGTTGAGGCATTCAGTTATCATGGCTAGCCTAATGAGTAAAAGTGTGCAAGGGAAATTTCTAAAAATTGTCAGTAGCATGTAATCACATGGTCATTCAACGGAGAGATTGGCACAAGACAAGGGGATGTAAACAGTCCTCTGATGTTTGTGCTTTTTATTAATGACTTATCTACCATTTTGAGAGAAAAATGTCAGACTGGTATATTTGTAACAAATGACATTCCTGACATACTAACGCTGTTATTTGCGGATGATTTGGGAAACTGTGCTGAAACTACGATACAACTACAAAGACAAATACATGTTATTAAAGATGTCTGCGATAAGACAGGTATGAGAGTAAATCTCTCAAAAACCGAAGTTATAGTCTTTAGAAATGGTGGAATATTGCGTAACTATGAAAAATGGACTTCTGGCGATAGTTCGATAAAAACAACGTCCCTGTATAAATATATATATGGGGCTCATATTTACTCTCAAACTTTCATGGTCAAATGCAATACGAAAACTAGCAGCACAGGCTAAACAATCTATAAAAGCTGTTCCATATTATCAAAGTAAGATTGGTTACTTTCACAGTACAAAAATGTTTAAGATATTTGAACGGATGGTCAAACCCATACTGTGTTACGGTTCAGAAATTTGGGGCTGCGCATATTCCGACGAAATCGAATCGGTACAGTCACGAGTATGTAAATCGTTCCTTGGTATCAGCTTTTAGGTAAATAATAGCATGGCTATCGGAGAGTATGGAAGACTACAGTTGTGCCACGAATATTATTCAAGACGTATAACATATTGGTATAAACTCCTGCAAATGCCTAATACTAAATATCCAAAAAGTTGTTACAATATGCTTAAATCGTTGGACGATGTAGGTCGGAAAACGTGGGCATCAGAAGTTTGACATCTTCTTTTTAAGTTTGCATTTGGTTTCGTATGGATAGCCCAAGATATAGGTAACCCCAATATATTTATGTCCCGACTCAAGTTAAGGATCTCAGGTTACATAAAACAAGATTGGCACAGTAGTATCGAGAACTCTTCGCGATGTGACCATTACAAACACTTCAAATTTCTTTTAAACGTTGGGAAGTACATCAGTTTAGATATGCCATTTCAGTTGAGAAAAGCAATGCCACGATTTCGATGCTTAAGTCATAAACTAAATATAGAGACGGGTAGATATGTCGGCGTGGTGGATAGAGAAGAACGCATTTTCACTCGTTGTCTTATTCATAATGATATTGAAGTTATTGAAGACGAGTACCATGCGTTTTTCCTTTTGTAATAGATTTAGGTAATCGATATCTACATGCAATATCCGACATTAAATCCATCAAAACGTATTATTCTCTTCTTTGTTGTACAAATAAAACAAAGACATTTAGAATTTCATCTTGTAATCATAACATGTTAAAAATCAGAGACCAACAGGTATAAAAAATGATATATAGGGTCCTATAGAAACCACAGCGTCCGAACGCAATGACATCGTAGGTCCGCACTGTACTGCAAACAAGGACTAGAAACTACAATGAAAGAGACAAAAAACAACAGAAAGGGTGGTGAAGACAGGGTTACCGACTTGGAACAGTCAGTAGGCAATAAGGTCTACTGGTTAGCTTGAATCGATTTTATATGCGCACAATCCTCGCTATTATCCTGTCTTCAGCGCCCAAATAGACAAGACAGTGTAAACAAAACTACATCCCATCATAAGTATAGTTCGTATTCACAGTTTATCTTATTGAAATTGTGTTTGAATTGCATGACATTTAATCAGGTGGTTTGTTATAATTAACATTATGTATTATACTTGTATTGTGGGCAGGAGACCTTTGATTACAAGAAGTATTGTATATTCAAGGGTTGACAATAGGGATACCGCCTTGGAACGGTCACTCGCAAAGAAAGGCCTCTGGGGGTTTAAACCAGGTTCTATGTTGCCCAAACCTCACTCTTGCCCCTATTGGCATCCAAATAAACGGGACAGTGTAAATAAAGATATCCACGCCAGGTTATAATCTTTAACAAACAAGGCAGCATTACTAGGCAATGTAAGTAAAACACATAATTGATCATGTATATACGAGGGTGCTTCATTAAGTTCTGTCACTAGGCATATGTCCTTTGAACTGGATATTACACTGAGATAAAGTAGTGTATTTATAGTACTACTGGGTTCGCTCTCTTAAATTCCACAACAAAAATGAAGAATTTCCGGTTATTTATACCCCTGAATTACCTCCCCCTACCACACCTTTTGGATACTTGTATCTCTGAAAATGTCCTTGTTACAAAACGTTGTAAAAATTATTTGCTATCAAATACATGCATCTACCATGCTTCAGTTGTTGACTAGAGGTTGTGTAATGTTTTCGATGACCCCGGGGTTTCGTTTCTTATTTTTTTTATACAAAATAAGAATCTTACAAGGGTTCATCGAACTCGAATCGCTCTACTGTAGCTTCATGACTGGATTTTATCACCTAACTCTGACGTGTGAAAATCCAGAAAAAGTAAGACACTGGCATAGTTGACAATTTGCGGGGAAGTCTTATTGATTTTTTTAGTAGTGTTTAAGACATAGATTCCGTTCATATTTTAGTAAAAGCCTACCAGACGTAATAAATGAATGTTCCAAGGACGTGTCATGAAAATCCAAAGAACAGTTTAGTAGTAGTAGAAATCGCCACGCTTGGTGGTGGTGCCGTCAGGCAACCACCCTTAGTATTGGGAATTTTGGCGCACAAGAATTTCTACTAGAAACCAAACAGCACCAGATACAGCGCGATAAAAGTAGTACCAATTGCAAGGCTGTAAATGGGCAAAAGATCCGTATATTAACACCATATTGATAAATGTGTTGGTAAGCACTAGGTGATTTTAACGTGCGTTTAAGTAATACACTGGTTTTGAAGGGATTTGATCCTGTACAAATTAATGCGCATATGTCTTATAACGTAAACAAGCGTATACATGAGGTTGGGAGTAAAAGTCGTACCGTACTGTATATAACAAAAACAGCAGGTGCGTAGTACGGATAATACCGAAAGTAGCAATTAATAGTTTAGTTACGAATCTAATAGAGATTATCGGTATATAATCAGTGTATAAAGGATGTATATAAAGACAAACGATAATGCTTATTAGTTTATTTATATCCTATATTAGAACAGCATGCATACATGAAATAGATATATATCAGATTTAATTGGATAATAAATAGAATCCGTGCCGTACGTACAATTGAAGAGTAAGTAATTCGATTACCATGATATTAAATTGAATTGAATTGGGGTTTTAAGGCGCACCAACACATGCAATGTTATATGGCGCCTAACAGAAACGAACATGCCAGACTCATACTCCATGTACATCGAGATAACATATGGAGAACGGGCCTAGAACCTTCTCACCCTGAACTGCAAATTATATTGTAGACACTCCATTTACGCTGGAGCCACGTTATAATTTTTCTGCCACTGCTCTAGTGATATGAGCGAGATGGCACCTGAAACAATGCAGGGGTCATGATGAAGATCTTTAATGAGCATGAACAAAAAATGATAAAATGAACATGAATTTGGGGGGTTCTACTCCTCTGCCTTCCCCCCACCAACGGGACATCTCTTTATCTTCTTTATTCTTTATTTCACCAAGGTTTACATATTAAGCAAACAACAATGGAATCAACATAGTCAAGGAAAAAGAGTCTTTAAGTAGACTCTGGACAAACTCTAGACAGTCAACATAATACATTGTCTAGATAATTAGATAACAAACACAATACCTCTTTCCCACCTCCCACCTAATCACGTAATAGGTGGGAAGGAGATATTGTGTTTGTATGTCAATGTATTCTATAATAAACCATACGTTTGATGTTCTTTTCTCCGTCATTTCGATACCATACACATTTACAAATGCAGATATAATTACGTACACTATTGGTGGATACTATTTTAAGTTTTTAAGTTTTGTATTTTGTATTTTTTCTTAAACTAAAAAGAAATGTTTTATATGTTTATCAATATTCAAGATTCAAGATTCAATCTTGAATCTTAAGTATGGACAAAAAAAGATAATAATTCACAGACGGTCTTATATCTTAGTATCTTTACAAGATTGTAGTATCAAACCATACAATTATTTTCATCAATTCATTTCAATATTTTATTTGGCATAACATGTACATGTTTGTTGCCTAAACAAGGCGGAATACAATACATAACATGTCAGAGAAGTGAACAAACATAGAGAATGAATACATATATTACCCTGGAATAGTTATAATTATTACGCTCTATCAATGGCATTTTATCACATGTTCTTACCATTATCAATATTGTTTTTAAAAATCATTTATATTTAAAGAATTTAGAACAATACGAGTACATAGAACCTCTGACTACCGTTACATCAGACTACAAGTATTTATTATTATAATATTTTTTTTATAATTATCCTAATTCAATGTGAAGTTTTTTTTTTTTAGCCATATCGCCACCGAAAACGTCTTTGCAGAACTCCTATTTTTCCGACATTCAAGGGGCGATAACTCTATCATGCATGATTGAATCTGATTGGTTTTCGAAAGGAATTGATATCCCATGCGAATGTTGTGACCAACTTTCTCTGACATTTATTCCCGTTTGACACTTATAAATACATAAAGTTACCTCGCTAAAATTTGCATTCTTCAATTTTACGTTTTAATTTAACACATTGCCTTTATTTATTTCTGAATTAATTCATTGTGTTTGGTGCATTCTGTAGTATAAACACGCGCCATACACATTGATGGAACTTTCTTCTGTGTTGGAAATAATGACAGCCAGCGCATATCTTGTGTTCAAAATTACCTTGTTAAGACGAGGATTCTCGCGTCTTTACAACTGGACATAACCGTCGTATAACTAAATTTAAATTCGACATACGTGTATCAACTTCGATATAAATACTATTTCGCACTGGACTTCAATGTAAACAAGTACACCAGGAACAATACATTCTGTCATAAGACATTATTCGACGGCAAGCGAGTGACAATGCTACTACAGGATTCATATTCGTTGGAGAAACCGACACTTTATAATTCCAGTGTTTCATTGTTTTACTGTGTCTAGGATGTAATATTTAACTCTGGGAGTTTACGTGGTCATTAAACATGGACTTCTTTTATTCAACAAATACACATTGATGCCATTTCTTTCAAGAACATTTCTGGAATTCAACTATATACAATACTATGTGTTCATATACTGCTATACTATTACTTATGAAATATGTATTATCGACAACAATAAAAAACAGTCAGCATATTACAAACTATCCAGTTCTCGTTTTATTAACCCCCAGTTCCCTGACGGTCGTAAATACCGTGGTGACAATATCTTCACTTTTTATCCCCCGCATATTAGGCGGAGGGATATAGAATTGCCATTGTCTGTCCTTCCGTCCGGTCCCATAATTTTGGTTAATGCCTCATCCGATTTCAATAATATTTTGCAAAAATGTTAACCATCTTAGTACGCAAACTCGTTTTTTTTCGGAATCAATACTTTCTGAGTGGCACCGTCCATCATCACTTTCAGTGCTTGGATTCTATATGTCTTTATTAACAAAGAACAAAGACGGTCACGTTTGACCATTGTGGAACCTTGGTGCAATTAGTTGAAACTATTGAAATGTGACTGTATATTTAAAAGAATCTACGTCACTGTTCCATTGGTTCAGTGTCTGCATTTTTATTTGCTTGATGAGGTGTAAACTTTGCAAGCCACAAATTATAACCAAAAGCATTCAAAGCATCTTGAATTGGAGTTACATAGCAATAACTACCATCGCTATTTCCACCAGCAAGAATGCCAACAGGACGCAAGTCGTTTTTGTCACCCTGATACACAGAAAAAACAAGTGCACCGGAGTCACCTTGCTGTGCAAATGGACGATGAGCCAAACCCGATATTACAATCTGGTTATATAGCCTTATTTGAGCAGTACTATCAAAAAGCATATCTCTGCATACATTAGAGCCAACTTGTTCAATGTTTCCAACTGTGATTTCCGTTTCACTGCCATATTTGATGATTTTCATCCAGGAAACATGATTGGGGTCGCCGCAGATTATTCCAGATGTGTATTCCATCGGATCCGTACTGGTAAAACCTGGTAAAAAGACAATATATAGAGGATATTTGTTTGTTTTGAGTGAATATTGGATTTATTTCCGTCGAAAAGTGAGAATACTTATATTTTCACCAGTGCTTTAGCACGAAGGAAAATATTTGAGTTTTCTCACCTCGAGCTGAAAATAAATCCTATATTCACGACAGACCAACACATATTCTATTTATTATATACTCACAACCTGGAAATTTATGCAGAAAAAATATAATGCGCCAAAACAATGACGTCAATAACGTCAACAACGTAAACAACGTCAACATTGCATGACATCATTTTGAGTGAAAATATAATATTATGTTTACATGTGAATTATGTTACTATTTCACTGGAAAGTATATAATAAATCACATAACGTTTTTTTTTATTTATTACTCGACCAGGGGCGTAGCGTGACCAAAATATCAATTACTTACGGGGGTAGGTGTGGGCTGGTGTGTGTCGTGGGGGTGGCCTCCCCCGGGAATTTTTAAAAAAATGAACGCTCGTACGTGACTTCTGGTGCATTTTAGGGTCAGCATGTACCTCCCCTTAGGCTCACATTTTTATTGCGTTTTTCGAGTTTTTCGAGTTTTTATTTTTTGAGCCTTCGTTTGAAAAGTTTACTCACGTGATAAAATGAGTATGGCACGCTACGCGCCTGTCGACATTTTACAGATTAAACCCCGAATTGTTTTCCGTCTACTCAAAACATCTATAAGCGGTATAATAGGTTGTAGTATTTGTAAAATATTCAAAATAGAAAACATTATGGGATGGGATACTGTTGCTAATATTTATCCGATAGACCACGGCGTTAGCACACTCGTCCACTACATGATGACTCTTATGACAATAAGAACATTTTTGTCTCCTTAAATGGTCAACTTCCATGGGCTGTTCATGTGTCGGTTCATCATTCTGATAATGATGACTGTCCTTAACTGAAACCTCTTTCTAAGGTTCTATTCTGCTGTTGCAGTAGCAATTACATCTTGCAACGTGTTTGGGTTGGTTCGCATGAGACTCGAAGTTTCATTCCATCGTCATGGAGACCATCGATAAAATATCCTATCAATTGCCTACCCTTAACGTATTGGGCCTGACCTGCAAAGGCGTCATAACCTAAGGCAATAGGACGTTTGGCATACATGTATTTTTTGAGGTAAAAAATTTGGAAAAATAACAAAAACTGCTGATTTCTGGAATAATTCAATAAAAATATATTTTAAATGTGTATTCATTATTTTATTGATCCATTTAAGTGTAACGATATATTCCTATGAGCTGATAAATACATATAGGGATAAATATGGGTCTTTTGGCAAAAAATATGGAAAAATAGCAGTAAAAAACCCCACTAAAACTGCTAATTTCTGAAAACTTTATTTCTTTAACGTATCTCTTATTTTCTTTTATCAAATTTGGTACAATAATACTATTTTATACATTCGGATTATTTTTAAAAGGGTCCACAAGGGTTCATGAATCCCTAAATGTATTTATTTTTTGGTCAAAATGTTAGAAAAATAACTAAAACTGCTAATTTCTGAAATATTTCAATAAAAATATATTTTGAATGATTATTAATTATTTTATTCATCCATTTAAGTGTATTGATATATATGGGAATGAAATAATAAATAAAGAAGGGATAAATATGGGTCTTTTGGCAAAAAATGGAAAAAAATACTAAAACTGCTGATTTCTGGAATAGATCAATAAAGATATTTTATAGCGTATCGCTTATTTTCGTTTACCATATAAGGTATAATGATGTTTTATACATTTTTTTCTAGGTTTTACAGGGGTCCCAAAAGGTTCGTGAATCCCTAAATGAATGCATTCTTTTAGGGTAAACGAATAACTAAAAATGCTGAATCCTGTAATGAACATGTATTTTAAATTCTTATTCATTATTTATTTATTATTATGAACTGTCCATTATGTGGTCCCGCCTTAATTCCATTAAGTGATGCGAAAGCTTATATTAGCAGAATTTTATAACGGATATTTCGACAATAAAGCACGTTTAAAAATATTATTTTAATGAGAAAATACGATAACTTTTGAAAATTACCTATTAAATGGTTTAATTTTACAATATGCAAACTTTTTAAACCGAAATTAAGGCTTTATTTCATACCCCGATCAACCAAGTTTTTGCTTCTTGGAGATGGGGTTGGATGAGGTATGAAAGTTAATACGCGGACCACGTAATGAGAATATTCCCAATTTCCTATAACACACTCGGTGTAATAAAAACCTTTCATGTAATTAAATACATAAATGGAGAGGGAGAGAGAGAGAGAGAGAGAGACAGACAGACAGAGACAGAGAGACAGATAGATAGATTGATAGATAGATAAAGGGATACATGTGGGTATTTTGCCAAAAAAAAAAGAGAGAAAAAAGAATTAAAACTGCTGATTCCTGCAATAATTCTATAAAACATATTTGTATTAGTTTTCGTTTTGACTGTGTAACTTTTTGTTTAAATCTTTATATAAGAAGGAAACTTTATATGTAAGCTATCTTGGGTGCGGTCTTGCGAGTACATGACGGGTGTGACCTGTACGTGTATGTGTGTGTGTATATTGTTACCTGCTGTATCTACATTCTGTACAAATATGTAGGTGTGGTCTTATATGTAACAAGACAGGTATGGCCTGCATCTGTGTGGGAATGGGTAATTTGAAGCCCGCTACTCTAGGTTCTTTACAATGTGTGGGTGTGTACTTACTTGTAACATTACAGGTATGGCTTGTATATGTATGAGTGTGAGCTACTTGAAGCCTTCTGATTCTGTATGTTCGTCTGTACAATACGTGGGTATGTTCTTACGTGTAACATTACAAGTGTGGCCTGTATGTGTAGGAGTGTGAGCCACGTGAAGCCTTCTGACTCTATTTGCTCGCCTTACAATATGTGGGTGTATATTTACGGGTATGGTATGACCTTTATCATTTTGAGTGTGAGTAGCTTAAAGCCTTCTGGTAGTATGTGGGTGTGTACTTAAGTGTCACATGACAAGTATGGATTGTATCTATATGAGTGTCGGTACAATCCACAATATGTGGTGTAACACAATAGGAATGGCCTAATTCTGTATGAGTATGGACTACTTGAAGACTTCTGAAGCTATGTTCTGTCCAGTACATGGATGTATACATAAGTGTTAATTGACACGTGTGGCCTATATTTATATGAGTATTGGCTACTTGAAACATTCTGACCGTATTTTCCATATAATATTTGGTAGTCGGCTTACATGTAACCTGACATAACTGGCATGTATGGTCTGTATATATGAATAAGTGTGGGTAACCCACTGTCTCAGTGTTGTGTCCAATATGGGGTTGTGATCTTACATGTAACATGACAGGAAAGGCCTGTATCGGTATGAGTATGGGCAACTTCAAGCTTTCTGTATCTACAAGTATTCTATGCAATATGTGGGTATGTAACACCACTAGAATGACTTGTATCTGTATGAGTGTAGGTATGTTGTAACACGCTTCCTCTTGATTCTGTACAATATGCGAGTGTATATTTAAGTGTAACATAACATGTATGATCTGTATCTCTTTGGGTGTGGGCAGCTTGATGCCTTCAGCATCTACGTTCCGTACAATATGTGTCTCTGTACGTACGTGTAACATGACAAGTATACCCTGTATCTGTATGAGTGTGGCTATCTTGAAGCCCGCTGCCTCTACGTTCTGTACAATACGTGTGTGTGCGCAACTTGAAGCCTTCTGCATCTATGTTCTTTATATGTGTTAACATGACATGAAAGACCTGTATCGGTATGAGTGTGGGCAACTTGAAGCTTTCTGTATCTACAAGTATGTTCTTTACAATATGTGGGTATATAACACGACTAGAATGACAAGTATCTGTATGAGTGTAGGTATGTTGAAACCCGGTTCCTCTTGGTTTAGTACAATATGCGAGTGTATACTTAAGTGTAACTTAACATGTATGATATGTATCTCTTTGGGTGTGGGCAGCTTGATGTCTTCAGCATATACGTTCCGAACAATATGTGTCTCTATACTTACGCGTAACACGACAGGTATGCCCTGTATCTGTATGAGTGTGGCTAGCTTGAAGCCCGCTGCCTCTACGTTCTGTACAATACGTGTGTGTGCACAACTTGAAGCCTTCTGCATCTATGTTCTTTATATGTGTTAACATGACATGTACGGCCTATATCTGTTTGAGTGGGTAACTTGAAGCATTGAAGCTTTCTGTATCTATGTTTTGTGCAATACGTAGGCATTCTTACATGTTAACATGACATTTATGGCTGTTTATGTTACTTGTAATTTTAAGACACTGCTTCTGTGTTCCATACAATGCATGGGGTATATCCGTACCTGTAACATGAAAGGTAAAGGCCTGTATCTGTATGGGTGTGCGTAATTTGAGCCACCATTTATATGTTCTGAACACTCTTACGTGTTACATAAGTATGGCCTGTATGAGACTGTATGGGTGTGGGCAATTTGAAGCTAGCTTTCCTACGTTCTGTAAAGATATGGATGAATACTTACATCACAGGCGTATCATAATGCAATCTGGAAGAATGACTTTAATATGCTAAATAGGAGTCTTAACCTCAACAAAATACAAACATTTAATATATTATAGAGGAGCTTAAATCTAAACCAAAGTTAAGTCATAATTAAGAATATATTGCTATCTTGAAATGTGATTAACATAGTAACATAGTGTCGGGTGGGATGGGGTAAGGTGAGGGGTGGGGGACATTATTACAGAGCAGCTTAAATCTAATCCAAAAATAAAAACTGTGTAAATGTTTTTTTGGGGATAAGCCATGATTAAGAATATATTGCAATATTTAAGCATTTTGTTGTATGCTAAAAAGGTTAACATGGTTGGAGAGGGGGTGTGGGGGTGGGGTGGGGTGCATTTAATATTTTATAGAGGAGCTTACATCTAAGCCAAACACAAAATAAAACATTTCTGTGTATTAAATTGTCTTTGTGTTAAGCCATAATTAAGAATATATTGCCGTATTTAAGCATTTGGATGGCGGGCATTTTGAAATGTGCTAAAAATAGTAACAGAATGACCTGTGACCTTGGGGAACCTTTTCGATTTTCAAGTTAGACTACAACTATTATCACAGAAAGTTTGGTGCTTTTGTCCACTCTGTCCACATCCGATCATTTTGGTCCCTAGCTATAAATGTTGTATACGGTCATAAATGAATTGTAGGTAGGATAAATAATGCAAAGAAATGCTATGTGCAATTTTTGACAAATTACGTCAAGTAATTATGGATGCGCAGCGAACAAGCGATTACAAACATGATAACGGACGGACAGACGGATGCCGCATTATTGCAACAGCTCCGATTTGATTTTAAGCATTATCGCTTAAAGACAATGACATGCGTAAAAGTAACTTTGACATTCACATTAGCGTTTGTTTAGTGCTGTGTGGCGGCCGTAAAATGTTGCCCCGACTATAAATCGGTAATATGCTATTACTTACTGGTCCTTAGAGATCATCAACCCCAATCTATGTGGCTTTACAGTAGTATATCGCGCTGAAGCCGGTGCTAGGAGGGGTGAGAGGTGTTGCCCTTTACATTACCTGTCATGAACAGACTCAATAACAACGAGTCTGCTACAATTATCTCTTCTTTGTGTTTGTTGCTTCCAAGGGATCCACTTTTCAGTATTTATTGCATATACCTGATATCAGGTACTAACTGTGTTATCACTATTTTATGTGTATTTGCTCTTAAGAAGCGATACAAATATTATAATTTTAATACCTGCATGTGTAAAATCCCCTTCTGGGAACAAGCCTGTATTAGGACGTCTAGTTGGATCTGTGATGTCAATGAGGGCAAGCTCATAACCAGCCTCTCCGTACTTGCCTAGTCTGTATACAGCTTTCACTATTTGGCCGAAATGGGAATGACTATTATCTTGCTGAGGTTGATATACTTTACAGTTAACAATTGTGTTATTGTTTTGCAAATGGTCCTGCCATGTGTCAGGCAAAACTACATGTGCTGGTACTATGAGACCGACACGGTCGTTAGACAGTTCTACAACAGCGCCGAGTGTTCCACTCTTTGGAAACTCACCGGTGATTTGACAACCCATTCTTAAGTGTTGATAGTACTCTTGGGAGCGTTTACCATACAAATGAAATGTTCCTTCTCGCACGTCAGTGGGTAAACCGTTTATCTCTTTTGGAAACTGGTCTTCTGCAATCGGTATTAGTCCTTTAGCATGCACATACAGAACAATGCATGTCTCCTTTATTATAGTATGTGATTGTTTCCCATAGTTTTTAGACTTCACAGAACATGCTTGTATAATGCTGAGATTTGAGTGTTGATCTAAAAGGTTTTCTGATATATCAAAAAAGTTGCTATTCACTTTGTTCAATTCGTCATCTGTAAGCTTCTTATTATTTTTCTCTTCACTAAACATTACATCGTTGTCTTCTTTGCTGTGAGCATTAATGTCTATGAATTCAATATCTAGTGTACTGAGTGGCTTGTGTAACATGACCCTAGCGGCGCTTTCGCGATCCGTACACTCAACGACAAATATAATCTGGTTTTCGTTTTCCGGTTTGAATGCGGCCCATACCCGTTTGAACTCGCTGCTCATTTTCTTTAAACCATTAATATTTCGTGTACACCAGTCGGTAACCTCTTGCGATTTTCGTCCGTTCCACCAACATAGTTTATTGAGAATGGTTATGTCAATCAATTCTTCTTCTTTAGTTACGAAAGCCAAGCTTACCCCAGACGCATCTAGAAAATAGTTAACAGATGAGCAATACAATGTATTTACCAAATCATTCAAAGCTATACTTAAACTTGTACTATCTTATGAATATGAATGAATCACGGGTGAAGTTGTTTTAATTTGACGACGAACATCCAAAACATCGGTATATAAGGCACAAATCGATGCGTAACATATCACATTTTATCTAGCTTGTGTACATGTAACCTCGATGAATATACGGCTTCCGATTACATTATAGTTCATAAAACAAATTGTTGCCCGGAACGGGGTTTGAATCAGGGGCCTTGGGCTTTTGTTATTTTAACGTAAGTATTTATAACTACTTGACGACGGATATTGTATTTGATCACTAATATGTATTGCACAATAACTAGCTCACACACGCGCACAACTTATCAACTGCTTTATACAATTCGAGACATACTTATTTTGAGACGGAATCCTAGTTTTAGTTTAATAAAATATAGTATTACACCACGCAAAGGTTAATTTACAAGTGCGACATTATTGATTATGAAGTGACACATCTTAAAGGGGCAACATTCCCTACCCTGGTAGGGAGAAATTGGAGGTGTGTCTTTATCAATTACACCAGCTATGTAGCCTGTCAGTTATAGTGAATTAATCATGTAAACAAATCTCTCTTCAAGCAGACGACAGAAAACTGTTGTTAGATATCAGCCAGGAGTAAAGTTTTTTAATCCAACAACTCCAAACTACATAATTTCTGTTTATTTTATTGGAACTGTGACAATTTACTTCCCAGTTACCATGTATATTTTTTATTGTATTGTCATCTATATATTATCCACTGCACTGTGTATAACATAAAACAGAATTGCTATGAACTTTTACACAAATGTAATGTGATCCAGCAACTATTTTACATGTTATCAGTGAATGAATGAATGAATGAAAATTAATTGCCAATTATAGTTGGTCTGGAGAAACAGGCTTTATTTACTGCAGTACACAATATATGGTATAATTTGGACATTTATGGTGGTAGGAATGCATTTTCAAAATGAAGCATAACTGTACTCATTATTGTTAGGAATGGCTGAACATGATGGAGATAATAAGATAAGGAATTACATCTTATATAGGCCTAGTTATGATTAAGGAACATATACATCTCTGAGCCTAAGGAGGAATATTCAATTTTCATAGGTGGTGTATAGAAGCTACTGATTCTGGTGTGTTTCTGATTCTGATGTGAAAATGATAAAGATAAATTGTTATATGGAACACATGAATAGTCACAGATTTAAACATCCCATCTCAGAGTATTACTATGGAGGTTTACACACAAACGTACTACCAATCTCCATGCCATAATGTGTGTCGTCTGCTGTAAACACTACCACGTGTATTTGTGTACGTTTTTCAGTTCATAACCCGACAGGCTCGTCCCCTATATTTTCAAATATTTGTCAGTTGGGTTTAAACATTTATTTGAAACTAGGAGTAAGAGATACTTTTTCACAATTTCTTTTTTACTAATACAATTGTTTAATATCAGACTACTTCTGTGCCAAATATTGAATTTTTTAATGAGGTGGAATTTTCAATATTTTGGGAAAGGTGTCCCTGATTTAAACTATGTACAAATTTAAATGAAAAACCTGCCCCAGCTCCATCTAGTGGCTTTTATACGGCAGCTGGGCTTTTAAAGTGTGTTCACTGAAATATGTTATTTCGTAACATAATAAATAGTAGGTTATATACCGAGAAAGACAAACCTTCTTTGCTGTAAATTATAATGCAACCTGTGTACAGGTACGATGAGCACAACTCGATGTCTATAAAGTAAATGATGTCTTGTGTTAAATTTGATGGCTTAAATATCCTTTCTTACCATGAGCTGGTTAATATAAAATTACAAAAAGAGACACCCCTACAAAGCGGCATGCTATTTAAATAGGGTGTTTGTAGCTTTAATGACCATTTCTTAACGCTACCTGGTCATTAAAAAAGCGCGGAAAGCTTCCTTATTTGGTGGTACCATGATATATCGCCAATTAACTGAAGTATATATATTGAGGCCCGGTAAAAGTTTCCTTTGAATAGCATTGTTATAATGAATATTATTTAAAGTTCTCCGCCCATGTTTTGTTTCATGAACATGTTTATGTTTATTTAATATCGAAATCAATACACAACAACAGATATTTACAATTCACACATTGCGAGCAAAGCGAGAATAAGATTTTATTTGATGACGTAGAAAACATTGAACAGGTAATTAATCCACAGGTAAATGTATATATCTGGCAATAGTTGTGTCGCTATACACTTCAGATTTACCTCATACTATTTTTTTCTTACAACTTGGTTGCGGTTTTAAATAAATGTTTCTCTTCGGGACTATCAAGAAATGTTCAAATGATGTTTAAGAGTTAAATTTGTTAATTGATAATACTACCAAAAGGGTGGCCATTCATCTTTAAGGAATAGCTATATAATACTTCGAACTTCACTTTAATGAAGAAAAAACAAGTTTACCATTTATGTACATTGTTGAATCTATTATTTTTTCCAATATATATAGTTAAAGCTTATATTATTTACTTAATTTTAATCTCGATAAACTAAAGTGGCAATTCCCTTATGTAAGTTTCCCTCATTTGGTATAACTTAAAGGCAATGACATCACATTAAAGCGCGTTTTATGAAGTTATGTATTATTGTTCGGGGCGCTTGTTTCAGCCAAAGGTTTTTCTGCAAAATCTTCAGTAATTAATACTAACTCAGTTATATATCATTAGAACTGGTGTTTTAAGTGGTAAATAAAAATACCTTAGTTTTGAAAATCGGTTGAGAAATAAATATTTTACAGCCCAAACGAGTTTTTGATGATGTTTGTCCCATGTAAATTCCTTGTTGATGCGACAGCAGAAAATTAAGAAATTTCATATAACTTCAGTTAGCCTTCATATTTTGCAATAAAACTTTCAGGTTGTCTTAATTTACGAATATCCAACAATTTAAAACCATTTTCGGATAAAAATTCTAAAAATAGGTGTTTTTCGAATTATTCATTCAGCATTCAGCAAATTTTGCATTGAAAATGCCCCATCAAAAACAGCTTTCGTGCATAGAATTTTTATTTCTCAATCGATTTTGAAAAATAAGGTAGTTTTATTGAGGCCAGAAAAAAAACACCATGTGTTTCTCGACCGTCCCTATTTTTTTGCGCCGACCTTACAGTTTATCATAAAAAAGGACGAACAAACTGGGTACGATGATTTACCGATTCAGTAATGTACGGAAAGATTGAGTACGAAAACTGCGCTAAAACATGGCTGCCTCCATGGTGCACTGCGCGTCCGTTTTGGCTTTTACAATTGGAAAATGCAGCCATGGGACAGAGCAGAAGTTTATAAAAAAAATTAAGCACGACATGCTGCCCGCAGATTTGTTCTTCCAATACCACCCAGCCTCAGGAAATGATAAAATTCAATCTTTTCAGTCATATTTAAGATGGAACTCTCAGGGTCGGAGCTATTGTGATCACGTTTTGCCTGCCTGCCGTCCGTCAACAAATAAACTCATAAGGACAGAAAATATTTGTTTTCAATTACTTTTATTCAAAACAAACAAGTTAGATATTATGAGCTTATTTTCCTTCTCTCCTTTCTAAATCAATACAAATTAACTACTAGACAAAGTTAAAGATACCTTTAACATCGTCCAAACCACAAGGGCAACAAAAACAATATAAAACACAACCCCCCCCCCCCCCCCTAACTACCTACCCTATTTTTTTCCAGCTGCGTAACCAGAAACACAGGTTTTTTTCTGGCCTTATCACTAAAAATGTCTGCTTCACTTATATACAACTACTTTAGGTACGAATTTTATTTTGTCTCAAAAGTCAAAAAACTAATTTGGCTGAAACAAGCGCCCCAAACAATAGTGAGTGTTTAAGAATGTTAATATAATAGAAGAAACCCAGATGTGGCGACCGAAGAGAGCGAAGAGAGCGAAGTTTTAATTTTTATTTCGTTAACTTTCCACTTAATAAATACTAAATACATAGGTTGTACTTAATAAAACAGAGCCATAATGTTACCATTATACCAATTATACCTTTCATTTTACCAATAACCTTTTTATTTTCACTAAAATCAAATGGATTCTTCGGGTCATTATCGCTATTATCAAAAAGTTCTTTATCCTTATAAAAATCTGCATACAAATATTTTGTTTTAATTGCATAGCAAAAAGAATCAGTATCAGTAAACAGTAACTTAACTTTCTTATCATATTATACATCAAATATTTTAAGTCTAAAATACACATATCAACATAATAAGGGCTATTAAAAGCTAGTTTTTTTCTATTTATAGCAAATACATGTTCATTAAAGATTTCGCAAGCAATAAATGAAGGTCTTGCTGCATGTTTTAAAAGGACCTCCTCATCAAGAGTCAATTTGACATTGACTCTCTTTATAAAATTTTCCATATCTTACCAAAAACTGAATTGTTCATTAGTTTAAAGAAATCCTTTTCAAAAGCATTCTTGTCAACTGTTTTTTAGCATTGTTAAAGTTTATGTATACTTTTAGCCACTCTGATTCATCAAACTGTAGTATTCTATGTATTTGTGTTACCTTAAATCCCAATTTTTCATACAGTTTTAAATTTCTGTAATGCACAACATATTTCGTTTTATCCTTTACTGTTGTGGTTGAGACAAGTTTGTTAACTTTACTAATCCTAAATTAAACTATTTCTTTAAAGTTTTACAATAATCTGATAACCATTCATCTTTTATATTTAATCTCTCAAGAGCAAGAGGTAGTCATTGTGTGAGTCATGTAGTTTTTCAGGTTACTGAAGATTACAATCCACAATGTAATTTGATTTTCCTTTTTCGACCTTATTGACCACTTAAAGTTGCCAGTAGGCCGTGGTTGCCACATAGCCTATCCATACAAGTTATTAGCATCAAGATATATTATGTACTTACTTTCTTTTTCACTGTCATAGTTTTTCATATATGTTCATATATATTATTACCCTTTGAATATATACTGAACAAACTTTTTGCTGAGTTTTTGAGAGCGTATAAAAGCTTAAACAGCGTTTTAAAAAAACAATGTTTGATGTTTGAAAGCACACTTGTGTACTAAATATCCCATTAAACAGGTTCAAATTTGCCAAGCAATAATCTTTTATGGATATGGAAATGTTAAAAGGATGTAATTTGATGATTGTTGATAATCAAAAGCTGCCATCTACACAATATGTGTTATGTTTTTTTGTGAATCTTTTGGTAAGGAACATTTAGAGAATATTGTCTTGGACAAATTTCGGTAATTTTCGTTAATTTAATTTGTTTTTGTGGCTAAAATGCATGTTTTAAGAAAAAGGGCGCTAACTCCCTTGTGTATTTGGACTATTGTTGGCTGTCTATCTTATTATTCTTAAAACATCATTATTTTTTTTCTGTTTCCTGTTTTGCTGACAATCAACATCAATGTAGCATATGCTTTATTTCCAGTATTTAAGTGCTAGCTATATATATATACTATTATTACTTATAATAAGTTTCTCCACAGGTTTTGGACATTATTAATATCCCATTAGTTGATGTCCCTTTAAGGTCGTTTGTTTGTAAATGTTACAGTCTCGTCCAATGTACGTTTGTGTTGTACCTTGTTCTGTACTGTGAATGTCATGTGACGTCATGTACAAATAGTGAGTACGTAGGCACGGGTATTAGACCAGCAAAACTAGTTATGATAGTATTAGGGTGTGACAGTTTGAGGTTTGAGATGTATTCACTGCACGTGTAACATTTTACCCATAATCCCACATAACAACCTCTAACCCCGCCTTATTCCGCCCAGCTGTTAGACATTCTCCTACATACGGTATCCGAGAGATGTCGTGTGACTGAACTCAGTATACTAATAAGATATTAGAATTGTTCTACCTCTGAACATATATTTATAATATCCTATCAAGCCGTTGTCGAGTGCTGGTAAGCATTGTTTTATCATAAATGGATATTGTTGAATTATTGAATTGTTGTATTGTATGAATTACTGAAATAATGAACCGGTAACGGAAATTGTATTATATATATTCCGATATTAGATATTCATTTCATTGTTTCAGGTTTCAATAGATCATCTAACTGTCTATTGCGTCACATAATAAAAGAACAGAAACTAGAATGGCTTCAATCCCTCTTAAATGGAACCCACAGTTTACAATGGCGACCACGACGAGACGTGACGATAGGACGATAAAATCAAAAAGCCGGCACGGACAACGAAGCGGCTATTAGCAGGAAAGCTAACTCCCCGAAGTCGGTAGGACTTTGATCCCCACGACTCGTCGGAGAAAACTACACCGAAGACGTCCGGTAATTCCTGAACAAGAAGGTCGCTTCGGAAAATTCGGGCACGTAGATAGAGAGAATCAAGGCGGAATAGATCGATGCAGACCCCGTTCCCCATCTAAGATGTCCCCCTAACCCCATAAACTAAGCGATCCCAGTAAAGATTTGTGCACCTCGCGAATTAACATTTAGACCGGCTCAACGGAAAAATTCTGACATTTTTGCGCGGAAAAAAGTGAACACCAGCGGATGAATCTAACAAAGGACAGAACTATTTTTTCGTGAACAAAATGTGTTGTGTAAAGTGAATTGTTTATTTATGTGTAATTTTAATAAGGAAACTTTTGGAGGACCAAACTGTAAGTTGTTTTCTTAAATTATTGGTCATTTTATAAATACCATTCTTTAACGATAGGGCATCATATGTTGTGAATCGCGCGTTTTCAGACAACAGTCATCTCGCGCACTCACGTCTCTTCAAAGGGTTAGGTCTATATTATCTTTCAATGTCAACATTTCAGTCAGATATCATTTGCGTTATTAACATTTAGGGTGTAAATCCAACCATAGCCAAAGAAAATACTCGTTTTGTAGGGTCCGTTTCGTAAAAAGGCGAAACAAACAAAAGCTCTACCCGAGTACAGATTTCACGAGAGTGAATTATCTATAACACATGGTTATTTGGGTCAATATACATTGAGGCATACATATTTTGCGGCGTGTAAAGAATTTCCCACGGTAGTGAAATTTGAAGACAATACGCAGGGTTACCTAATTGTAAGTTGTTATCGATTGTTTTCGATTATAATTTAGCGTTTGATAGTAATAGCGGTTACAATTAAAGAAAATATTTTTCGGTAAACGAGTTGTTGACGTTCAAACGCAATTGTCATATATGTTCGCGGTTATGATGTTATAGACTAATCAAGTTATTACAAGTAAACTTCTTCAGCAGGGTTTTCGTTATCACAAACTACGTAGATCTTTCTCTAAATTCTACCGCCGCAACGAGGGCCTGCTGGAAAAGTACAACACCAACCTTAAGACACTTCTGCGACTAGGCATATCCCAACCCTCATTTTATGGAGGTGTGGTCTATAGACTTCGAAAGTTAAAGGGGTCTGACGGGTTTCCTGACCGCTTACACATTTAATCAGGAAGTCGTCAGAAAAGGATATAACCCTTTGGTTTTACAGCGCACTGCATGTTTAGTGATTGACCCCTCTACAGTCCGTCATTACGCCTCCCTTTTAACTTGTGCGATGACTGGACTACCTCTTGGGACTCTATGATTGTACCTACTGAAACCCCAACTAAGGGAGGTGGGTGCATGAGCTTTCGTCCCTCGGTTTGTCTGGTCGTACCCTAGATTGGTTTTCTCTTTAGGTGCAACTACTATGGTTGTTCTGTACGATTCAGGATACATCCTGAGATGTTTTATTATTTTGTATGTGTCTCTTTAGTTAGTTTCTCAGGATGTGGACTTTATTGTTAGATAATTCCTTTTGATGGGATGTAGTTTTGTTTACACTGTCTTGTCTATTTGGGCGCTGAAGACAGGATAATAGCGAGGATTGTGCGCATATATAATCGATTCAAGCTAACCAGTAGTCCTTATTACCTACTCGACCGTTCCAAGTCAGTAACCCTGTCTTCACCACCCTTTCTGTTTGTTTTTTGTGTCTCTTTTCATTTTTGTTTACACTGTCTGCGCTGAAGACAGGATAATAGCGAGGATTGTGCGCATATAAAAGCGATTCAAGCTAACCAGTGGGCCTTATTGCCTACTGACCGTTCCAAGTCGGTAACCCGTCTTCACCACCATTTTTTTTTTCATAGTATTTTCAAGTCCTTCTTTGCAGTACAGTGAGGACCTACGATGCCTTTGCGCTCGGACGCTGTGGTTTCTATAGGATCCTATATCTCATTTTTGTTTACAATCGTGATAATTACGAGATAATTAGTTTAAGCCATTAAGCGGGTGTTGGTCCTTCAAAGTTGTTGGTTATGTATAGGATATGTTGTATTCACTGTATAAAGCAAGATTTTGGTGATATTTTCACTTGAACAGTATAGAAAGCTGTCGAACAAAAAGTAACATTGAATGTTCTGACTTCTCTGGTCCGATTAATCAAACCCCTCACAGCATCACCCTTTTGCTTACCTACCCGTTCCCAAATTGTCACCTGCACTTGCACGACTAGGGAGAATCGGTCGCGGAAAGGTAAGAAAGAAAAGCTATTGTTATAAAATAAATTCAGGTATTCTGTGTTTAATGTGTAGTTTTCTGTGTGTCAAAAGTGTGTAGTGTTCCGAGTAGGTTTGTGTGTTGTCATATTGGAATGAATAATATATAAGTGGTGTAATTGTTTATGCATGTTAAAGATTTAGATAATAATTGCCTGATAACGATTAATGATTTTCAGACATTTGGAAGAAGACCTTATAGATACAGTTATTGTGATAAGACTTCTTGAGAATAGATAGTGGTTACATTGCTGAATAGATTATTGATAACATTGATTGAATTTCAGCACGGACATTCAACCCAGGATGGTATTGATTGATTTTCAATCGTGATATGTGTCCATATTAGATTGTAATACTTAAACGGCTAATATCCCCCATAATAGTGTACTACGTAGGACGGTGAGTCGGTGGACTTGATTTAAGTTAGTTTCCAAACTCATAATAGTGTAGTGATAACACAGTGGCGTGCTATATTGGGATTAAGTAGAGTTCAGGTTGAATTGGTTCACCGATTAAGTCACCATATGGACTATATTGTGTATTGCAAGTATATAATTCAATATTTTGATTGTTTCGTAGAATGCATAGGTAGGATTGAGATAGTAGAATGAAAGATCCCTATAGCAGTATATATATATATATATAGCCTTATATAGCCCATACTTTCAGCCTTGATTAAGATCATGGATCTTAAAGCAGAAACGGAAATGAAAGCATCTCGTGCCGATGGACATCAGACTATGTCTGAAGAAGACATGATTAAGTATTTGAGTTCCAAATAGGACATAACGCCCAAGCAGACAATCTCTCCCGTAAAAGAGGACGAGACTAAATTGAAATAATTAGGAGCTACTCCCAAGCAACCAGAATTGAAATTCCAATATCCAGTCTCCAGCTCAACTCCCAATACACCAAAGACAAACCCCCTCCCGATACCCCCTCCAGTTCCTCCATCCCTGCAGATCTACCAACCTATTAGCGTATCTAAGAGTTCTCGGTCATACCAGCCATATCAGCTACCAAACCCAAAGATACTCCTGTTTTCAGGAGACGAGCCAATAGCCAAGAATGAGATCACATATAGGGAATGGCGATATGAGATCAGATGCCTAATGCAGGACACTGACTATAGCCAGAACCAGATAGTACAGACCATTAGGAGATCATTTAGAGGTACGGCCAGGAAGATTGTCATTCCACTTGGAGAATCGGCATCGATGGACAATATCTTCAGTAAGTTAGATGCTAACTTTGCAGAAGTCTCCATGAAAGGAATCACTATGAAAGAATTAGTCAATGCAACACAGAGGCAAGATGAGAGCGTAACTGCATATGGGTGTCGTCTAGAATCCATATTGGAGATATCTTTTGAAGGCGGTAATCTCCCAAGGAATTCAAAGAACGAGTTAATGAGTGAAAGGTTGTGGTCAGGATTGAAGTCCACTGTTCTGAAGAGCCACACCAGACATAAACTAGACAAGATCACAGATTATGATATACTACTCAAGGAAATCAGACAGGTGGAGAAAGAGGTCAAACTAGAAGATACTGCCCATACTACTCAAAAACAACCGGCAAGAAAACCTCTGTGCAACCCGGTGCATGTCGGTCAGCATCTACCACAACAAGATCTCGTGGACTTAGAAAAGAAGATGGAATCTAAACTTCAATCATTGAGAAATGACATAGACTCTAAGTTCGATCTCATGATGCAAAAGTTGGATACAACAACCCCTCAGCGACAAGAACAGCAATACCGACAGCAGCCCCAGCAACAACAGCAGTTTTATAGTAAGCGAGGTAGAGGGAATTTCGACGACTACCGGAGGCGCGGTAGAGGAAGACACTTCCAACGAGGTGGTCAGCAAAGAGGACAACCCCCACAGAATAGTGGCAACGAAGCGTCGGGGCGTGGCGTGGGCAGAGCCAACTGGCACACCCAAACTTCTAACCACTTCTGTAGACGGCCAACCAGATGGGGATGTTGTCGACCAACTTAACGGCCAAAATGACCGCTCTCTGAGGGAAAGACTTGTTGGTTCTTCTAATATTTCTAATATCATCTTTCACGATACTCTGACTAAAGCTTTGATTGATAGTGGTAGCATGATTACGACAGCTTATCAGTCCTTGCACAATATACCCCCGCTTCTCAGTATTGACTAACTTGGGATACAAGTATCTTCTGCTGATGGGTCCCAATTAAAGGTTCTAGGGTATATAGAAACTTCTATTTCAGTACCATTTTTATCCGGGGTAGACATCCCCATACCTGTATTAATCATCCCAGATTCCAGTAGTAGTGATTGTAGGTACAAATGTAATAAGACGTTGTAAGACAGCCGCTCAACAAAGGGAACTTGCAGTAAACACTCCTGAATCATGGCAAACGGCGTTTGATGCCCTGTACAACCCTTGTACTGTTAGATCAACCAATACTCACAATATTGAGGTTAAACCATACGATTCCATTACTGTTCATGGAATCACACGAGATTTAAGCCATGACAATGTAAGAGGAGTGACCAAGAGTGTTAGCACTAAGACTGGATACTTAGTACGACCTCATGTAATTAAATTACCCCAACATGGCAACTCTGCCAAAGTCCCAGTACATCTTTGTAATATTTCTGCAAAGACTGTGATTATTAAACCAAAGACTAACTTATGTTATATAAGTAAGGTCAAGGTTATAGACAACCTGGCATCCCAGTTTGATAAACCATCAAATGAGAAGGCTTCAACGATTGATTACCTTGGGATAAAGATAGAAGAAGACAACCTTTCAAGTGACCAACTTATCCGTTTAAGGGAGGTTTTGGGTAACTGGAAGCACGTATTTTCAACAGGCATTAACGATTTGGGGTGCACGAGTAGCGTTAAGCATAAAATTGTTCTTTCAGATAATATACCATTTAAACAGCCTTATAGGAAAATCCCACCAGGGATGTATGAAGAAGTTAGACAACACGTAAAAGAGATGTCGTCCTGCGGCGCCATAAGACAGTCGGACTCCCTTATTCGTCTAACGTAGTGCTAGTGAGAAAGAAAGATGGAAGTCCCAGATTCTGCCTCGATTTCCGACTTCTCAATGCAAAGACGAGGAAAGACGCGTATCAACTCCCGCGTTTTAACGACACAGTGGATATTTTGACTGGTGCACGTTATTTCTCGAAGCTCGATATGTGCTCGGGATATTGGCAGGTGGAGATGGAAGAGCGAGATAAAGAGAAAACGGCTTTCTCAGTGGGCAAATTAGGGTTTTATGAGTGTAATCGATTGCCATTCGGTTTGTGCAACAGCGGAGCAACATTTCAACGGTTGATGGAAAAGTGCATGGGTGAGCTTCATCTTCGAGAATGTCTAGTGTTTATCGATGACATTTTAATCTTCTCGGGAACTTTTGACGAACACCTCCAACGTCTCGAAGCGGTTTTTCATAGATTAGAAATTTACGGGTAAAAGATCAAACCTTCGAAATGTGAGTTGTTCAAGGCATCCGTTTCACGTGATTTCCGAGGAAGGCATTGCAACGGACCCTGAGAAGATTTCCGCAATTTCCACTTGGCCAATTCCCAACAATATTTCGGAACTCCGTACATTTTTAGGAACAGCAGGTTTCTATCGACGATACATTCAGGATTATGCCAAGATAGCACAACCACTTAACCAACTGTTAGAAGGCCATTGCACGCATAAGCAGTCGAAGAGCAAGAAGAAAGCTAAGAAACCAGTAGAATGGACGTGGAGTGATGTTCAACAAACAGCATTCGAAACTCTCAAAGAGAAGCTGACGGAACCACCGGTATTGGCATTTGCAGACTTCTCCAAACTATTCATCGTTCATACAGATGCATGCGGCTATGGTCTAGACGCCATTTTGCTTCAGAAACAGGAGGGAAAAGATCGCGTCATTGCTTATGCAAGTAGAGGACTCCGGCCTAGTGAGCGTAATTATCCAGCTCATAAGCTCGAGTTCCTTGCACTAAAATGGGCAGTGACCGATAAATTTCATGACTTCTTAAATGCAAATTCCTTCACTGTATTCACGGACAACAACCTGCTTACTTACGTGACATCAAGTGCCAAACTAGATGCCACAGGCCATAGATGGATAGCAGCTCTGTCCACATATGATTTTCCAATCCAGTACAAACCTGGAAAGACCAACTCGGATGCAGATGGACTCAGTCGCCGTCCAATCTTTGCGGATGTAGTCAAAGCTATATGTTTTGCAGCAAACATAGATATTCCGCTGGTTGAAAGTCTGTCAAGTAACGCAGCTCCTCAGTTTGCAAATGAGAATGCTATGCCATCTGACAACATTCGCCAAGTGAATTGGTTTGAAGAGCAGAGTGCAGACGAAACAATCGCAAGGGTCATCAAACTCCTGAGAAGTATTTCACGACCCAGAGAGGAGAAGAAAGAGAGTTTTCAGGTGCAGAAAGTTCTACGAGAGTGGAACAAGCTCCACCTAATAGACGGAATTTTGCACAGAACTGCGTCTCAAGATGGCTATGAAGTGCAACAGATGGTAATCCCAGAAGCCTACAGAAGCATTGCATTCCGAGGGATACACGAAGATATGGGCCATCCAGGAAAAGATAAAACCATCTGGTTAGCTAAACAGATATTCGTTTGGCCAAATATAGAAGAAAACATCAAGAAGAGAGTAGAAGGATGCAAACGATGTATATGCAGGAAAACGCCAGTGAGAGCAGCCGCAGGACTCCTACCCATCGAATCAAATCGACCGATGCAGCTGGTCTGCATGGACTTTTTATCCTTAGAGACGTCTAAGGGTGGGTACGAGAACGTGCTAGTCATCACGGACCACTTTACAAGATATGCGAGGGCGATTCACTGCAGCAATCAAACAGCACATACAACAGCAAAAGCTCTGTACGAAAAGTTCATTGTGCACTACTCGTTTCCAGAGTAGTTGCACAGTGACCAAGGCCGAAACTTTGAATCCAAGGTGATCAAAGAGCTTTGTCAGCTAGCCAACGTTAAAAAGAGTCGAACCACACCATATCACCCTCAAGGCAATGGAAGTGCCGAACGCTTCAATAGAGCCCTCATGAACATGCTTGGCACTTTGACAGACGAACAGAAGAAAGATTGGAAATCTTTCATCCCGTCACTAGTGCAAGCATACAACGCGACTAAAAGCGAGGCAACTGGATTTTCGCCGCACTTCCTGATGTTCGGATGGCACCCCCGGTTATCCATAGATGCCTATCTAGGCACCGGGCCAGCAAGTGAAGTCAGCAAATCTCCAGCGACATACATCTCTAATCTACGAACCAAAATGCAATACGCATACCAGGTGGCGAGAGATGTAGAGAAGAAAAGAGCCGATCAGAACAAGAAGTACTATGACAAACGAGTGGTAGAGAACAGGATACAAGTTGGAGATGTGGTACTAGTCCGGAAAGTCCATCTCCAAGGAAGACTAAAATTAGCAGACAAGTGGGAAGGGGACCCCTATGTCGTCATCGAAATAACTAATGAGGAGGAGCCTGTGTTCCGTGTACAACTTGAGATCCGCAAAGGACCCATATGTATATTTAAAAATACTGTATTTGGCTTCATAACCTCTTTAACACCTTAATTTCCATCTGACTTAGCCAGAATGTTACTATTAATGACAGACAGTTTATAATACAATCAGATCCGATTAGTAACATCAGAGTTATGGTTTTTGTATTATTGAGAAATGCTATATTTCGCTTTGTTTAAACTCCAGCCACTTTATTTTTCATCTGGTCTTTATAAAACTTTGTATTTAATTATAGTTTTGAACATAACACGACCATTTATTCCTTTTAGCCGGCAGAGCCTCTTATTTTCTATCAAAATCCGTTCAGTATACGTATTAACAAAGAAATAATAAGAAACCTACATTTTTTTGACTGGGAATAACAAACACATATTAGAGAAATAATAGTTCATATTATATAAACATTTTTTGAATGACGATCTAT
Organism: Cyrtodaria siliqua; assembly: GCA_037043455.1. Classification (NCBI taxonomy): domain Eukaryota; kingdom Metazoa; phylum Mollusca; class Bivalvia; order Adapedonta; family Hiatellidae; genus Cyrtodaria; species Cyrtodaria siliqua. The sequence continues at coordinate 32,480 of JAWPHD010004107.1, forward strand.
TTAATGTTGATTCATCAAGTAAAAATACAAAAGTTTGTTAAAATACGTAACTGTATATAACAGACACATTTGAGCAAAGTTAAACGGCATTTGTTTAAACACCGTTTTCTTCAACGAAAATAATTGTGAAAGCAAAATATGTGCTGAAATTTGGAAGGTTCCGCACAATTTAGGCCCTTTAAACTATTATTTGATTTCATATTTTCCTTGTTTGAAAGTGTCCTAAATAATAGTGAATAGGCCATGATCAATTACCACTAGGCAAGACCAATAGTAGGTATTGTTTTATTCATTTTATTCATATTTTATCATAACATTATCATGCTTTGAAATATGTAAGCTGTGTGTAAATCTATGTATCTCCTTTGCATATTTCAATCAAAATTCAGCCATGCTCTTATGATATATATAGCAATAATACCTCTTTTTCGTTTAAGTCGTTTTATTTGGTTTTCGAGTTCGTCTTTCCTTGTAACCAATTCAATTCGTTCTGCGCGTTTGTCGCTTGCTTTTCTTCGCATCTCCTTCGCAGAGCTGCGGCATTCGCTAGCACTTTGAAAATTGATACGTTCGTTGATACCGCCAATTCCAGGAGCTGCCACCGGGCTTGCACCACCTACGAGGACATAAGTTTACATATATAAGATTTTAGTGGACCTTTTTTATTTAAACAACATAAACCTTACGCTTAGTTTTCTAAGGCCTTTAATCAATTTTCAATTAACTTAGTTTTTTTCCGAGTTGAATTGTTACATTAAGTCTATGTAAGATAACAAATGAACATGCTTTGAAATAGCATACTATACTTTTTCGTTCCGAATTCAATCAAACTCTTGCGATTTATTCGCATTAACTTTCTCCGATTTAAGTAGAGAGTTAAGTAAAATCTTAACGTAAATCTTAACGTAGTTGGTAAAAATCATGAAATCTGATTGGTTGACATTTAAAAAATGAGAGAGTATTACATACTGATTAACCCGGCGTAAATCAAATCATTTAACGTTGAACCGCCTACAATCACGCCTGACATCATTTAGTTTTAGGTTTATGGTCGCATACCACTATTGATTTGGGGCTTTTGATTGGTTGAAAAAAGTATATGGTCTATTAGGGCATATAGTCAGAGTGTAAGGTAGATTCTGATTGGATTAAATTATGCAAATCATAACAAATCCCCATAAAACATCCAAAACATATATTTCCAACATAAAACATGTTCATTTAGGATATTTTGATTGAAATTTGCATTTTTATGGGTACAATTGTACTGAGAGTATATTTGCAAAAAAGTAAAATTTCTTAACTGCCATTCTGGGGGTGCCCACCTTCAGTGCAATATTAGAGGCTGAAAGCATTACAATACTCCCAATTTGCTGGTCATTTTTGAGTGTCTCCAAGATAGTTCTTTGAAAAAAGTTAGGTTTTATCATCCGCTCTGATATAGGAATAGGGGTTGTAGGCCAAAAGGCTATAATGGAGGCCTATGGGAAATGCAATAGTGGTATATGACCTAATGCGATTGTCAGTAAAACTGCTAAAACAATAAACTGTGTTAGAAACAGGTTAACCAACCTCCGCGTAGGGATATTGTAGCCACTAATACTGCCGCTAAACAGAAAGGGGAAGTATCGACTGCGGGGAGTTTGTATAATTACTAGATGCATTCGCAACATCTCGTACACTTCTTCGTAGACTGCTACATATCGTTTAAATATGTTTGAGTGAAACGGGACATGCGCAGTGCACCAGTTTAACTTCTTCGAAGTATTACTCGAATGTATAATCGAATGTCACAAGGTCACAATATTGGTTACGTCATACTAGCAAGACGCACATCAGATTCCTGTCAAAACGAATTTGCATTTAAAATCAAAGTTATCTTTAAAGTTTTGCAATATCAATCAGCCGATTGCTCCATCAATAATTTATTTACATGAAAGCAGTTATCAAAGCATTGTAAATAACAAACATGCAACGCAAATCATGCATCAACATGTGTGGCTAATGGCCATATTGTTTACATAGCAACAACTAAGCAACAGTGCACTATTTTCTGTACTGTGGCCTTCCGGCTAACACAATGTCAAGATTTTGAACATACCGAAGGGTCGATATATACACGAGGCGTGATCCCGAAAAATTACGGGATTGGCCGAGTTTTCACGATTGTACTCAATGGTCACGTCCATCATGTTGAGCCCGTAAAATCGAATGTAATCAGAAGCTATACCATAAACTGGATTTGACCTATATTTCAAAGAAGATAAGTCACGACGACTAAACAATGATTTCGCCATGTCAGGTCTATAAGAGAGTCATACTGATGAGTGTGTTTTAATATACAGCGCTTTAAAGTCAACATCTCTCACGCACCCTAGAACTTGTGTAAGCGGAATTTTACTTTAAAGCCACACATATCGGGCTTGATGTTCCCAAAGGACCAGTAAGTAATAACACTACTGATTTGTAGTCGGGTTAGTCGTTTACAACCGCCACACAACACTTTAGCAAACGCTAGTGTGAATGTCAATAAATACTGAAAAGGGGATCCCTTAGAAGTTAAAAACACAATACTTAAACTTCGACAAAATCCCGAAAGACGCACCGACGCACGCACATACTGACGCCAGGGGCGTAGCTAGACCTTTTTTGATGTGCAGGCCCGACTATTTCTAGTAGGATCCGCGCAAGCTTCCACGGATTTTTTTTTAAAACTTAGGACGTCTCCGGTACGTTTTTGGCGTAGGCCTATATTTAGATGTAAATTTAAGCAAAATCACATTTCAAAATTCAACAAATTCATACACTATTATCTGCATGTGAAAATTATGTGCAGGCCCGGGAATTTTGGCCTATTAGCTAGCTACGCTACCGGACGCGTGATTACTATGTTGAGTTATCATTAAGCGAGCTCTACAAAATATTTACATTTTGACTTTTGCGACAGTACGACCACAACTCAGTGTACAGTAAATGACATGCTTCATAAAACAGGTTCAGACATTAAATGTTGAAAATTCGAATCTAACAGCTCTACTAACGCGGCGCCATTATATAAAATGTAGAACACTAGAATACTTAAACAACACACAGAACCCTATATTGTCTACCGGGCATGTACACACTTTTCATTACGTTGAATATGCACATTATGAAATAGTTGAAGTATTTCCCCTCATGTACTAACAACACTTATTTTACCTGTCAAAAAACGACGAAATAGGCCTAGTAAACCGCGATTACGTTCTGCCTCCCTATCAAGCATTCTCGCTTGGTTCTCCAGTGCTACTGATCCTTCGTCTAATGCCTTTATTTCTTGTTCCAAATTTGTGATTTTGGCTTCCACGACGACAATTTCTCTCTCAATATCATGAATTTGGTTAAACTCTTCCATTTCGGCAAGATAATATTCGACTCTAGTCGTGTTGATATGAATGGACGTCGCTCACGCTACTGGTACCTGTTGGTTAAATTGAGTGTCTACGTTACTCAAAATTCAAGTTTTAAATACATTCTAGTACTATTATTGTTATATACGAACGTTGACCGGTGCATCACCATTCATATGCTAATTGCCCACCAGATATTCACTGGTCATTTTCACAATAAAAACCCTTACACTGACCAATACATGGTTGGTTGGCACATTTAAATAACAATACACTGTTTTGTAAACAGTCAATGTTCGTATAACAACAACAGAAGAATGCGATATCTAGTTCATTATATAATTATTGATAGTTATTTATCTAACTTTAGTACTGATACTATTAAAACAAACTAGATAATGACGTTATTTGTTGATTACGTATATGGCATGACCGGCGTCATAATTACATTTGTCATACTGCAAAAAAATTCTCAGGATTTCATTGGTCAATGCGCCGTAGACATGAGCCCATGTCTACGTCTCGAGACGTGAACATAGGACGAGTTCCCCGTACGTAAAAACAAAATGGCGACGATAACGTTGCCAATTCGTTTTGGAAACCGTCGACTGTTTCCTTCCTATCGTTTTTCTGCGCTTTCCAATGTGTGTAAAAGTCTGAAATAATCGTAAGTGAAATGTTTTTTGGCAATTTTACAGAAAAATAAAACATTAATATAGTGACAAAATACGTTTATTTTATTAAAAAATCCGCCAAATTTAACGACGTTAGAGCGATGACGTCACGGAAGTAAACAACGTCTAGTTAGAGGCACGTTACGGGAAAATTGGCGCAATAAAAATGAAATCGTGTTTTTGGCTGTTTTTTTCTTAAATAAATGGTTACAACTTTGAAGTATGACAAATTCCTTATTGGGATTCCTGACAGGGAACATGGGCTCACATTCCCTGCCCGGAAATATATATTCCCCCTCGCCTAACGGCTCGGGTGAATATAATTTCCAGGCAGGGAATGTGAGCCCATGTCCCCTGTCAAGAATCCTAATAACTAATAATATGGTATGCCTGGCGTCACAATTACGTATATTATGGTATTGTTACATGTGTTATTATTATATATAGTAACAAAATGGAATGTTTTTCGTGTAATACAGGCATTGTATCTGCGGTCATATTAGACAAGCGCGTGAAACAGTGGACCAAAAATATAAACAAAATGTCATATTTGAAATATCCATTCTTCTACAAGCTCAAACATAAACAGAAATACTGAAAAAGTCAAGGCCGTGGAAAAACAATGTCACCGTTATGACGATTTCTTTACAAAGATTACCAGTAACGTTTCAGCGTAATTTTAAATAAGGGGGTTAATTGGTGGCTTGGGAACAAGATACCGAATTGCCAATTGCAAATGGCACATTCTAGGATTGAGGTGTATTAACGTCATACGTTTATTTTATTCCTGTAAACCAGAGGATAAAATGGATCTAAATAAAGAGTCGTATTTAATCAAAAAATACACAAGTAGATAGAAAGTATATTTTAAATACCTTGCGCAGTTTGAATATATCTATCCAAAATACATGTAATAAACAGTTCATTAACTGGGGTAGGTGTATCTCTTTGTGTCATCGTCCCTTGATAGCCATATGAGGCCATCGATCTAAAGCTCTCGGGCAATATCACAAAGAGGCACACCTATCCCAGTTAATAACCTATTATGACCGGCGTGACGATTACATATATGGTATGACCGGCGTCACAATTACGTATAGTATACAATTACATATATTATATGACCAGCGTCACAATTACATATATGGTATTTCCGGCTTCACAATTACGTATATGGTATTACCGGCTTCACTATTACGTACGAGGGTCATTCAATAAGTTCTGTCACTAACGCATTTTAACAATTATGTGCTCGTTGTGAGTGTTGATGTTTGGTACCAAATGAAAGAGAGTTTCAATACCATTTCATTGATGGTAAAATGAATACTGTATCTTTTGTTTGACGAAAGTTATTGAACATTTAATATACATCACTTATACATACTGAGGCATTTTCTTCCTGAGTTTTTTTTCAGGTATGTTAACTTTTACTTTTTGTAATGCCTGTTTCTCTTTAAGTACTTGTCGAAGACCTTTGAAATTTCTCATACATTACCAGTTATATCTGTGCATTACAAGATTTAAAATTTAAGCATGGTAGATGAAAAGGCATTGTCTTAGTAATTAACATTTTAAGCTAACATGTAAAATTAATTCAATGATAAATGGACATTAAATGGAAGGGCAGTCTTCTGAAATTGCGTTTTTGGATGATCAATATTTTCACTAAACATTGTGCAAAATTCTACAATAATGTGTTGAATATGAAATTTAAACACTGAAGGACTAGTATTTGTAAAAAAAAAACCAACATATTAATACTATGAGAATAATTACGACATTTAAAAGATATAACATTTCCGTAAACAAAATGAGGAAAATCAGTGTTATTTCCGCTAAAATTAAGGGATATGCATTCACACATATCTGGTTTACAGCAAGACCTTTCCGAATTTTCGATTATAATTTTCATGGATTATAGGCGAAAAACAACAGATGGCGTACAAGAAAATTTAAAAGCATAGAATTATTCAAATCATGTTTACAACGTTTTGTAACAAGGACATTTTCAGAGATGTCAGTATCGAAAATGTCAGTATCGAAAAGGTGTGGTAGGGGGAGGTAATTCAGGGGTATAAATAACCGGATTTTTTTCATTTGTGTTGTGAAATTTAAGAGAGCGAACCCAGTAGGTCTATAAATACACTACTTTATCTCAGTGTAATATCCAGTTCAAAGGATATATGCCTAGTGACAGAACCTTTTGAAGCACCCTCGTATATGGTATGACTGGCGTCACAATTACATATACGGCATGTCTGGCGTCATAATTACATATATGGTATGACCAGCGTCACAATTACGTATATGGTAAACAATTACATATGTAGTATAAACAGCGTCACAATTACATATATGGTATGCCCGGCGTCACAATAACGTATATGTATTACCTGCGTCACTATTACGTATATGGTATGACCGGCGTCACAATTACAAATATGGTATGACGGGCGTCACAATTACATATACTGTATGTCCGGCGTCATAATTGTGTATATGGTATGTCCGGCGTCAACATTACGTATATGGTATGACCGTCACAATTACATATATGGTATGACCGGCGTCACAAACACCTATATGATATGACCGGTGTCATAAATACGTATATGGTATGAACGGTGTCACAATTGTATATACGGTATTACCGGCGTCACAATTACATCATTTTTATACGGTATGCCCGGTGTCACAATTACATATATGGTATGACCGGTGTAACTTACATTTTTGACCCGCCACCCCTCGGGTTATGACTCCCCGGTCATTTTCCTATACAGTAGAATGACTCCCCGGTTAGTTAGGAATGAGATACTGAGATAAAACTTGGTAGGTAAAGGAAGGTTAGGATTGCACATGGGGTCACTGGGGTCAAGGTCAAGGACGCTGTTACTAAGAAATATGAGCATGTTGAACTCAGAAATAAACAAGAAATTTATGTAAAGTGACACATGCACCCGCATGTTTGACCCCCTAAGAGTGACATTTGACCCCCTAAGTGTGACTTTTGATCCCCTAAGAGTGACCTTGACCTTGAAACTATGCACGTGACTCTTGCGCGCGACACACCATCTTTATGTGGTCAATATTTGTGAAAAGTTTCATGCAATTCTGTTAACTACTTACAGTTAATCATGAGACACGAAGGTTTTCAGACGGACGGACGGAAGGACTAACGGACAGACTGACGGACAGTGCGATTACTATATGCCCTCCTTCGGAATCACTATTACGTATATGGTACGGTATGGTATGACGTTAATTTTACTACTTCATATGCATATTTTAATATCAGTAATAATAATTACGTAAATAGCTCAAAGCAAACTAGTTTTACATATTGCTCATTGCGGAATATAATGCACCAATAATATACTTAAACCTGTAATAGAATAACCACGAACAATTAACAATTATATTCTAAATTATATTTAAGTATATACAAGCGGTTTTAAAGTCAAAATGATATTGGATTAATAACACTAGGTGATAATTTGGATGCTTGATAAATAATTTAAAATTGTTGTGTGTCCCTTTAATAGTGTTTACCAAGTCACTGAATGAGTTATTATAAACTAAATACCGCTAATAAAGATGAGACTGAAACTTAAACTCACGTCAGAAATGCTTAAGACAAGTTGGCATAATATGAATATAGTGTGTAAAACCCCTAACCCTTGAAGAATAACCCTTGTGTATCTAACAACTATTATTGAAGTAAAGTTCTAGACATATACATAAATATACCTTTGGAAAACACATCAACACTTCCACAAAAAAACACAGCATATTTTGGCAAATGGCGACCATTTTGAAGAAAAAAATGAACCAAAAATATTACATATTTTATTGTCTATCAATGTCCTGGATTTAGTGTATTTATAATAACAACTTTTGATGAAACCAACTAATTATGAGTTTCATTTACTCTTTATGAAATATTTAGCGGCCATTTTTCAAAATCTGACGTGGGTCTATAACCAAAATGTTTAGCAGAGTATTGTCTAGCTATGTGTCAAGTTTGGTGCTTTTGTCACAAAATGTACAATTTTTACCGATATATGTCACCAATCTGCCTAACTATAATTGCTTAAACGAGTTTACTAACCGTCAAGATTATATCATTTTTGTATTTGCGTTATGCAGTAAATTTTTATATTGGTTTAACAAACTGGCTATGAGTAACTCTGAAACCAAGGATGTACATTTCTATACGCACAATACGCATGTGTAATTTTTCGCCATTCATAAAGTACAAATAATATTTGTTGATAAAAGACGGAAAAAGTTGTTATAGAATGCGCTAGATTGCACCATACTGACCCATTAGTGTTTAAAAAAATAGGACAACCCAACCACCCATCGTAACAATCCGATAATAATATTTTTATCAACCGATAATGTAAAAGCTTTTCAGCTGATAAATGTAATGTATTACCAACCGCTCTTGTAATAATGAACAAACAACCCGAGGGCTTTTGCTAGAGAGCCATTATCATACTTCGGCGCTGTTATCAGTGAAAGGAACTACTCAGCCATGGTATTACAAGTCTACCAAAATATAATCTAAATTCAATGTGAGGTTTGGCCGGACTGATTTTATAAAACCTTCTACGTATCTTGGTTTTAACAGTATTTATTCAAGAAATGTTTCAATAGTACATGTACAGGATTTGAAAACAAGCTTTCGATGAAAACATGTAAATTCATCTCCTTGATATTCATATTAATGCATAATATATGACTGACATTGTATGTGTTATAAATATTAGCATATGATGTAAAATTGCATTTGATGGACTTTTAACATTTAGAAATAGTGATTGTAAAACAGATATAGTGCACGACAGACCAGGTCCTGTCATATGAATATGTTTTGCACGATCCATTATTGTGTAGCTGATTAATAATACGTTTGGACCTGAAAAAAGAAACAAGCAAAATGTATAACAAGAATGATTTCACCAGTCACATCAGTCCCCCTAGGAATAATCTCCACACATTGGTATCTAGTTTGTAAATTCTACCGATCTTAAAAGGGCGTGTTCCCGATATCAATCATAATCCTGTTTGCCATTTTACGAGGGCTATTATCATTGAAAAGGCACTGCTGTGCCATGTATTATAATGGAGAGAATATAGAGGTAGTAAATGATTTCAACTATTTAGGTACAGTTTTTAATTATACTGGAAATTTTGCTCTGAACCAAGAACAACTTATTGGAAAATCTTTGAAAGCATTAAATGTTCTCTAAGTAAACTGTAGAAAAATAAGGTTCAAACCAATAATATTATATCACAAAATCAAAGCAATTCGAAAGAATACATTTAAAAATTTGTAAACAGATTTTAAAAGTAAGAAATAGTTCTTGTACATCATGAGTACACTAAACCAAATTGCTAAGTACCTACCTAATTTTGTATATTTTGAGCTTGATTAGAGATACGGTTAAACTGCAAAATAACGAGTGTAAATCGTCTGCTCTGATTGCATGAACATATTTTAAAACTTTTAAGTCAATGTGTATTCTTAGAAATAAGTTATAACACTTATACAACTAGGTCTATAGGATTTTATTAAGTACTTCGAATTAGTGAAGCTTTCGATGTTCCTAATTCTAAAATATGTCAGTTAAAATTATTTCGACATCATGTTTTACTAGAATTACCACTACAAATGCGTTTGCAAAAGAATTTTTCGAAATATTTAATGTTAATGCTGAAATACAGTTACTTGAATTTCAAACAATATTCAATTTAAAAGGAGTTAATCTAAGATTATCCATATTTCATTTTTTTATGGACGGAATGTTTTTTTTCCATTATTTCATACCACTTTTAAGAATTTTGTATCTTTAAGCGATCTTTGATTCATGTTATCTGTTTTATCAGCACATTTCATGTTTTCATATAAACGGAGGATAACTCTCAAAAGATGTAACAATTTAAACAAGAAATAAATGTTTTACAAACTATAGGTCAAAACAAAATACTTATCACATATCTATTCCAAAATATATTTAAAATAAGAAAATTAGTTAAGATACAAAAGTGGGTAATTAGGAATTTTGTTCAGTGTATGACATAATACTTCAAAGCATTTACATATCGTCACTAAAAGATTGTGAAAATGGGTATAAAAATTGGGCATATGGTTTTACAAATGTCTGGAATGACCCAAATTCTGTTAATGCTAAATAATTTATAAATACGTTTAGACAAAGAGTTGTTGATTGTTTTATACAACGATGGTTTGTAGATAGGGAATCAAGTGGTGTACTTAAATTATATAATAAATGTAAACTGAGTTTTAATTATGAATCATACCTTGATATTTTACCATGTAATCTCAGACCATATTTAACAAAATTGAGAATAACAGTACATTCGTTAAGAATAAAGACCGGTAGATCCTCTTGTAATAGAATACCTAGAAATGAAAGATATTGTCAATGCTGTCACAGTATTTATTTGGAAGATGAATACAATTTTAAGTTGATAAGTCCTTGTTACACAAGAATCCGAACAATTTATATTAAAAATAGTATTATAATAGACCTAGTATGTTTAAATTCTTAGAATTATTGCAGACACAGGATTAGTACAGCTTTAGCTGTTTTGTATTTTCATTCTCATGTACCAGTTACTCTACATTAATATTGCTCATAGCAAATGTACTTTTGTCTAAAAAACACTTGACTTATTATGCATGAAAATGTGTGTATGTATATATAACAATGTACGTATGTACAAGTTAAATAAAACATATGTTCTGTTCTGTTCTGTATTAACCTGTAAATAATGAAATGAAAGACAATTGTAATGAGTGTTAATACAATATATGTAAACACTGGTATTGAAAACTTATACATGTGACGAGCATCTCATTCCTTGTGTACTTTCTGAAATCCTATATCAGGGCATTTCATGTTTACAGCTAAACAATTTTAGTGCGCATTGTTTAAAAAGGTGACATAATACGGACTTGTAAACTATGTATATTTCAAAAGAAGCACGGTGGTTACTGTATATGTATATTACAAAACATATTACTACGTGCACATATATGTATTTTCAAATAAGTATAAAGCTGACAAAATTTACATGAACTGAAGAAATGATTAAAATTAACCACGCCACTTTTAACAGTAGGTCAGATTATTGCGGACGGTTGCATAATACGTGTGTGAAATTTGATAAATATAAATGTACGCATCTTTAAATACGTAAATACTAAATATGTGTTTCAAATTAATAAATATGGGTTATTGTAATCTTATTAAAATATTTAATTAAACTACCGAAATGAGGATTATCCTTTGATAGTAGCTTAAAGAAAAGAAATATCCTTTGAGTGGGTGGATATAACTTAAATATCCGATAGGTTAATTTGCAAGAATCAATTTCATTGGTAAACCCTTATTTTAATATACAGGTGCGACCGGGTACCTGGCAATGTGTTGAGAAATTCTATCTTCAGTTCTCCCTCGACCGGTGGATCATAGCAAAACAGCTGGGTTAATTCGGAAATTGCTGAATTAGAAAAAACCTTGGCTAAGGATTTGCGTTTCAAATGTATTAGGTCTTACAGACCGTTTTGTTATAAAGGGGGCATTAAAAGATATTTATTTGCCAAAGCAGACGGAGGTCTTCATTTAAATGGAGAAGGGTCAAATAGGCTCATCTTCTTATTAGATAATATTTTCGTCAGGTATGGTACCACCGTTTATAGACAAATTGTTGGTATCCCTATGGGTACGAACTGTGCACCACTTGTCGCAGATTTGTTTTTATTTTGCTATGAAAGGGATTTCATGTTGAGTCTTTCACCAGATACCTCGGCAGATGTTATTGAAGCTTTTAATGACACCTCTCGGTATCTGGATGACATACTGAACATTGACAACCCTTTCTTTCCAACTATGGTTCATAATATTTATTCTAAAGAACTTCGGCTTAATAAAGAAAATATATCTGATAATAACGCTTCTTTTCTTGATTTAGATTTCTCGATTGAAAATGGTAAAATAATTAGCAAAATCTATGACAAGAGAGATGATTTTAATTTTGACATTGTTAATTATCCCCACTTGGATGGGGATGTTCCCCGAGCAACTTCTTATGGGGTGTATCTGTCTCAACTTATTCGTTTTTCTAGAGCTTGTACTCGAGTTGAGGACTTTAATATTCGTAATCTTTGTATAACTAAAGAGTTACTCAATCAGGGTTACCGTTACCATAAACTTCGTAAAACCTTTGCAAAATTTTATTATCGTAACCCTGATCTTCTTTCCAAATATAAATGTAATTTAAGGACTCTTCTGCGACAAGGACTATCACAACCTGACTTCTATGGTGATGTGATTTATAAACTTCGTAAGATTCTTGGTCATGATCACTTTCATACTATCTTTGTTAAACTTGTTAAAAAGTTTATCAAAAGAGGTTATGACCCTATCATTTTGCAACGTACTGCATGCTTGGTGGTAGACCCTTTTACAGTTCGCCACTATGCTTTCCTCTTTAATTGTAAGATGACCGGACAGGCTGTGGACCCTATGATGACGCCTACCTAAAGCCCATTGGGAAGGTGGCGTTTGATGTTTGTCCATGATCTTTCCTGTCGTGCCCTTAATGGTGTATTCTCTTACTGCTCTGGCTTCTGCCAAGTCATTGAGTACCTTCATTGTGGCTTTCTAGGCTATTGTTTTTTTGTATTATATTTACACGAGCATATTTGTGTTTTACTTATATTGCCTATTGATGCTGCCTTGTTGGTTAGAGATTAGATCATGGCGGGGATTTCTTTATTTACCCTGTCCTGTTTTAATGGGATGACAGTAGGGTAAGTGTGAGGTTTGGTGCACCCTAGAACCGGTTTAAGCCCCCAGTGGCCTACTTTGCCACTGACCGTTCCAAGGCGGTAGCCCTATTGTCAACCCTTTTGTGTTTGTGATGTCGTTTGCATTTTTTATTACTTTTGCCTTTTCGTTTGTCTTTTTGCGTGTTTGTTTTTGTGTTTTGTGGTTGACTGTCGTCCTTGAATGCTGCTTTCCCTGTCCGATATTTTTATCCTTTTTTTTTGGCTACTTTTTTCAAAGGGTGATATCTACCCTAAAAATTAAAAAAAGTAATTTAGTTTCGTTAATGAATTCGGTATCGTGAGTTCGGTGAGTTCGGTGAGTATCGTGAGTTTGGTGAGTTCGGTATCATTATGTGCTTGTTCTATGATGTTAGACAAGTTTTCCCATTTTCAATTGGACGAGTAGACTGGTTGGACAGGATAAATATGCCATATTCAGTAGGAGTAGTTCTAGATGTATTTATGTTCGCATGCACGCACGCACGCACGCACATATACACACACACACATAAATACATATGTAGCCCGGGTTATAATAACTCCAAGAGTTTGCGGGTTCTTCGCAATTTTAATATACACAAAAGAAAGTCTGAAAGGATACAAAATACCACATTTAGACAAAATACAAGACACTAGTATGAATATCAGATTTGTAATTCATACTGCACAATCGACGCGTACAATAATTCATAAATAGCATAATTGTATTTATGCTTTTACAAGAATAAATAATACAACTAACCAGGTTGTAGGTGGTAGACATTTCTATCCAAGTTGTGAAACTTGATAACTATAGGATCAGTGATGATCAAACTATTGTTACAGCTTTATTCTATGAATGCAGTGCAGAGAGTGATACAGAAAGTAATTCCAAGGCAGGTTAGTTAGCAGGAAAGCATACACTTAAGCATGCAAATCATCTCACTCACATATGACACTTGACACATATTTTTCAAACAAGCGCTCACCCTTTAATACATGATACATGGGTGCAATAATATAACAATAGGCTTTAGTCTGAATACAACTAAAGCAAGGTCAAGGTTATACTACCATTCAGACACACTGCTTTCTTACAAAGTACACTGGCAAGCTGAAACGAATAGTTTGTTATAAGTGAAATAAGAGAGATATAAACACATGTTTACATATTCCCTTATTTTGTGGAAAACGTCTCCCGACATATATTTCTGAAAATGGAAGCGGTTATAACACTGTCAGATAAACTGTCCATAAACATCAATAACAAATGATCAAATTACAGATTCGATGGTAAATCTAGCTTTCAAAGTCGTATTTGAGAAATGTCCGTATTGGGTTAAGGCGCAATATACAACTCAACTATTTTATTTTTTATAAGGAAATGTAGTTTTTAACCAACTCTACTGTAATGAAATACATTAGAATCATTGAAATAATCCTTATTTTTCAGCATTGTAAATTGTAAGATGGAACATCTTACAATTTTCAATACAGTTGGTTAAAAACTACATTTCTGGCATATACTATGACTTTCTCTGCCCCTCTTGTATCTGGTACAATACAGCACCGAGCCCACTTAGACTTGCATCGGTATGTAATATGAAAGGCGGAGAAAAATCAGCTAATGCAAAAACGGGTGGATTCGATAACTTCTCCTTGAGGGTATCAAATGCTCTTGCTGGGAAACACCCCACTGTCATTTTGCTGGAAGTTTGCGTTTACGCTTTGTCTTCGTTGTACGGTGGCCTTCCAGCATACAGTTCAAAGATTGTGCAATTTTAGAATAGTCCTTGACAAAACGTCTATAATAACCTGCAAAACCCAAGAACTGAAGCAGCTCTTGTATGTTTTTAGGTTCCTGCCATGTCTCAATAGCTTAAGTTTTCTCAGGATCGGTATGGATTCCTTTCCCTGAGATAGTATTCCCAAGATAGGTGACAGATGACATAAATAGCTCAAATTTTGATGGCTTAAGACCATGCTGCTCTAACGTTTTGAAGACTACCTACAATCTTTAGAAAATATGAGTATATCGTCCAGAAAAATAAGACATTCGCGCAAATGCAAATTCTCCATTAAACGTTGAAATGTACCCGGAGCGTTTGTGAGTCCGAAACTCATCTTGACACTATCGTAAAATCCAAGATTTCCTACTGAAAATGCTGTCTTGGGGATATCTTCTTCCGCCACAGGCACTTGCCAGTAGCCATACCTGAGATCGAGCTTTGAAAAGTACTTGGAACCATAGAGACAATACACGGTATCATCAAATCGTGGTAACATGTATGCATCTGTACGTGGTTAACATTACGTGGTCCGAGTATTAACTTTCATAACCCACCCAACAACCCCTTCTCCAAGAAGCGAAACGGGGTTGGCTTGGGTATGAAATAAAACCATTATTTTTGCATATTGCAAAATTAAAACATTTAATAGGTAACTTAAAATAAGTTATAGCAAGTTTTGCAGTAAAAAAATGTTTTTAAGCAAGTTTTATTGTCGAAATATCCGTTATAAAATTCTGCCAATATAAGCTTTCCCTCGCATAATGGACATATAACAGCGGAGTTCATATCGCCATTTTTCTTGTGTGACATTATCCTCTGTGGAGGCTCATATCCCGAGAAAAAAAGGCATTCTAGGAATGGTATGGTAAGAATGGTGCATTATTGTTTCTTCATGTCGTACCTGTTCATGAGAAACACCTGACGCAACATCACCACCCAAGGTTATGGGTGTAATGACCATATCTTTGTCAGCCGGCACATTACCAACTTGTGTCAGACGGCAATTACCGAACAATGTCTTGGGTCTAGTACCCGTAACAGTGTCAGATGTCGAGGCCTTATTTGCCCATGATGGGGTGTATATGTTACAAGACTTACTTACAGTGGCCTTAACTGGGGACTTACTCTCATTGGCCTTAGCTGGGGTACTCGTTAAAGGGACGACAGGTTTGAAAACGTTCGGGACACTATCTTAATTCCCATAAGCTCTAAGAGCCTTTATCAACTCATTCTCTGAAAGAGATTCCGCCATTGTTCCAAAATTGACAACAAAATTAGATGAAACACAAACGAAAATCACCAATTTCCACCGGAAAAGTAATACTTCTGACTATTATAGTCTATAATATTCAAAATTTTCACTGTAGGATTTATTAATCCATAATTTATCTATGCAACCTTATAATTAATCAGATGTACACAAACAAACACCAAGTTATTTGCTGCAGTGTAAACAAATTAATGAAAACTGGACCTGAACAATTGTCCAGAAACTAAGATTTCATAAGCGCAAGCAATCACATTTCAGTGGTAAACCTTCAAAAATATCATAAATACTCATATATATGGTGCCAATAAATTCACTATAAATACACTATCACGTAAAATATCTATATCAATGTATACATCACATGTGTCAGTGATAATAATATATATTGACTTCAATATGTATAAACAAAGTCAACTACACAAAGAAAACACACACAATCTCTACTGATATTCTGTTATTATACATTAGTAACTATGTACACAGTTTATACAATTCTTACTGAATACATTACACATGTATGACTAACTATCTTCCTGTCCCGTGACCTAGTTTCAGCATGAAAACGCTGAATGTAAACAAAGTGATGAACTTGTTATTGACCTTTTGAACTCTATGGGAAAACCGATGTCCTACACACACCTTTTTACGCAGCTCTGTTCTAAAAATAGATCTCCCTTCAAATTAGTGCCTTATATCAAATAGTGGTCATAATTTGGAATGGCAAATATTAAGAATGCATAATCAATAAAACTTTACTCACAGTTCAAAAGTGTCACATCCATTTCCAACACAAAAATTCACACGCGTACAAACACACAAGGCAAGTCTGCTTCACGGCGCATGTCCCACCGTTTCACTCAAACAGCGACCGTCACAGGCCGATTTTTGAAACGGTGAATTTGATAGTACGTAAATGATTTTAACATACAGAAAGTCGTTGTATATCGGAGAGCAACTGCGATCTAGCGTCTGATCTACGTTCTATAAATAGATATAGGAAGTTGTGTTTCCCCTCAATATTGATAACAATGCAGGCGCGTGACTTACACAAACGAATTGGCGAATACTCCTATCAAACTGAAACATACACTCAAGTGATATGAAAACGCAACACGGGAATTTCCGCTATATATTGTATATACTGCACACTTAATTGCACATAATATTCCAAAGAAATCCCAAGATGTTTTTTTAAAAAGAAAGTTGCAGTTAACTAGAGAAAGGACACAACTGTGATGTTGTAGACGTTTTAATCACACTACACTTTGTAACAAGAACTTCATAAATGTTGAAGTAGCTCTTTGAAAAATTGAGCTAGTTCAGTACTGTATTTAACGTAAATAGTTTGCAAAAAGTTGCATCCTAAGTTTGCTCACATGATTGAGCCAAACGCGTACTCTGTGAATAATGAAACATTGAAGGAATACTATTTGCTGTATTATTTGTTGTTTTAGTATTTTTTCCAAAAGGAAAGGTCTTACGTAGCCATGTACCATTCGATTAAAAGCAGCATATTGTACATACAATATATAGCGGAAATTCCCGTGTTGCGTTTTCATATCACTTCAGTGTATTACGCGTAAACAATTACATATATTTGAATTAATCCTGTCTTTTATCAGTATGTCTAAAATGTCGAAAGAAAATAATTGAATAAAGTAACGAAGATGTTGTGTCTTACTCAGTAACTTTCACTGTTATTGGCATCGCTTAACCATCTTTAAAGGGACACACGACAATCTTGAAATTTGTATCAAGGACATTAAATTTAATTAATCCATTAAAAAAAAAGTTTAACCAGTTTCCATATAATTTAATAATAAAGGTTATTGAATTTGTATGGCTAAATATTACTTGGAACGGGTTGTTTTGGCAAACGACGAGCTTGCGAGTCGTCCTGCGCCATAACAACGAGTTCCAAGTAATATGCAATACAAATTCAATAACCTTTTTATTGTATACTTTCATATTGTTTTCGATCAATGTTAATTGTATGACTATTACTTTTCATTGTATTTGTGTTATTTTTATAGCTTTTGATGGAATTCCTATCTTTTCATTCAGTTTCATTTTGTGTGGATGATTAATTTGCGCGAAAACGACGTCGACGTCGGATGACGTCATTAAAAACATCGAGCGATTTTCTAAAGTTTGTTTACCATTCGATAACGTTAAAAACAGTGGGTGAGTGACCATTTCAATCATTTCATCAATTTCTGCCATAAAAGGTTGGAAAAATACACGTATTTTTTTGTTGATACTGTAGGAAGAATTTCGTTATTTTATTTGAAAGTAGTTCCTTATTTCTATTTAGCGGCTCTTAGAAAGCTCGAGAAAACGTTCCTGTGCAATATCAATGTGTGCAATATCGTAGATCATTGTATACTTTCATATTGTCCCGATTAGTTTGCATTGAGCTAAGTGTGCAATATTCTACGATATTGCACACATTGATATTGCACCGGAACTTTTTCTCGAGCTTATTTAGGGAATTATTGAAATTATAAAGAAAAATGAATAGTTATTTCCCCCATTGTAGAAGTATGTGCGAAGTGGATAGTTGATTGGTTACCTGGTATTTTACGTAATTTTCTGTACATTTTAGGCTATCTATGACGGTCGAGTGTTTTAGCGGTGGAAGCAGATCACCTACTTTTTCCTGGAAAGAAACAGTTATAGCCCCCCCACCCCCCATTTCACCAGTAATTCGGCAAACTCCGTACAGTGTTCGGAATTTCAGTCACGTGGCGCAAAGTCACATGACTTCAAGAACTAATCAGATGCTGGGAGGCAAAATGTATCAACAATGGCGGACTCTGTGGCGCCAGCTCCAATTGTCAACCTGTTTCATCCTCATATATTGAGTTGAAGAATGCGTATTCGAGCGCTAAAATACCACAACCTTTGGTATTATTCAACATAGAAACATATTGACGTATTTCTTGGAAATCAGAGCGGATTTCAAGGCAATAAGAGCGAATAGTTTTGAACTGTTTACTTCGGGACATGTAAACGTAAGTTGGAACCGGTGTAGCTATAGAAATGCCTTTCTTCCGTTCTTAAATTTTATCGAATAAACGCTCTTTAATTTATGTTTTTGTACGGTACAATGCAAATTAATAACATAAATTTGACGTGCGGTCAAGTGATAATTATTTACTTGATGTTTCTTACTCCGTGGCCAAAAGCCGTAGCGTAGGCATAAACAGGGTTGGTGGGGTGTTTTTACTTTTTTTAAAAATACGATTGATACGTCTGTACACTACCATAGTGTCTGTGTTTTAATTTCATAGATATCAATACTTCTAGCGTGGAAGAACTGGTCCCAATTTTGGTGATGAGCAGTCCACATTTGTTTTACTTTATTACTTTTATTATTTCCTTTTTTTTTCAGAAGTTAAAATTAGACAACAAAATATTGTGTTTACATGTTTAAATTAAAAAAAAACTATATTCTGTCATTGCAGAGCATCTCGTTGAGACAAGATGAAGTGGCCAAGAAGGTTATCATAGTTGCCCAGTGCCTGGCACAAATGAGACAGCAGACATACAAATTGGTGTTGATGCTGAATGATCAAGGGGACATCATTCATGCCAGCTGTGTCCTGCTGGTTCGGGTCCAAACTGTACATGCAAGCATGTTGCTGCCCTATGCTATGTACTTGAAGATTTCAATAAGACCTTTGTGCTACCAGAGGACATTCCATCTTGCACAGGTATATTAAATTAAATAACGGTTACGTTGTCTGCCACATTTTAAGTTTCATATATTATTGACCATTTCGTTGAACTTGATTTAAAAAAACTAACCCGCCAAACGTATATGTACCGATTAAAAGTATTGTTTTTTCAGTGTTTCTTAAAATACCCATAACTGAATATGCGTTAAATGAATTATAAGTAACTCTTAATTCGACGCTCCATTTTTGGGGTTTAGCATGACTGGTTAAAGCCGGTTATGTTGTGTCTTATCAAGTTTGGATTCTCAAAATAGTTAAGTTATATATATACCTTGTGGTCAGTAGGTTGAGAAACGGTGTACATATGTTGTAAAATTTGGCTGTTGTTGGCGTGACAGCTACTTTAAACTTAACAGATTGCTATATATTTTAATGAAATGGCAAGCACCATCATATTTTTTGTTTTAAACTCTATTGGTTTTTGTAGACAAACTAGAAGCTTGGAGCGAACCGAGGGAAACAAAGCTGCCGGCTGCTCCTGTATATGACATTGACTTTGAAAGAAAACGGTTCGGGAAAAAAAGAAAGGAAAAAAGAACACTGAAGGGAAATCCGCCAGATTATTACCAGTTTAACCTTGTTTGCGAGTCGGACAAAACTGCAGCTCAGACTTTTATTTCTGAGCTGCAACAGTGGAGCACTACTTCTCAAAAAGGAATTCTCATGACCACTGTAGTTAGTGGAACAGATCCAGTGGAAACGCGCTGTTCAGTCAGTCCATTATATGAATATATGGCTCAGTTCCATAACAAGATAGAGGAGATTTGTAAATCGGCTAGTGATACACAAATAATAGATCAAAAATCAGCTATCAAAGTTAACGAAACAGAGCAGGCTCTTATTCAAACGCATACTTTATTACAAAGTAGAACTTCCGATTGGTTTTCTTTAAGAACATTTAGAATAACGGGGTCTTTAGTTAGCCGTGTGTGAAACTTTTACACATTCAAAAAATCCAATCCTGAAAAAAATCACAAATTCCATTTTTGAACCATCCCAATCTTCATCTGCAGCAATGAAATATGGGTTAGAATTTGAGCGTGTAATTTTTGAACGCTATGAATTGGAAAAGGCAAAGGAAGGTAATGTCATTACTTTACAAAAATTGGGACTAATGATCGACACCGAGCTCGGTTTTCTTGCTGCATCTTCAGACTGTGGTGTGAAAGAGAATGGGTCACTTGTCGGTATTGTGGAATGTAAAACTGCTGTGAAATGGAGCAAGCAAGAAAACTGTGTCTGAATGTGTTAAAGAAACAACATACCCATTAAAATCTGTCTCTGTAAACCAACATGGAAATGTAAGCGCTCAGATAAAGCTCAAACCAAATCATGCTTGGTACCACCAAATTCAGCTGCAGTTGTTTGTGTGTAGGTCTTTTTCAAGTTACTGTGATCTGGTCTTGTTACACCCAGTGTCTAGTAGTTTTCATTGACAAAGGTTCGAGTTAATCAGGAATGGGTAACAAAGTTTTTGCCCAAATATGAGGACTTTTTCAACCGTTACATGGCCCCGAAAATTGTTTTGAAGTACAAGTAAATCCAAAGATACTTATTATTTGGTTTAGGTTGTCACTTCATTGTTACATACATGCAGAGTCTCTGGGATCATGTTATTCTCAGTTATTCTCAGTTATTACAAAGAGAATTGTCAGTGACCATGCTACAAGTGGTCAGTAATGAAGAAAAATAAAGAATCAAGACATTCTATTTTAGAGTAGTATTTTAATTACTATTTTTATTTTAATTACCACAACATTTTATAAGAGAAATATGTTATTCTAAAGGGACACACCGCATACATGCATTCAATAATGAACAGGCAAGAATGTAATATCCTGTTTAATGTGATCAAGCTAAACATTAATTACAACTGATTTGCAAAAATACATGAACTTAACAGGTTTATGAACTTAACAGGTTTTAAATACAATTGTGGTGTGCCCCTTCATTAAATAAAATGAAATCTCTATGCATGTTTTAATTAAATAACATGGCTTCCAAGAGTGCAGAGTGCAATACATTGGTGATATATATTGCAAGGCACTAGTATAAAAACTATTCAAACGGGTAAATTGACAATTATAGAACTTGTGTTTTATCAGTTTTTAATAAAGTCAAAAGTATGTTATTTGTTATTCTTTGTTATTCTAACACAACCTCCGCAGTCTTTCATATACACAAAGAAGAGAGACAGCTGTATGTTATTATACGATAAAATACAGCTGTTCCATTAATTCCCCGCGTATATTTCATCCGTTGGAAGCGCCATGTTACATGACGTCACTTGGTAAATATACGGTACGAAGACAAATAGTAATTTTAATGAAATGTTAATTACAACAAACTTGCCATGCTCCCAAACCGTGCACACCCCCGATATAATATTAATAAGCATCTTGAACAAGGTGAGAACGTTTGACGTCATACAGCGCAAGCTATATGACGTAAACAATGACTTAATTGTTTGTCACGTGACTATTAGTGTATTGAAAAGCAGAACTTTGCAGACGGGGCGCCCAATGGAACAGCCTGTAAACATAGCAGCCTGATTACCTTGACGTCCGAGATAATATATAGTGCCCCCACAATAGCGTAAACAGTGGGTTTATTGTTGTGTTAGAATCGAAATAATAAATACGTACCTGTATTTTATCGGTGAATAAAATACAGCTAGTCGTTTGGATGTGAGTAATTAATTACTACGCATCCGAACTCCTAACTGTATTTTATTCACCGATAAACACAGGTACGTATTTATTCTTTCTTAACTGTTGATGATTGCACAAAGTATGAGTATTACAAATATATTAAAATATCTGAAACGATTTTGTTTTGACTTTGACTATAATTCACACCCCATTCCCTCCCATCCAACTACTGTTTTCAGTCTTGGGTTTCATTTTCTGCAATGTCCTCTGCACCTTTGTTTGTTCGTATGAGTGGCCCTAAGTTGGCTAAAAATCCACAAACGAACCCAATTTCATTCATAATCGGCAAGCTCAAAATGGGTATTTTTTTCTGCTTTAAAAATGCAAATGTACTTAAACGTACATTGAAGTTTTCGACGGTTATTCTAGACCTAGCAATTAATCGCCCAAAATCACGATCTTGGGATTGAAATTGTCCACTTTTTTCACACAGAAACGGAGGCCTATACCGTTTAATTCCTTAGCCCTTTATCAAATCTCGAATCAGAAATCCCTTATCTACCATTAAACCATCGCCAGACTGAAGTCTTTCTACAATATCACTTTGCCCAAATATTTCCTTATCGGATGAATTGCCCCCATAAACATCTGAGCAATGAATTAATGCACCATTTGGTGCTGTAGTATACATTACTTTGACAGTATGGCAATTTGTGTAATGGGAAAACATTTGTTTGCCCGACACCGGACCTCTTGGAACCTGTGTACTAAATTCTACACAGTCGGCAATAGCTACCAGATCAGGAAAATGCTTCTTGGTTGAAAGTGGCATATGCTGCTCTATCTTTTCTTTGGATGGCCATATTTTTATAATTTTAAATTTGCGGTACATTCTGCGAATCCAGTATTTGAAAATTTCCGATATTCGACCAGTCGAAATCTCGAAGTCGGATGCAAGAACAGATTCTATTGGGTTTCTTTTCAATTTATACAGTACAAGTAGCAACTGATCTTCAGAACTTATATGAGAAAATACTTTGTCTGGATTGCTATCATGATCATTGATTTCACTACTTATTTGTGCAAAATTTGAAACAAGTTATAATCTTCAATACCAGTGTATTTCTTTAATTCTTTGTCAGAACTTTTGATCAAAATTATTTTTGAAATTGAAATTTGAACCGATTTTTCACAGGTATCTATCTTTATTGTTTGGGTGTCTTTGCTAGATGTTTGCACACAAATACTAGATGGTAAATCTGTTTGTGAAGATGCTCCCAGCTGAATTTCGGTATTTGACTTTGCTGACTTTTTTTTGCTTTGGTGTCATTTGAGTGAATTTCTGAATTGGGGGAGTCTGCTGAATTGCTTTTGTCTTGAAACTTATTTTACTTTTTTTTGGTGTTACTTGTAATGATGAATCAAATAGTTTTCTTTTTCTGTTTATCGGACGTGGTGTTGAGGCTTGTTCTAGTCTTGATGTTTGTGGTGACACTGATGTTGTTTGTTCAGTTGACGTTTGTTCTGTCGCTGTCTGTTCTATTGTTGTTTTTTCCGTCGCTGTTTGTTCTGTTGCTGTTTGTTCTGTTGTGGTATTAGCAGATACTGTATTATCTAAAGTTGTTTGACTTTCTGCTGTTATAAGTATTTCCGCAACTGCATTTCCATCTGCAGATTCCTCATCATGAATATGTTCATCTGTAAATAAAGGGGTTATTTATGAACAAGTCTGAAATAAAAGTCACAGCCAATGTGACTTTATTCATTAATATTAAATAATACTCTTCAGGAGACGTAACAATTTTCATAATCAAATGCACGCTTCCTGTCTGATGGACACCCAGTTTGACGTGCTTCTGCGAACAAGTTTTATAAGAAGAGAAAAATTAACTGACAGACGGAATGTGAAGTTGCATTATTTGACATTTCCTTAGATGGACTTGTCAAAATGAAAACAAGACAATTTAGAAAAATCCTACCTTTGTGTGGAAGCATGAGCTTTTCATGTTACTAAATGCTTGCAGCATATTTATGATTACAGTGTTAAGAATAATATGAAGACAATTATTTTTTAACATTGCTGTCTGATATCTCTTTCTGTATGGCCTGGCTGATATGAAGTAGTCCAGCTGCAGCTTCTCTCCTTGGAAATTCTGAGGGGGAAAAAAAGAGTTATATTCCTTCAAACTACAAATTTTTACATGTATTCAGTGGAATTAATATTAGCATGCTACACACCCAGCCCGGTCACACCATGGAATTCATGGAAAAATAATATCATTACGCTCTTGTCTGACGTCAACATAATTATAAAGTGGAGCGATAAAACTGGAAGGCTTGATCATGTGATGTCAGTAGCATGTGATACAGGGTGATCTGAGAAGCATGCTTTACTATGAATAGATAATTGTTTTACATGGATGCAGATTCAGTTACACAATTTTACGTGGATGCAGATTCAGCTATACAAGACATGAGTTAACGTTCAAATTCCAACAGAAGTTCTGTTGGCAACCAGTACTCCAGTAGTAGGAACAAAATTATTGACATTCTTTCTTTTCTTTTTTTTATCTTTTTTAGGAGGACATTGAGAATAGTGACAATGTGACAGTCTCTGGATATATTTTTATATTTATCCTTCCCCCTGTCCACGTAGCAGCTCTAAATCATACTGTATGATGTGTTGATGAGCTGTTCAAACAACAATACTAAGTAGGACACAATTACTGATGTAGATTTTACTGCAACACCGTTTTTATTGTTTCGGCATTTCATTAGTTTTACAACAATTCTTACAGCATTTCATTAGTTTTAAAACTATTTAAGCAAACATTCTCATTCTACTACACACCTGGGATGTTTAAAGTTGGAACAGCTGTCGATATCTTTCCTTTATCACCTTCAAAGATTCATTTTTTCAAGGCAAGCGATGAAACGATATCGGTTGTCACTTGTTTGTCGATTTTTACAACCTTTTACAACGCATGTAGTTGGCATATTTTACGGTTTTCGATGTTGTATCAAGCTACGCAGATGGGCGCCGCCATGTTTTTATTATCGTGAATATTTAATGAGCCTACCAGCCGTTGATTGGTCGATATATTTAGTTACTCGGGATAACTCGATATTCTCCGTGATAGCTCGGAAACGTTCGGGGTGAAATGGGCTATTGGACATGTGTAATGGCATTCTTGGGGGAAAGATGAAGATGTGTGTGAAGTTTCATGAACATAGGTAAAATACGTTTCAAGTTATGACCAAGGTCATCAGGTTGCAGGTTAAAGTTTGACGGACGACGAACAAAATGATATATAAGTGTCCGCCATGCTACTGTTATTATTACCATTATTTTAATAACAATAATATTATTAATAATAATAAAAAATTATACTTATCATTACTATTAGTAGTAGTAATAGGAGGAGGAAGAGGAGGAGGAGGAATATTGCGCGCATAAAAAATCCTCATTCCTCTTTTTATTTAAGAAATAGAACATCGTTTACTGTGAATTTTCGTTTAATATATCACGGTTTGGAGTTCAATTGTAAACAATAATTTAACTTACTAAAATGTGAAAATAGCGCACACATCTGAAATCTTTCGCATTGCTTTGCTTACTCTCCTAACGTTGCATACGTTACAAAAAGAAATATAAAAAGATCGGACAGGGAAAGTAGCATTCAAGGAGGACAGTAAACCACAAAACACAGAAACAAACACGCAAACAGAAAAACAAGAAGGCAAAAGCAATAATAAATGCAAACGACATCACAAACACAAAAAGGGTTGACAATAGGGCTACCGCCTTGGAACGGTCAGT
Source organism: Cyrtodaria siliqua (assembly GCA_037043455.1). Classification (NCBI taxonomy): domain Eukaryota; kingdom Metazoa; phylum Mollusca; class Bivalvia; order Adapedonta; family Hiatellidae; genus Cyrtodaria; species Cyrtodaria siliqua. The sequence goes on from JAWPHD010004107.1 coordinate 58,659, forward strand.
GGCAAAGTAGGGCACTGGGGGTTTAAACCGGTTCTAGGGTGCACCAAACCTCACACTTACCCTACTGTCATCCCATTAAAACAGGACAGTGTAAATAAAGAAATCCCCGCCATGATCTAATCTCTAACCAACAAGGCAGCATCAAAAGGCAATATAAGTAAAACACTAATATGTTCGTGTAAATATAATACAAAAAAACAATAGCCTAGAAAGCCACAATGAAGGTACTCATTGACTTTGCAGAATCCAGAGCAGTAAGAGAATAAACCAATAAGGGCACGACAAGAAAGATCATGGACAAACATCAAACGCCACCGTCCCAATGGGCTTTAGGTAGGCGTCATCATAGGGTCCACAGCCTGTCCGGTCATCGTACAATTAAAGAGGAAAGCATAGTGGCGAACTGTAAAAGGGTCTACCACCAAGCATGCAGTACGTTGCAAAATGATAGGGTCATAACCTCTTTTGATAAACTTTTTAACAAGTTTAACAAAGATAGTATGAAAGTGATCATGACCTAGAATCTTACAAAATTTATAAATCACATCACCATAGAAGTCAGGTTGTGATAGTCCTTGTCGCAGAAGAGTCCTTAAATTACTTTTATATTTGGAAAGAAGATCAGGGTTACGATAATAAAATGTTGCAAAGGTTTTATGAAGTTTATGGTAACGGTAACTCTGATTGAGTAACTTTTTAGTTATACAAAGATTACGAATGTTAAAGTCCTCAACTCGAGTACAAGCTCTAGAAAAACGAATAAGTTGAGACACATATATCCCCTTAAGAAGTTGCTCGGGGAACATCCCCATCCAAGTGGGGATAATTAACAATGTCAAAATTAAAATCATCTCTCTTGTCATAGATTTTGCTAATTATTTTACCATTGCGCAATGCTTAATCTCCTAACGTTGCAAAAATTACAGTGATATATCGTTCAATATAACGAGATGTTTTAAACTAGGCTATATAGTGCGGGTGTATTAGAATATTAATTAAAAACCATTTTTTTTATTAATTAAAGACAACGCAAACCGTAAGTTTTCAAACATCAACATCCTTATAAGTTTATAGATCTATAAATTGGTGATTAATGGTCAAAAATATTTCTTGCGATATTATGGTTAACTATTGTCAAAGTATGCCAGTGACAATACTGTATGCAATTTAGTCTTAAATTAATTATAGCAATTTTGGTAACAAGTGAACAGTTATACGATTTCTTTGTGAATGTGTAATATTTGTCACTGCTAAGTTTGTCAGTCATGGCAGCACATGTGTTGAGCCACTTTAATTTGTCTGAAAATGCAGAAGGGCCTGTTAAGGTAAACACTGTGCTACAACACTATCTGGACTCACCAAAACAACCTCAAATTATAACCAAGTAAAGGGAACATGGAAACAACTAGGTCCGAATATTAATTATGTAATCACATGTAATCAAAATGTAATTTGATTACTTTACCAAAGTAATTGTAATATAATCATAACATTTGAAAAATAAAGTAATTGTTGTGTAATGGTTACAGATCGACCGATCGACCGACAGGGCGGCACGCAGGCAGGCAGATATACAGTTTGTTTGTTTGTATGGTGTTTTACGCCATTTTCAACACAGGTAAGGTTATATATAATTATTGTAATGTTTGGGGACTTAAAATTAACACAAATAAGACAAAAATAATGATCTTCGAAAATGGCATTTGTTTTTAATGGATTTCAGTTAGAAATAGTTAAATATTTAGGAGTAGAATTTTTCAAAAACGGCAACTGGTCAAGAACCCAACAGCATTTAGCTCAGCATGCGTCATACTCATTACATAAATTATATAATATATTTAATCAAATAACAATCCCTATCAATGAGAAGTGTAAATTATTTGACTCTCTTCTTGGCTCCTAAATTCCGAATTGCATTAACGAAATTTAGAATATCTGCACATGCACTTGCTATCGAAACAGGTAGACATAATAATATTGAACGGAATGAAACGATTTGCATTTTTTGCAATATGCACGTTATTGAGAATGAGTACCATTTTCTGCTTGTGTGCGCGTTTTACTCTGAACTAAGAACAAGATTGCTGCCTAGATATTTCTGCAGATGGCCAACACTTAATAAATTAGACTGCCTTATGTCAAATCAATCTAAACATAATTTGAACAATTAAGTAAAATTTATATTATGCCTCTAAAAAACGCATTCAAAATAATTAATGTATATATGCATGTATGACGAAAGTGGGTGAACTTGACATATTTGTATGTGCGTGATAAATGATATTTAAGGAACTTGAATTTATGACGATATGTTGTAATTGTCAATATATAAAGAGAAGTGTTGTTAATATATAACATACATATTTGCTTTCCTCCTAGTAAAACGTATTATATACTTATGACGGATATAAGTCACCATGAAAGGGAGAGACAGACTTTTGTATATGAAGGCTATAAACTATTGTATTGTGGTTTAATGCTGAAAACCATTATGTTATGTTATATGACGGTCGATTTTTTGTGGTGGAGGCAGACCACCCATTTTTCCTGGGTAAAACAGTATTGTACAGTATTGTACACCTCCAGCCATCCTGCAGGCAGACACACGGAGGGATGGACTGAAATACTGATTACACAATTTGGTTACACTATTTGCATATACGAAATGATATGTATTCTTCCGTTCGTTTCTGCGTCCGTCAATCCGTCCGTCGGGACTTTCCCACTTTAAACTGATAGCACGAAATATTGTCACGTGCCAACGTTGAAGTCAGGAAAAAGAAGTTATAAGCTGGAATTTAGAAGTTATTTCCTTTTCTGTTCATCTATTCGACGAATAATGAGATCTAATGTATCCACCAGGGAGTCGGCGTCGGCGTCGGGGTTGGCTTTACGTTAACGTTTTTTGGCAATTCAATTATTTCATCAGCAACTGCCGGTCATACATCAGTGAAACTTGGAACATGTATTGAGTACCATCAAACTCACTGGCAGAAACATGTTCCATAACTCAGTATTTCTGTTGTTGTTGTTCGGCAAGTTCATGCATTGCAAGAACTGCAAGTCATACATCAATAACATTTCAGTAAAGCTTGGAATTATCAAGGGCACTGGTATACACACTTTCCATAACTCTGTATTGCATTTCAGCAATATTATGGCGCTTTTTCTGGTAAAAGAATTTTGGCAAGTCCATGTATTGCAAAATATTAATAAAACTTGACTTGTATACTTATTCAGTATGATCAAGGACACTCAAAAATTGATGTTTCACAACTCAGTGTGGCATATACTCGCCTGTGAAATATAAACCTCAGACGTCTGCCCAGAGGTTAGAGGGAGCGGATGGGGGTGGTGTCGCGGAATTGGGGGCAATATTTTTTAAAATTATGTCTGAAATGAAACGTGGTGATAGACGTAACACTGCTTAATTTGTATACCTCCTACGTCATCCCGGTGGAATGGGTGTCAAGGTCAAATACACTTAAAATTCAATTACACTGTCATTCTTCCATATGTTTTCACATAACTTGGTATATATACTCGTCTATGAAATATAAACAACACATTAAAATATTTTATTACTTCAAACAAGGACGTCTTCCCAGTTAATGGGGTGGGGGTAGGGTAATACGGGGGTCATTTTATTGTCATTATGTCTCAAATGAAACGTTATGATGATGGGATTACAGAAAGGCATACTTGCATATTCTTTGCTTCTCCCAAAGGACATGGAAGATACGCGGTCAAAAGTTTAGACAAAGTCAATTGCAGTGTCATTTGTACAAACAAAAGTGAACCATTATTTCAATCTCAGAGGTGTCCCCAGGTAGCAGGCTGGAGATGGTGTGTGTGTGGGAGTGGGTGGGTGGGTGGTATGTGGAGTGTCATTTTGTCATTTTCTTCTTTCTAAAATTAAAGTCTGATGAGATAACACAGTATATCTTGTTCAACGGTCAAATTGGGTGGGTTCAAAAGTTAACATACATACATATACTAAATAAGTATAATGGATTCATTTACCGACAGTCGTACACACAGAATAAATACATAGTATTATTTGTGTTCTGAGTATCAAAGGACAATTAAGGCAAATTGTGTTTTTCTTAAATTTGGATACAAACATTACATCTATATTTGTTTATCATATTGACCTGTGTGGGGATTTGTGATGGCGCGCCGTCGAATTGGTTCTTCTTTTCTCAGTACATAAAGCATACCTCTGCTCGTATCAATCATCCCTTTCTCACTCCAACCATTCCATGCCCTCATGTCTGTGTTATTGATAGTGTGCACATAGTTCATAGCTCTACCGATCTCTGTTAACAGCCTCCCACCACAGCTCCCCACACTGCAACAACACCTTGTTCCTACATTTTCACAATTTTCATCTTTGAGATTAATGTTATACAAGGATACACAGGACGTACGTTTACCCACGACAATCATCATCCACACCTTTCAAACCCTTACCAGCTCCCCAGCATCCCCGTCCTCACTCCCCACTTATTTGTATTTTTTTAAAATGAACTCTTTCTCACTTGTTCTTATTGTTCATGGATACATCTCTGCTATTTCTTTGAAGATTGTTTGTATCAAGGGTGATGCCTTATTTTCCTGAAATGGATCTATTCCGGTCTTGTGACCATGTTTTGTTAGGTCCATGAACAACTCTCTAAATTTTAAACAACATTTTCGTAAAATATCAACATCAGACTGGCAATAATGCTCAAGCTCTTCTTGAACATTGAAAGAATCCTGTCTGTGGTTCTCATACCAAGTTAAACATGTCTTCCTGGTATCTAGTTTCATGCCATTAGGTGTATAATATTTCATGTCGGGGAGATTGGGCAGCAATACAGTTTGATTTTCTTTTCCATTAAAAAGATAAGGAAAGTACCCCTTCGCTAATTCGTTTTCACCGAATGACTCGGGCATATCGGCTAGAGCCATTGGAATGCAATTTAGGGAATCTATCATTAGAATGTTGCAAACGGGTATTTTAATGGACATGTATTTAGATCCTGTGGTAATCACTTCTGGGAGAATAGCATTGTCATGCAAGTACCACATAATAGGATAGCTATGATATTCTTTGAAATTATGACATAAAACGGTAGCCCCAAAGTTTTCCTCTGAAAACAACCACTGACAAAACTCTTCCGTGGTATTTGGACCTCGAAACAATCTCTCTGTCCTCCTTGAATGCTACTTTCCCTGTCCGATCTTTTTATATTTATTTTCATTCTTTCCGCATGATTTGCATGAAGATGTAGATGTAATTTCATTAGAAATGCATAACTGGCACACTTTTTGAACACCGCAAAGGTTTGGCCTATGTAGTACCACACCAAGATTTTAAGCAATTTATACATTTGTTGTTGTTTTCGCGGTGCATGTACCCCTTTTCACACTGTAATAGATCGTCATGAGTACACTCGAAATAAAAAAATATGTATTTGATGTTGTGTTTGCGTTTCAATGAATATCCTTCTTCTTTTTCTTCTTCCACGTCAACAGGTTGCATAAAACATAAATGATCATCTTTAAAGAAGTCTTTACACGTTTTGCAATAGTTTTTCTCCACATTTATGTGGCTTCTTGTGAATCCTTGCATTAATCAACTGACCACAGTTCTGACAATTAAAATATTGCTCACAGGTTGATTTATCCTGTAGAGATTTCTTTTTATGAAGGTCATAACAATTCGCGTTTTTAAAATAACGTTTGCAGTCGACATCATTTCCAATCTTCTGAAAGATCTTCATGAATGTGATGGCAGTAGTGACACGGATTATTGCATTTATGTTCTTCTTTAGTGTTGTAACATTTCTTGCATTCAGTACAGAAATAGCATCTGTTTAAAAACCCAGTCATTGTAGTTATGACATCAAAATGTTCGTCGTGTAGATATAAGTAAAGTGCCTTGCCACCTTCTGGGCCTTTGTAAATAATACCATTAAAATGATCCTTAGATAGCACGTGGATTTGATAACTGGGTACCACCGCCTGAAAACGTTTTACTTCTTCAATTCCGCATCTCTGTAACGGAACATTAGCTTGTTTGTGTAAATTTACAGAAAGTTCTTTTTGAATACTGCGACCTTGTCTAATACTATTCCACTGGAGGTGTTTCTCTTCACGAGCAATGGCTGTCACTATGGCACGTGCACAACAAAGTTCGTCTTTGTTTCTAATTTCGATGATACTGCCTTTACTATGCAAAGTCTTTGAAAGTCAACGTAAGGTTTTCTTTTGTTTCCAAGTCCACTTGGCATATGTACATGTACTAATTCGATACCAAGAGTCTCGTCGATCACAAACTGCTCGTACGACTGTAAAACGCGTTCAATTTCGGATAACAAACGATCCACTGTCAATGCTGGTATCTTCATAAAAGGATAATCTAATTCAGGGTTATCCATTGAAAGCCGTACTAAATCATTAGCAGCAATGTCACTAGTCATATTGTTAATTATAGACTGAAATATTAATCTCAGTGTTTTCAAATTATTCGGTAGTTCCCTAACTTCCAGATCATTGAAGTTTATTTTGTAGTATGTAGCCTCTGTCTTGAATTTCTCTATCTTCCTTTGACTAATTCGTTCTATCCTATAATAATCTTTTGGATCGTCATTTCTATCCAGTCTTGTTGTTTTCGTCACAGGTTCGTTACTTCCATCATCAAGTGGTCGTTTAGTTACCCCACCTCCTCCGGCTTGCTCGTGGCTCAATTCCATAAGTCTTGCCCATGCATCTTCTCTTTGAAAAGCTTTCATACACTCAGTACAGAGATGGCTATTCTCGTCATCATGCTTTTTCATATGTCTTTCTAAGTTATCTTTTCGATTAAATGTCTTTTTGCAAAGAATGCACATAAATTTCCTCCAATGGTTTTGGGCACGCCTATGCTGAAGTAACTGGCTCAGTTTTGGAAACTCGACACCGAATTCTTCACATGTATAGACCATGTCTGTATTCCGTGAAAAGCTAGAAATAAAATGAAAATAAATTCAAGTAATCTGGTTATTTATACAGTATTGAACGTCATGCTTGGATCTGATTGGTTTGTTAGAATATATAATGGATCATGTTTATGATAACTCTCATTATTGCCTTAGTCGTTGAAGTAGAAAGATGTATTTCTCTAAGTGTCCGGATTGTCAGCAAACATTTTCTAGAAAAGATGTGATGCTTAGACATCATCGCTATAAACACCAAGATGGACAGAAAATAGTGCATGAATATCCGCAGATCAGTGGTGCGTATCCACCGCCGCCGCCGCCACAATTACCGTATCCACCGCCGCCGCCGCCGCCGCCGCCGCATTTTACTGAAGCATATACGCCACCGCCGCCACCGCAAAGCGATCACTTAGATATCAATATATCAGAGAAAAAGACAACAGTTCTTCAACATCCGTTTACAATGATGATATCTGGTCCAACAGCTTGTGGGAAAACGACACTTATAAAGGATGTACTCCTAAACCATGTATTCAGAATTAAACCAAATATTCAAAGAATAGTATGGTTGTATAGGAGGTGGCAGCCATTGTAGGATGTAGTTCGGAAATACGTTTAACCTCGTGTGGAGTTTATTAAAGGGATTCCATCGGATTTAGAAGATAACGAATTTGTTTATGCTAAACTTAACAATTTACTTGTATTGGACGATTTAATGTCATTAGCTGCAAAAGATCAACGTATCACCGATTTGTTTACCGAAGAATCGAGTCACAGATCACTATCAGTGATTTCGATAAACCAGAACCTATACTCAAGCAAGGATCCCACATAGCGGCGAAATTCTCATTACATAGCTTTATTCAACAATCCTGTGGACAAACAGTCCATTATGACACTAGCTCGTCAAATGTACCCTGGAAATACGGCGCATTTTACTAAAACATTCGAAAAAGCAACAAAGATGCCTTATCAATACATTCTGGTAGATTTGAAACCATTCACGAAAGATACAAAACGATTGAAATACAATATAATGTGGCTGGACGATATTCCAAACCTGCCTACAAAAAGTGTCAAAATGAACAAGAAAGAAGACATTTCATTGGTTAAAACCAGACCTGTTCACATCGAGGATGGGAAAAACATCACAGAGACTACAAGTATACCTATAAAAGCCGAAATCATTAACGAACAAACTCATTCGTCGATTGGAAGTGAGACAGGCAACGTCGCAGATTCACAAATAAATCCAGTCAATCACAATACATATATTTCTGTCAGGATAACATGGCTGAAAATATGAATTCGTGTGACGATTGTGGACTTTTATTCGACACCGCGCACGATGTACAAAGACACGTGAAACGAGGATAGTGTCCGGAAAATGGCGAGCCTCCTTCTAAGAAGAGGAAGATGGATGAAATCGAAAACAGTGATGTTGATGACAATGTAGAAGAGAATAGTGGGTTTTATTTATTGTGGAAATCTGCTAATGAAACGAATGAAGACAGATTTGATAAAATAGTAAACCGACTCATGGATGAAGGTGAAAACGAAGATGACGCCAGAGAGGTGTCAGAGGAACGCATGCAACCATACTACGAACGCAGCTTCTTGAGAAAGTACGAACGTTTCTTAAATGAGTATCTACTGCCTCTTCAAAACAGTGCTATACATAACAACATTATGAATGATATAAAAGGTTTGATTTCAAAAGGGATCAACCAGACTCCCGTTATTCAGAGAACAATCAAAAAATATAAAGGAAAATTCCAAGACTTGTTTGAAAGCAAAATAACTGATGATGAAAGCTGTGCAGATGAAAATGAAGAAGAAGAATTCGGAAATGAGAGTGAATAAATAATTGTGGTTTTAGACTCTAACTTCATTTTACGTGTGACATTTGAATAGGAAAGACATGGCACCATATAAATTGGTGAAAAATGAAGGAAAATACAATATCGGAATGCATAGAATCAGAAAGTTTCTACACAACCAGGAATCATACAATCTTCATAAACCTGTAAGAAGACGATTTAGAAGAAATCATGTAATTAGCGCTGGGAAGGACGATTTATGGATGGCTGATCTCATTGGTATGGTGAAATATGCAGAGTGGAATAGAGGATACAAATATGTACTACTGGTGATAGATACATTCAGCAAATACGTCTGGCTTAGACCTCTCAAACAGAAAACTGGGCATGATGAAGCAGAAGCATTCAAAGACATCCGTACAAAATCTGGTCGTATCCCGAAGCGGTTGATCACAGATAAAGGTATTTGTCTTATAATATCTTCTAAAGTTATTTTGAAAATAGTACAAACAATTTGCAAATGTAACTGTTTTAGGTCATATAAAAAAATTGTTTGTAACATTAACCATTGAAATACTACCCTTTTTTGAAAAAAGAAGGTAAATTGTTTCATATTCTAACTTTTATCAAACTTTCGTAAAAAAATAATTAGGAAAGAAATTCTATAAAAATGTATGTTTTCAGACATTAATTTTAGCAATTTTCATGTTTCAAGTCAGGAGTTCAGAGCTAAAACAGTGCAAGATCTGATGAAAAAATATAATGTTGTATATTCACCAACACAAAATGATACAAAAGCCAGCACAAGCGAACGAGCCATTTTAAGCTTAAAATCAAGAATAATTCGTTACTTAACATACAACGATGATTATACATATATGCCTGTTTTACAAGACATGGCGGATGGATACAATAAGACTTATCATAGAACAATTCAGGCATCGCCGATTAATGTCAAGGACAATAATAAAGAAGAAATAAGAATAGCAACATATCTAGCTCAGCAAAAGACTTTCAGCAACCAAGCGAAAAGAGACGGAGTGGTGTCAGACGTTTCCGATATAAAATCGGAGATATATGTGAAAATAACCTATCTGAAAAACATCTTTACCCCTGCACCCCGGAGAAGTGTTTCAGATACACAAACGCTATCACAGGGGAGAACGTCCAGTGTATAGACTGAAAGACTTACAAGAAAGTGAACTGAAAGGAGTGTTCTATGAAAGTGAAATGCAGAAAGTTGACTTTGATCCTAATAAGTCGTTTAAAATAGATACAATTTAAAGAGAAGAGAAAAGGGAAAAAACAAACAATACTTTGTAAAATAGAAATTCTATGATAAAACATTTAATTCTTGGATCAATGCTAATAATCTTGCTGAATGAAGGTAAATGTGTTGTAAATACATAACTGTAAATAAAGTTCTGTCAATATATTTGTTGTTTCGTATTATTAATGTTATTTTACATTGAAAGGGAAGTAACTTCAGCCAGATAGCCATACGATATATAACCACAAATATTAGCTTTTTCTTATTTGATATGTAATCTCCCGTTATCATTTCGGCAATCAGCAAACTTGGTTTAACAGTACCTCTATTCCTAAACACCTTTCTATGATTTTGAAGTCTTAATTTACAAACTTTACTTACCGGATTAATCCAGCCTGTCTGTTTTTTCTTTACTGTTTGACACAGGTTTACTTCTGAGACTCTTTTATGATGTTTTTTTTCTTTGCTGTTTGACACGGCTTCGCTTCCGAGACTCTTTTGGAAGTGAATGCAGACCCGATTGTTTTTGAGCTTATATACTGTAAGTTAAGCCTATTATGTTTACGGGTATCTCATCTTATTTGACTGATTTATTATATTATTAATTAAGTTATGTCATTGATGGTTTACATATGAATTGTCGCCTATTTGTGGACTGCTCCATTTTTTGTTAATTTTTCTGTATCAGTATTACTTTTGCTTCCCTCTTGATCAGACGCGTAATTTTAATGTATTTTTTGTTGTTTTCTTTTGCTTTTGCTGCACTATTCAATGCCTAAAGTATTTTTTTTAATGATTTTCAATGTAAAAGACCGAAGAATATCTATTTCACATTTCACCTGGCGGCGGCGGGATTCAAACCAGGACCTCTCGCACGCTAAGCGAGCATCATAACCACTACACCACGGTCACCGGTGTACATGATATTACAGTATTTTATATAAATATCTCTATGTTAAGTGGCGCATATCAAGTTTATCTAAGGTTTAAGCAGACGATAGTAAGCGAGAAATTTGATGGGCCGGAAAACATGTTTATGAAAGCGTAAACATTTTACAATTGTATAGGACATTTTTTAAACGAGTGGGACATTTTTCAACATTCATTTTTTTCTTTTTTCAATCTGTTCAGTAGGACTGCTTTTCAAGCTTTAAAGAAAAAAAAATGAAATGGAAATACTACTTTCTTTTTCATGTTTATCAAGAGGTAAACTGGAGTTAAACCTGTGTAAAATGTAGACAGACAGTGATTACGTGTCTGTTGATTTAACTTTTGGAAATACAAGGTCAACGGTAGTAACTAAATAAAAAGGGTTTACTGTTAACACATATAACCTTGTCTGCTTTTCAGTACACAAAGGTGTATTTACATTCTTGTTCAGTAGACAGTAGTGTTATTACTTACTTGTCCTTTGGGATCATCAAGCACAATCTATGTGGATTTAAAGCATAATATCGCTTAAGGAGGCGTGAGAGGTGTTGCATTGTACATTACCCCTCATGAACAGACTCAATACAACCGAGTCTGCTACTTTTATCTCTTGTTTGTGTTTGTTGCTTCCAAGGGATCCATTTTTTTCAGTATGTATAACGTGACACTTTCATTTTGTGGATGAATCAAATATCTTGACATTCTCACCGACTATGTTCATTTTAAATGTCAAGTCTACAGATTCCTTCGATATAAAACATTATGACATGAACTAGTAACTGCTTTCTAATTTTGTTGTTTCCGTATTTTTCAAAAAGGGTAGAGAATTATGTTTTGAAGCAAACAACTTCAATTATAAAAATAAGCGAAATACAAATTTAAAAAAAAAATGTTGTAAATTATCGTTTAAGGTTATAATAGTCTGATATGTCCATGTCTGAACGTAAAAAAAGATGATTATGCATTTTATTTCTATTTGTCGGTTTTCAAGATTTCAGCGAAAATTAACATGAAATTCGACTTTGAAAACGATTTAAGTTCTAGTTTGAAACATCAGCTGTAAGCATTGTTATGATTGCCTCCTTTATAAAAAATAAGTTTCATTACTTTCTTATAAGAAAAGAAAGAAAGAAAGTAAAAATATATAACTTAAGATTTAGGGGCAAAACACACACATTTGCAAATAATGATGAAACAAATATCAATTTTGGCCAAAGATATCTTTATATGGTATGTGATAATACAGCAACAATAACCTTTCGTTTTCTGTATTGCAAAATAAAATGCTTATTTTGGTTAATTCATAAAAATCATTGATAAAATACATCCGAACTGTGCTATTATCTGTCAATTTCTTAATAGTGTCTTAAATGTCAGAATATCGGTCATGTCTTAAAATAAAACATACCGAGCATTTTTAAATTTCAAACACTGTTTTGATAGTGAAATTATTTGGTTTAATGTAAAACTCTAGATAGAAACATATAGGTATAAATTTGGAAAATAGTATGCACCTATTTAAAGCGAACCGCGTCAAATTGGAGATAATTTTTAAATGCATACGTTCAAAATGAAAGTTTTACACAATTTAATCACGCATTTTTGATGACCATCACTTCCGCTGGCAAATAACATCTTTAACAAAAGTATTACTTTATAAGTTGAACACCTCTTGTATAAAAACGCAGTACTCTACCAATATAACACATAAAATGTAATAGCCTTCAGAACAAATTATATTGACAGATTAATGAAAAATGACAAACGTACACTAATCTTATTGAACATAATTAGAATAAGGGTCTTTAAACAAATGGAAGTTTCTCCGCCTATTTTTTATTTTATTTTCTAAGCAATCTGTTTCATATGGTGGCTGATTTCTGCCATGTCATCTTTTCGTTATTTCGTCGCGAAAAGACGACAGAACGGAAAGACGACAGGATAAAAAGACGGCAAATGCAGCGCAAAAAGACGACACTTCAGCCGCGAAAAGACGCCATTTGATATTGTCGTCTTTTTGTTATTTCGTGTGATCTTCTGTCGTCTTTTCGCTTCTAGACCGTTGTCTTTTCGTTCTGTCATTATCTCGTCTTTTCGTTCTGTCGTCTTTTCGCGCTGCATTTGTCATCTTTTCGTTTTGTCGTCTTTTCATTTTGTTGTCTTTTTGTTCTGTCGTCTTTTCCTTCTGTCATCCTTTCGCCTTCGGTTGACATACGTGTTTCGGTCATTGCGGCCATTTTATTGTGACTACTAGAAATCGGGACGATTTTAAACTGTCGGGGAATCGTTTCAAACCGACAGGGAGTGTGCATACCGTCTGTCCAATAAATAATAAACGAAAAATCGTTTATATAAGCGCAGAATGGTCATCCTAATTATATTGATCAATTGGTGAATTAATTGATTCTGCAACTCAATTAATTAGTTTTTCACACCTTATATAATGAATATTGAACTGATAATTATATGTTTGGCTTTATCTTAATCAGTGTTTAGCTCAACTGATCAAAGATCAGCAGAGCTTATGCCTTGGTGCGGTGTCCGTCGTCCGTCCGTCCGTCTGTACGTCCGTCCGTAAACTTTTATTTGTAGCGACTACTCCTCTGAAACTACGGATGGATTTTCATGAAACTTCACATAAATGTTGCCCATGATGTCTAGTTGATTCTAGCAATAATTCATGTTGATGTGAAATTCAAGATGGCCGCCAAAGCTAAAATAGATTGTTTAAACACAAGTTTGTAGCGACGACTTCTTGAAAATTATAAGTGATACTGATATGGGACTCTTTCTAAACTGATCAGCATGTATTGTTATTGGTATTTGTTTTAATTCGACGTTAAACATGGCTACCAGCGGCCATCTTCTTTACATGGAGTTATATAGTAAACATATTGTAGCGACTACTCCTCCGAAACAATATGACGGATTTTTATGAAACTTCAAAGGAATGATGCTCTTGATGTGTAGTTGATCCAAGCAAAAAATCACGTTGATGTATAAACCAAGATGGCCGCCAATGCTAAAAATAGAGTTTTTAAAAACAAGTTTGTAGCGACTACTTCTTGAAAACTATAAGCGATATTGAAATGGGATTTTTCGAAGATGATCAGCATGATGTGATGTTGGTCTTTTGTCGAAAATTGGTTTGATTCGACGTCAAACATGGTTGCCAGCGGCCATATTTGTTTACATAGTGTTATATAGTAAAAAGTTGTAACGACTACTTCTCTAAAACTTGACGGATTTCCATGAAACTTCAAAGGAATGTTGCTCTTGATGTCTAGTTGATCCTAGCAAAATTCCAAATCGGCCAGAAATTCAAGATGGCGTCACAGCTAAAGAAGAATTTAAAAAAAATTGTAACGACTACTTCTTGAAAACTATAACTGACATGGGACTTTTTCTGAAATGATGTCGGTCCTTATCGAAAATCATTTTGATTCGACTTTAAACATGGCTTCCAGCGGCCATCTCTGTTTACATAGAGTTCTATAGTAAATCTTGTAGCGACTACTCCTCTGCAACTATTTAACGGGTTTTCTTGAAACTTCACAGGAATGATGCTATTAGGATATGGCATTTATTGACATCCAAATTAACAATCATGTTAGCACAAGTATCAGTCATGTTTAAACAGTTCCTTGTTTATATATATTAAACAAATGCTTAGTTATGTTTGCTATACCATTCTATATTGATACATATCAGGTATAATCATTGTGATACGATGGTTTCAACAAACGGTTCCGGAAAGATAGTGTTATTTTGTGTGTCATATGTTTGAATATAACTAAGAATATGAGCGCTAATATCCATGTAGCCAAACTCATGTCTGTTTTTATGTAGCCCCGCAAAAGTAAATAATTTAATACAAAGTCATTTTATTACATCTTTTATTAACAAATTGATAGTTATGTCCGTTAAACCATCCTACACCGATACATACCCATTTAAATAATAAGAATATAAAGTTTACTCCGAACATTATAATTATTACGACTGAAGATCATCATTATCAGTCCCAGAAAGTTACTGCTAAATTACAAAGTTAAATATTATTTTTATATTATTACATGTATGTTTTAGTATTCATATTAAATCAACCATTCTGCGTTTATAAAAAAAAACATTTAAAAGAAATAATAACTCTCAGTTTATTATTGATTGGACATAAGGTATGCAAACACCCTGTAATTTTGACCCATTGTCCTAAAAACTCAAAATCGTCCGGCCTTTTAGTATTCACCGTGAAATGCCCGCAATCACCAAAACGCGCATGTCAAACGGAAGGCGAAAAGACGACAGTACGAACAGACGACAGAACGAAAAGATGAAAAGACGACGATACGAAAGGACGACAAATGCATTGCGAAAAGACAACAGATGGAAAAGACGAAAGAACGACACAACAAAAATAAATCAGATTAAAAGCGAAAAGACGTCAGAAGGCCACACGAAATAACGAACAGAAAACAATATCAAATGGTATCTTTTAGCGGCTGAAGTGTCGTGTTTTCGTCTTTTCGCGTGGCGTTCTGTCGTCTTTTCGCCCTAGAAATGTTGTACGTTCGTTCTGTCGTTCTGTCGTCTTTTTGCGCTGCATTTGTCGTCTTTTCGTCCTGTCGTATTTTCGTTTTGTCGTCTTTTCGCGGCAAAATAACGAAAAGACGAAACGACGACAAATGGTAGAAATCAGCCACCATAGTTTCAGATAAAATGTCATTGTGCGCTCGTGAGTGTCCGGTTTTTTTAAAATATGGACTGAATATAAGATGAATTATCTCCCATTCTTTACTATCCATATAAATAGCATATAATTGTGGCAACAAAAAGAACAGAAAAAGCACTGGTTGGACGTAATTGTAATACACAGGAAAAATAACTAAATAATATTAATACTGAAACAGGATGTTAAACCATTTTCTACAATATACTCTACTCTTTTTAAAAAAAAAATACTTTATGTATTTCAGGCATATGAAATACATATGTATACATTTCATGTGTCACATGTGTATTATTTTAACATGAACAATATAAGGAAGTATCACATATGTATGTGGCACATGTCACAACAGCTTTCCTGTATGATGTTGTATACTATATAGCAGAAATTCACGAGTTGCGTTTCTTTTTCGCTTCAGTATACATAAGGTCAAGGTTAATGAAACGTAAATACTTTTAATAATTGTGCGTTTTTTTAGCTTGCGTTATCAACAGCTATCTTGTAACGCTTTAACCCAGTTGTTTTCTTTACAACGAAGGAACGCTGTGTATGCAAAGTTATGTTTACACACCGGCAGTTGTGATAAGGAATACAGGGCAATCTCGATTTATCTGAAACTTCTTCTTTTTCAAAATTCGTATACAGGGGCGTAGCGCGACATACTCCCTTACTTAAAAAAATGCAATAAAATTCAGAGTGGGGATGGGGTTCAGGGTGGAAAATTACCCCATATTTGCGAACATAAATTGTATACATTCCTGACAAATATCGCTTGTACGAGCACCATTTTGGTCAAAGACGAAACAAGTTTATACCGAACCCCGTTTGTGAAGGGGAGCACCTACCTCACTCGGCGCTTCGAATCTTGTATAAGGAGTACGTTAAAAACAGGCAAAGCTACGCCCCTGGCATATGCAAATCATTATTCTTCGTTATTTGTTTTGATCATATTGAACGAATACTATTTATAATTTTAGTAATTATGTACAAACATGTTTCAATCAAAATGAAAGTAGAACGTGATCGGTAGTAAACAAGATAGTATAAACATTTCTTTGAAAAAGATCAAGGACATGTGTAATTCGTTGCACTCGGTACGGGATGTCGATCAAATCGTTTTACTTAATTATGTCAGTCAATTAAATCATGACATATTTAGTCTGAAAAAGCGTTTATATACGCAGTCAACAACATGTCTTGATTATACTGAATCCGGACCGACCAGTCCTAGTACTACTAGTACCCTTCATATGCTGAGCATAAAACAAATACTGTTTTTATGACATCTTTGGTGTGGCCAATACTTTGGTAGAATTTGGTGTGGCCAATATATATGTATTATGGGTGTTCTGGTTCACTTAGATATTCTCATTTTATCTCTTATTTCACTATGTTAAAAAACACCCTACTGAACACTTTTCAAAATGGTAAAAAATAAAAATGCACAAGTATGTACCTTTACTCCACCTTACTTTTTTTGTAAAATTTACAAAGGTATCCTGAAACTCAAAATTTATAATCAAGGTTATAAAAATTAAACTATATATACTTAATACGTCTGAATTTTAAATATTCCTTATTATAGTCCTTATAATACCAATAATCTTT
This sequence comes from Cyrtodaria siliqua, assembly GCA_037043455.1. Lineage (NCBI taxonomy): Eukaryota > Metazoa > Mollusca > Bivalvia > Adapedonta > Hiatellidae > Cyrtodaria > Cyrtodaria siliqua. The sequence goes on from JAWPHD010004107.1 coordinate 75,981, forward strand.
AAATTGTTTAACTGATTGAGCACCACATTTACAACAAATTTGATACTTGACTGTAGTACCCAAACCACAAACAAGGTGTTGCAGCTCCTTAAAATAAATCAAACGGGTCTGGTTCTTTTTTAAAAATACTTGGTTTTGGTACTGGTTTGGTCTCTACATGCTTCCAAGTTTTACATAGCACTTGCCATACAGCAAAACCAGTAATGACACAATATACAACTGTTTTCGTAAAATCTGTGTATTCTTTCATAGTCTTGGTTACGTCTTCCAGTTTACAGGATTCTTTATTTTCTTTTTCCAATATAGATGCACCTGACTCAACATCCAGAGAATCTAGTATATTTTGCATTAGTTCTGTTTGTTTATCCATCTTTGTCTCTATTTGCCCTAATCTGGCATAAAAATCTTCTACAACAACTTCTCTACCCGTTTGTGGGACGTATGATTCTATTTCTTGTATTTTAGGAGAGTCTGAAGACTCTTTTGTAAATTTTTCTATAGGGTTTGCATCCCATAATTTTTGCAATCTCCCCCAACCAATATTATACTTTTTTTGCATCTCTGACGCAGACAAAACACCTTTTTATTTTTTTATTTTCTCTATGTCTTCCAAAGAAAGTTTTGTTTTTCCCATTTTTCTTGTATATGTTTAATGAGCTAAATATAACACTAAAATGGAGTACAGCAGAATTAAAATGGATTTTGAAAGAACTAAAATGGATTGCAGTGGAGTATAAAACTAAAACATGCTATAATGAGCTATAATGAAATAAATTGCTTGTAACAATGCTAAAAAACAACAATAAAGTGGATTACAACAGAACAAAAGGGGAGTATAGCAGCACTAAAATGGATTACAGATGATTAAAACGAGCTTAAAGTACAGCAACTTAACATTAAAACAAACCTTTTTTGTAAATTTTTGAAAGGTACCCCAAAATTTATAAACAAGTTTAAAAAAGTTAAACTATAAATATTCAATACGTCTGAATTTTAAACATTCCTTAATATAATCCTTTTTATACACATAATCCTTACATTGTCCAATTGTTTTTGAACCACATTTACAACAAATTTGAAATTGAGCAGTAGTACCCAATTCACACTTTAATCAAGGCAGAATTTTACAAACTTTTATTCTTTCTTTATGAGTTTTACAATATTTTGATTTTTTAACAGGTTTTTTATTACAAACACCATTGGAACCGATTTTTAAGAACTGACACGGAATCATTATTCTTTATTTATATCAATAATAATTTTGTATTAAATAAAAAACATTTTTAAACATAAAGAAAAATGTCTGATATGAATAATTTAGAAGAAGCAAAGAAATTATTTTACTACGAAACAGGTAGAATAAGTGAAAAAAAAACATTTAACAAAGAAAATGAACTACTTGAAGAAGAGGTTGAGTTACTTAAATATAAAGTCTTAAAACTCAAAAGGATTTATTTCTTTATGTGACTGTTGTACATCCTGAGCCCTAGCTTGCGATTGTGCCATTTCATAATCTTTTGAATCTTTTTGGATTTTATGTGTTACAGCAACAACTGTTACAAATGCCATAGCCAGCATATATACATAATTTATATCTTTATATTGCTTTATTTCATTATCAATATCCTTTATTTCACCTACTTCTTTATTTTCATTTTCATTTAAGTCTGCATTTTTAATTGCACTTCCAGTTACACTTTTAATTTCACTCTTATCTATAGAGATTTTAGAATAAGCCTCTGAAGGGTTTAATTCTTTATATTTTCCCTCAAGTAACTGTTCCAACAGATTTTTTTTTTTTACTTTCTTCTGCAATAGTTTCCAAATTATATGCTACTTCCTTTGCAGACACAAGTGGTGAGAATTTTTGAATTTCTTTAGTGTTGTTATTTGAAGTTACATTTGGATTGTACACATCTATATTATTATTAACATCTTTAACACCTTCAGAATTTTTAACACCCTCGATGTTATTAGCACCTTCAGAATTTTCACCATTTTTAACACCATTCCACACCTTTTTTAACTTATCAATACCAATTTTATATTTTTTCATTGCTCTGCTAGCAGACATTTGTCCTTTAGCCTCTTGAAGCTCTTTTATTTGAGCATCTGTTAGATACCCTCTTTTATTTTCAACTTTTTCTATATCATTTGAATTACTCATTTTTTTAACCTCACTTAAAAAAATCTGAAAAATATTAAACTCGTCGGAACTCACTTAAACATCATTTAAGTCTGTTTAAGTTCGTTTGAGTTCTCTTAAGAGAATTAAAGTTTGTTTAAGTGAATTAAAGTTCACTTGAAAGAGTTTAAGTTCGTCTGAAAGACTTTAAGTTGAATCAAAATCCAAACTAACTCAGACTAACTAAAACTAAAACTTACTTACAGTAATTACTAAAATTGCTAATTTCAAATAAAAAAAATAAAAAAAAACCTTTGAAGAGAGTTTTTGAAAAGAGTTAAAGTGATTTTAAAATGTTCTAGAAGGGTCAGTTTAAAAACAAGTTAACTCGGAGTAGTTTAACTGTCAGTATTGCTAAAATTACTGCTAGCATTACCATAGCATTGCTATTATTACTCGCTAGCATAAGTAATAGCAACAACACTAAAGGTAACGTAACCTTAACAATACTTAAAGTAACACCTAAAGTAAAATCTAACACAACTAAGGATCATAACCGTATGCGTCAGTAGCAATTCCACAATCCCTAACACGCCTTTTAACATAAAACGGACTTAATGACGTTTTATTAACTATTGTCACAAGCATTTGATGTTTTACACTTCTTAAAAGATTCATATCATTACTGTAAGTTGTTTTACCAAATAAGCACTTTTTATAATGTCCAAAGTTTAAATTTTTCATTAACACACATTCTTTTATTCACTTTCCTTTTTTGGATATTGTCTCATCAGCCTTTAAAACTGAATACAATTTACGTCTTAAACCTATATATTCTTTAACAACTGCACCACCATATTCATCTTTCATTTTTCCAAGTTTTCTTGCATTTTCTTTACTGAAATAGTTAGTTTGATTTTCAACGTAATTGGAGAAGTCATATTCATCTTTATTATCCCACATATCTTTGTAAATATCTTTGGTTTCAATTAAGGCTAAAATTGAATCTGTATCTGTATAAAGTAACTTACATTTATCTCAATATATCCATATTTAGACTTTAAAAAGTTATAATACCAATCATACATAATATATTTTGACAAGTCCAAAACAGACATACCAACATAAATTGGCTTGTTTAAAGTCAAAACAGATTTATTAACATACAAAGCTGATAATTCATCTGAAAACTTTACACGTCTGTTATAATTAGGTTTATTTACGATTTTTCTTATTTTTTCATTTTCCGAACCATCAGTTTTGACTAATTTAATATCTGTCCTATTTCTTAGATTCTCCATTGTTTTGCCAAATACCGAGTTGTTCATCAATTTATTAAATTTTTTACCAAATTCTGTTTCACACTTCTTTCTCAAATTTGTATTCAAAGTTATATAAGATTCCATCCAAGGTTTTTCTTTAAACTGTAAAACTCTGTGAATTTAAGTAACTTCCATACCTAAAGCCAAATATAACTCTAAATCTTTATGATGTAAGACATACTTTTTTTTATCCATTAAGTTGGGAACTAATTGAGGCTTATCAATCATACTGCTAGATTCTAACAAATCAAGTTGATAATCAGATAACCAATCTTTTTGAATTGCCATTTTTTCGGGTGCTAAAGGATAATCATTATGACTTTTATGTAAGTGAGAGGGATATTTTAAGTCGCATTCTATAAATTGACCTTGACCTTCTTTTTGAATCTTTTTCAAGTCTTCCATGTTGTAACCTTCGTGAACATCAACCCAGCTAAAACCTCCATAAGGTAAAGGCTGAACCATTGCCCATCCATATAAGTTGTTAGCATCAAGATGTATTATATAGTCTGTTTTTTGATTTTTGTCATAGTCATTAACAAGAGGATTGTTAGCTTTAGCATAACGATGAGAAACCATACTTATTCCACCCCTCATTCCTTTTTCTACGAAAAAGTGCATATTTATGTCAGTTAAGAGTTCAAGTTCAGTTTTTGAAATTTTTAAAAGAGCATCCCAACTTAATCCAGGTGTTGTGTAATAATGAGCTGCGTCTAAATGATAAGTACTAAAACATTATTTTCTAAAAGATTCAAATATGTCTGTAAGTAGAGCAACATCAGATTTTACATACAACTCATGATAATCTCCTAAAGTTTTGCAATTTGTAACTTTCCAAACATTTTGAGCATGATTGTAATCTTCTTCAGTTATTTCAGATTCTGACAAGTTGTTGTAAAACTTTGAAATTGGTGGCAGTTGTGTTTCTTTAAATTTTTCTTGAGAGTCTATGTAGTCATAAGGGTATATTCCTTTTTTAGTCATTAGTTCAGCATTTAAACCAAATTCTTCTTTTGTTGTTTTAAAATCTTCTACATCTTCAGCTAATTTGGAAAGTGGGAAAGCCATAAATTGATATGAGTCTAAGAATCTTAATTGACCAATACTAAAAGATATGTATTTTTCAGAGTTGTTTGGTATTACAGTTATTTGTCCAGGCATTTTGTGAATTTGCTGCATTATCAAGTGGGAATCGTAACATTTTAATCCATGAAATATTACAGGAATTGTTGTTTGAGGGTTTATTTTTACTTTTTTGTAACATTTCAAATGTATGGCACCTCTGTAGTCTCCTGTAAAATGATTGTGGTCTTTGATTTTTAAGTTTTTGCTGCCTTTTCTAAAAAAATTCTCACATAACCAACAATCTGTAGCTTTTTCAAAGTCTTTGTTATTTTGATCTTTAATTTTCTAAATTTTGGATGTTTGAAAATGTCTTGTATTTTTTCTTGTTCTTCTAGCATTTTTTGTAAAAATATTTTACCTGAATCTTCACCTCTGTATACTTGGATTTTTTCTTTTTCATATGATTCTATTTTGTCAAAACTTACAACTTTGTAAGCAAAACCACAAGCTTTTTGTATGTGTGTAATTGTTGTTTTTTCTTTGGAAAAGTTTTGATTTTCATTGCCTTTTGAGTCCATGTTATTCTTTGGATGTTTTGATTCTTTTTTACTTGTTTCTAAAGTTTCAGATTCCAAAGTTCTAAGGGAACGTTAACACTTTCAAAATCTGCATAGATTACAAATGGGACTGGAATTTTGTTTTGATGATTCTTAAATTTTACTTTTGCACCTTTTTTAGGCATTTCAACCCTACATATTTTTTTGTTAATTCCTTCACAATCTTCTAAGTGTTTTTCTAAAATTGTTTTACTTGAAAATCCCCAGCAACATATGTCGCAATATTCTGTTTGTGCGTTGTGACTGTTTTTATCACTTAAAAATCTGTTTAAATTTTTAATCCAGGCATAATGGTTGTTTGTTTTTATTTTTTCGGAGCAATGATAATCGTTAGGATCATGTATGTCTTCACAAATTAAAACTAGGTTAATTCTTTTCTTTTCTTTTGGTTGTTCGGAAATATAGTAAGGAAATGATACAAGTCTTTTTTCCTTTTCCAAGTAGTGGTAAACATTGACTGCAAGGTTATTTTGTTGCTCAAACTTGTGTATTTGATTTAAAGGGGTAGGAAAATCTATACCTTCTGTTTTGAAATTTAAAGGTGGGTATTGTGATAATCTATCTGAATTCTTTTTTTCTGGATGCAGAGCTGAATTTATAGCATGTAGAAAACATTGATTATCCATATTTTTCATAGAGCGTTATTATTCATGAATATAGAAATTCAGATAACTATTACTGTGTATGGAAACCATTGAACGCTCTACTACTGTGATGGAGTTTGACCTAATTCGAGATTCCATATACTGCATATAGTGCACAGTGAAGCGTGAATTTGCTGTACCCCTCGTGTATGGAGTTAGTAAATTGTGAATTCCACTTTCTGTATAATGTTTTGAGTCGATGTGAAATACATTTTGTTCTAATAAAATTCCAAGGAAGTGTTGTATAGATATATGTGTGTTTTATATTGAGAATAAAGTTGCTTTAGACCTCACTGTCCAAAAACGCAATATTCGGGAGGCGTTCCATGAAAGTAATGTATTGTTGGAATAGCCTGACGTCATAGCCTCTGTTTCATATTTATTTATTTTGATGCTGATGCGGCCATCTTTTTTGCACACATGAAATCAAAGAGAGCAGTTGATGTTGTACAATTAGGCGTATAGACTTTGTCGTAAGTAGAATATGTGTTGTAATGTGGAGAGGGTTGACACCGTCGACTGTTGTACGTATGAATAAAGTGTGCAGACGCAGTTGATGACTGGTTTGTTATTGTTTGTCAACTTCGTGTTTGTATAGCGTGACCTAGTTGAGTAGTTTACTGCGCTTGATGACATAACTTGTTTGTCAATCAATTTCCATGATTAAATATACGGGTGAAAAGTCGGAGGGTAGTGTGTCCACAAACATGCCCCTTAAATGTGTAGTTGATGTTTGCGCATTTGGTAACCGAAAGTAGCTATACTAAAGTAAAAACGGGAAACCCTCGGATGTTTTGATTTACCGCCATTTTTTTCCTGTTTGGCGCGTTAATTTGTTTCAGCGATTCAGCGAAGTGAATCGTCGTATTAAACGCATGTATTGTAAGTAATATGCTAAACTGTAACAGTATAATGTGTTTTATTTGGAATTTGTGTGTATATGCGTTGAAGAGTGGTACAAAAGTGTCGTATTTTTAGTGCCTTCATAGCGACAGGACAATTGTTATCAGAATAGAATGGAATATTTCCATTGAGAAACAATAGTGAAGTTCAGTGACTTCCATTTGATGCAAGGTGACCACGAGCGCGACTCCTTTTTCAAAGAATGACTTGGATCCTACATGTATCTATGTATCTACCGATACTGCAACACCCCCTTTCGACGATTATGTGCAGGTTCCGTGGGTAGAACCAGTATTAAGCAATGTGTATTAATTATTTTGCTCAAGGATAAATGACATGGCCACGGCGAGGATCGAACCCACGACCTTTTTGATCTGAAGTTCGGTGCTCTACCACTGAGCCACGTACTCCACTTTAAATGTAAAACGATAATTCTCTCTGATTTCTTGTACTGGTTGTACCCAGACAAAGTACGTGGTCTGCCTCCACCACAGAAAATTGTCCATGATATGTATCCCTACATGTGTTGAAAAATGACGTGCCACACATGCTTGATTGTGTGTGACAGGTGTCGCTGAAGAGTGATCTGTGTGTTTTTTGTGCATGGCATGCCGGTAAGCAATGGCGGTGTAAGCAATAGTACCGTCTCCTGTGTGTTATATTGTCGGGGAGGACTGGGCACTATCTTCTAATTTTGACAGGTTAATTTCTATATACATACTCGTGTCAGATCCATAAATTGGCCAATATTTGTCACAAGTTGACTGATATAATGTATTAAATAGTTTGTCGCCACCTCTTGATTTGCTTGTGGCAAAATAGCAGAATACCCATTCGTTAATTTGTTTCAGCGATTCAGCGAAGTGAATCGTCGTATTAAACGCATGTATTGTAAGTAATATGCTAAACTGTAACAGTATAATGTGTTTTAATTGGAATTTGTGCGTATATGCGTTGAAGAGTGGTACAAAAGTGTCGTATTTTTAGTGTCTTCATAGCGACAGGACAACTGTTATCAGAATAGAATTGAATATTTCCATTGACAAACAATAGTGAAGTTCAGTGACTTCCATTTGATGCAAGGTGACCACGAGCGCGACTCCTTTTTCAAAGAATGACTTGGATCCTACATGTGTCTATGTATCTACCGATACTGCAACACCCCCTTTCGACGATTATGTGCAGGTTCCCTGGGTAGAACCAGTATTAAGCAATGTGTATTAATTATCTTGCTCAAGGATAAATGACATGGCCACGGCGAGGATCAAACCCACAACCTTTTTGATATGAAGTTCGGTGCTCTACCACTGAGCCACGTACTCCACTTTAAATGTAAAAGGATAATTCTCTCTGATGTCTTGTACTGGTTGTACCCAGACAAAGTACGTGGTCTGCCTCCACCACAGAAAATTGTCAATGATATGTAACCCTACATGTGTTGAAAAATGACGTGCCACACATGCTTGATGGTGTGTGACAGGTGTCGCTGAAGAGTGATCTGAGTGTTTTTTGCGCATGGCATGCCGGTAAGCAATGGCGGTGTAAGCAATAGTACCGTCTCCTGTGTGTTATATTGTCGGGGAGGACTGGGCACTATCTTCTAATTTTGACAGGTTAATTTCTATATACATACTCGTGTCAGACCCATATATTGGGCAATATTTGTCACAAGTTGACTGATATAATGTATTAAACAGTTTGTCGCCACCTCTTGATTAGCTTGCGGCAAAATAGCAGAATACCCATTTATTATTTGGAAATAAAAGTACTTGGAAAGCCATGAAAGAGAAAGCGTTATGTTTAGATGGTTAGATGGTGGTAAATAAAAGCATACGGTTGCACTTATTAAGCTACGAACTTTGTGTTTATACAAACCAATAATATGTTACAAAATGTTTTATAAATTTACTGAAATATAAAGTAATCCAGTGGCGGTTATGCGTATGTAGGCAAAAGTCATATACAAAGAAATGAATTTTACATGCTTAAAACTTATGACTGAAAAAAATGTCAAGACGTTGGTGAGCATATTGTAAATGTCAAAGAAAACACATCTTGTTTTCATTGGTGGAATGCATGTGATTGAATGTAATGTCACTTTCAAGAGAGATCTTGTATTTTGTATCAATTTTACATGTACATGTGACTGGGGACGACTGAAATGTGTAAAGTTAAATTTCAAACCCTGCCTATATGGCCATTCATATATTAATACCTTCATTTGTCTATGGTAGAGGCTTATATGGACATTCATGTATTAACACCTACAATTGCCCATGGTGGAGGCACACAAGATGTGAAGTCGCTTTGTCTGGCTCATTTTCCTTTGTGGTTGATATTGAAATATACCTAATTTGACATTGTGTGGTTCATGCTGAATAGACCGTGCGCTTTTCAATCTTCACAAGTCTTCGAATTAATGGTACATTTTACAAAACAGATACTGTTACCATGTGTTTTCCTTCCAAGGTTTAGCAAACTTTATTCCCCGTGCCCTTTTTCACAGGATGTTTTGGATTGTATTTTCAGTGTACACGTACCCTGCATTGGTGTGAGTCCTGCTACAGGTGTTGAAAAAAACCAGCAGTGAGTGAAGACCTCCCAGGTTAGTATTTTACACTGGAGTAACCTGTGATGTTTTATTTTGGCATTATGACTTTCCCTACATCATCTCTCACTTGCAAGTGGTAAGCAATGGAGATACATATATTTTAACTTACACGATCCATGACTGTCAGGTCAATATGTGCATATCGATTATGGGATAAAGTAGACCTTGTATCGGTGGAGCTAAGGCTGTGGTTTTGTAAAAACTGGTAGTCCTAGTTGTGTGCGAATCTTCTCACACAGTCTTCAGCCGTTTCTTTGTTTTAACCATTCAGGATGCCTACCAATGAAGTTTAGATATGCATATTGATTCCACATCAAAAATTACCAAGTAATCCCACAGCTTTCCCTCATTGTTGCCCGACGCATCTGTGTTCCGTACACAAGTTTTTCTTCAGTGGAACTTTATTTAAAGAGATGAAGATGGGAACTGTTTTCTTTTAGGTGAGGGTAATGAAACACTATACAACCATGTTCACTGTAATGTGACTGCTTTTGTCTGAGTGTGTATTAGTATCATTTGCAAAAGGGTGAAGAGGGAAACAACATGATATATAACCTTACATGTGGTGCAATTGGCGTAAGAGGCATACAAACAGGCATTTAGTATCCTCACTTTCACAGTAATTCTGTTCTATTCTATGGTTAAGGTACAAGTCAGTGGATTTATGCCTAACAAAAACATATAGTGTTGCCATGTTAAACTTCCTCCCATTATGTCTTGTACACGTGTTTACATGGTGTTTTTTTAGCTCAACTGATCAGAGATCAGCGGAGCTTATGCCGTGGTGCGGCGTCTGTCTGTCTGTCTGTCCGTTAACTTTTATTTGTAGCGACTTCTCCTCTGAAACTACTGGATTGATATTCATGAAACTTTACAGAAATGTTGCCCATGAAATCTAGTTGATCCTAGCAAAAATTCATGATGATGTGAAATCCAAGATGGCCATCAAAGCTAAAAATAGAATTTTAAAATACAAGTTTGTAGCGACTACTTCTTGAAAACTATAAGTGATATTGATATGGGACTTTTTCTAAAATGATCAGCATGACATGATGTTGGTCCTTGTCAAAAATCGTTTTGATTCGACGTTAAACATGGCTGCCAGTGGCCATCTTTGTTTACATAGAGTTATATAGTAAAAACTTGTAGCGACTCTGAAACTACTTGACGGATTTTCATGAATCTTTACAGGAATGTTGCTGTTGATGTCTAATTGATCCTAGCAAAATTTCAGGACGGCCAGAAATTCAAGATGGCCGCCACAGCTAAAAATAGATTTTTAAAAAATAAGTTTGTTGCGACTACTTCTTGAAAACTATAAGTGATATTGATATGGGACTTTTTCTAAAATGATCAGCATGACATGATGTTGATCCTAGTCAAACATTATTTTGATTCGACGTTAAAAAATGGCTGCCAGTGGCCATCTTTGTTTACATAGAGTTATATAGTAAAAACTTGTAGCGACTACTACTCTGAAACTACTTGACGGATGTTCATGAAACTTCACAGAAATGTTGCTCTTGATGTCTAATTGATCCTAGCAAAATTTCAGACTGGCCGGAAATTCAAGAAGGCCGCCATGGCTAAAAATAGATTTAAAATAAATAAATTTTTAGCGACTACTTCTTGAAAACTGTAAGAGATATTGATATGGGACTTTTTCTAAAATGATCAGCATGACATGATGATTATATGAGTCAAACATTATTTTGATTCGACGTTAAACATGGCTGCCAGTGGCCATCTTTGTTTACATACAGTTATATAATGAAAACTTGTAGCGACTACTCCTCTGAAACTACTTGACGGATTTTTAAGAAACTTCACAGGAATGTTGCTCTTGATGTCTTATTGATCCTAGCAAAATTTCAGGTCGGCCGGAAATTCAAGATGGCCGCCACGATTTTCATGAAACTTCACGGGAATGTTGACCTAGCTATCAAAAATCTATCAGTAGAGCTTCAAGGTCATTGACCTCTTGTTTTCTTATTTCCAGTGTAAACATATCTTGCATTGTTGTGTGTCCCGCTTGAGGCGTTCACAGGCAGCTGCAGTGGCTGAAGGCATTTGCCAGGTTAGTATTTCACACTTTGGTAATTTGTGATAAATTATTGTTTGTGGTGTTTGGTTAGTATAAATCTGGAACATAAGTGATACTGTTACATTAAGGAATTCATGGTATTTTTCATGGAAATTGGCAAGTGCAGTAAAACATCCAATAACTGTGGCGTTGACACACTTCACAGTGCACTTACACTGTAATCGAGCAGGACATTTCGCAGAGCTATCTTAGCCGCTTTCGAGAAAGGACATGTACAATTGCAAGTTAGTGTCTTCAGAAAAACAGTAAGGAAATGTTGTTCTGCTCATTCTATTCTTGCTCTCTTTTACCGGAGATATTTGCCGCAATTCGACCCCTTTACCCTTGAAGTAGTATATTCCCCATTCTCCCTTTTGCGTCACAACAAAGTAAATAACAAAAACCAAAGACAACACTTTCCTCTGTCGCTGTGAAATGTACCTTTTAGGGAACACTCGTTGTCGGTGTCGTAAACTTCTGCTTCAAACGGCCTCCTCAGAAACCTCTGTTAAAAGTAGGTTTGGCCAATCTTCACAAGGATGTTCCTCGGATGAATGCTTTTTAGATTTGTTAAAATTAGGTGAGCGCGACATTTGACATGGCTGCTATAACCATATATGGTTGAAAACATTAAAAATCTTCCTCTCCAGAAACGCCAGGCAGATATTGCCAGTTTCTTAAAATGATCGCCAACGCCTATACTACCAAGTTTGATGAATTGTTTGTTATTGTTTTGTGATTGCAGAGCATGACCTATAGGCCTATACTAGTTAAAACAAGTTTTACTGTGCGTGTTGACAAAACTGATTTGTTGTACAATCTGCATGGTTAGAAATGAGACGGCAGTACGTTTACAAACATGACAGTGACGTTTCTGTTTTGCATTGTTTGTATTTGGTGAGTAAAGTAAAACCTGAAAGGTAATTTTCCCGCCATATTTTGTGCATAGGTGCCACAGATACCGGTTTAAAAAAAAACAAAAAACTCTTATATTGTATTAAATACTGTTTAATAGAATAGTATTTAATAGAATATAAGACTTTTTTTTTTTTAAACTGGTATCTGTGATAGCTGCCAGGTTTGTTTTTTTCAGCAATTCAACGCAGTGTGTCGTCGTAGTATAACCCATTTATTGTAAGTTATATGCGAAAGTTTATCATTTTACTATGTGTTAAAGTCTAGTTTATGTGCCTATGCGTGGGGCGTCCGTGGCCAGTGGTTAGAGTCTCTGACTTGCAATCACTTGCCCCTCACCGCTGTAGGTTCGATCCCTCAGGGGCCTAGGAATCTTTATGTGAGGAGGCTATCCAGCTGGCTTGCGGAACATCGGCGGTTCTACCCAGGTGCCCGCCCGTGCACGAAAATTGCCCGGAGGGGCACCTGGGGTCTTCCTCCACCAGTGGAAGCTGTTAAGTCGCCGTATGACCTTAGCTGTTGGTGCAACTATAAAATCCAATTCAATTCAATTATGTGCCTATGCAATGAAACTAGATGCAGAACTGTATTTTTATGCTTTATATCAGCTGATAGTGTGACGCTATGTTGTTATAAGAAAGGTCTAGAATGTTTTTATTTCAGAAATAGAACATCATTTACTGTGAATTATCGTTTAATATATCGTGGATTGGAGTTCAATTGTAAACAATAATTTCTGGAGCCCGAAGAGCGAGTGAAATTATTGTTTACAATTGAACGACAAACCGTGATATATTATAGATAATTCACCGTATACGATGTTCTATTTCTATTCTAATACCCCTAAAATGTGAAAATAACGCACACATCTGAAATCTTTCGCATTGCTTTGCTTGCTCTCCTAACGTTGCATACGTTACAATGCACAATGCTTATTCTCCTAACGTTGCACAAATTACAGTGATATATCGTTCAATATAACGAGATATTTTAAACTAGGCTATATAGTGCGGGTGTATTAGAATTAGAGAAATAATAGATGTGGCCTGCTGAAAGTGTAAATGGCAGACAAGTTGGACTGGTTACATAAAAAATTACATAGATTCTAGATTTAAACATACACTAGGCTAGCGCTAGGATTTTAAACCCTTTAGCCAAATCTGGCTAAAGCCCTAAAAATTCCTTTAGCCAGACTTTTGCCGAGATATTTTTTAACGAATTGGAGGCGCTAAAACTGCGTTTGCGTACACATCAACAGTTAGTTAAAAAAGTATGCGTTATTAACCTACATGTATATGGTATCAATATGTCCACATCATATGCATTCTGCTTTAGTGCTTACAATTACTTATAATAGTGGAGCTGTAAAATATCCAAAAAGTTTTAAAAATTGTATTTACTTTAATGCTATTTTAATTTTTAAAAATTGTCGACTGAAATTTAAGAAAGGACATAATGAATGCATGCATATATTAAGAAAATATAAAAATACAGGCTCTTGTTACGGGGTCTCAAACCAGTTGATTGACAGCAAAAGTCGGAACAGTGGGCGGAGTCTATCGCACATCGACAATTTGACTGCGGTCTTCAATAAACACTGCGATAATTAGTTTATCAGTCCAGATAATTGATTGTCGCTAATTAGCTAACAACACCCAGCGGGGTAGTGGCTTATAGGCAGTGAAAGACTTTGTGTATTAGAATTCGGGATTTTCCGAGATTGTAGACAAAATCTGTCGGAAATTTGGATTCACCAGACGGCCGATGTCTGGCGAATTTGATATGTATTTCTTACGATTTTCATTCGCCAGTTCGGGTTTCTTTTCGCCTATGGCGATTTGGCGAATGGTTAACGCGAGCCTAGATACATTCTGTCTGGTTTCTGCTTCTAATCAATGTAAAACTATATGTTTGGAGTACTGTGGTTGTTTTGGTGGGAAACTGGATTATCACTATCAAGCTAACTGTATACTGGTTGAATGAGTTTTAGCCCTGTTAAAGTAACGCAAGCGCCAAATTCCACTATAAAACCATTCTTGCAAACTATAATCATGTGTTGAGGTTACAAAATAATGCATAGGTGCTAATGAAGTTCTTGCCGGATTTCAAAGAACCTTGGTGGGAACAATCAGTACCAGGGCTCCGGAAATATGGCTGCCCGACGCCCGGACGAGTGGATTTTGGGTGACCTTCGTAAATCTGGCTGTCCGTCACTTGCCCGATGGACGTTTCAGCATTAGATAAAAAATCGAGGGAAATTTGCCTTCACTGTGTAGTTTGCCGATAATTGTGTAGGAATTAACCACCCGTTGTTTTCGTCGAGAGCATTACTGATGTGTCGTAAAACTCACCTGTGTTGTTCGTGATTGTTTAATCCCTCCCACTTGACAGTTTATCAGAATTTGATCGGCCGAGGGAGGTTTGGGGTGCCAATCTTCAAATAAAGACGAGCAGTGTTTATAATTTGTATACTGTGTGAAATATACACCCGTAACGAGCTCCTCTATGCAGGAAGTAAGTCACGCACCAGATTAGTGTGAAATACACATCAATGTGTAAATCAGTTACTGAAATGGTGTTGTCTCTTTGTATTTCGGTCGGTGCGTCGTATTGACCCAAGGTAATCTTTTCTTCAAGAATTAAAAATCATGACGCAATACTTGACCTAGTACTGTATTATCCAATCAAATAACCAATCTATTTTTATCAGCCAATAAAACAACTCTCGTTCATTACCACATGTTAAAGTGAAACAATGGCGAGTCGATCGAACCAATTTGTAAACAAGTAGGGCAATTAAACGATTATGGCAAATTGACGGCATTGTTTGATGGGCAAAGAGACTATCGACGCATGTCGTAATGCTTATGCTTTTATTTCAGAATGCCGTGTTTGTTCTGAATGAATCCGAGATCAATGAAGGAATGGTGTGTTTTTGTTTTGAAACATGTTTGCCATTATATATCCAAGATCTGCTTCGACCTTGGCTAATTTTCGATAATTATTCGAAGAATTGACATCTCAAAAAGTTATTAACAGAAAAACGAACCTATCAGTCAAATTTAGGCATATACCATGCTAACAATTTCCAACACAGAAAAATGAGCATGCTGATTTATCTACATGCTGTCTATAACGAAAGTGAAAGTAGGAAAAAACTTCCTAATGCATGTTTCTATTTCTATTTTTATTTTTATTTGAAGTAGTCTAAGTAGAAAAAAGTGTTCGACCTAATGCATCTGACTATCCTTTTGTAATTACTGCACTAGGAGCATCATGTACATCTTAATTACATAGGGTCTACCAATATCTAATATTACCGTGTTAAACTTGTCCCTCATACACTGACAATGTAATGTACATTTAAACAGGCGGCCAAACGGATGTTCAATGTACGGAATGAAAAGTGAACTAAATAAATTAATAATATTCCTACTTGTTTTCGTACTAGAAAATAACCATTAAAATCTGTTTCGTTTAAAAAATATTTCTGCTTTTTTACAAACCCACAACAACATGAATGCAGAATCAATGTCTGTGTGAAGGTATGATTTGTATTTTGAACGACAGCGATGCTTATTTTGTGAATATCGCACACAAGATACAAGTTCAGGGCTTTTTTACCTTATATAACAGAGGCCTATAAAAGACCTCTTCCATGGTTCTCAATAAGAACCGGCCGCCGGCCGAAATGACCGCTTCAAATGGCATTTGGGCCTGTTCAAAATCGTGTTCTTGTGCAAGACACTTTTCCTTAGCCTCGTCCGTTGGATGGGGACGTAAACCAGGCGGTCCCTTGTATCGGTCTATCCTCCGAGCACGTTAAAGAACCATAGGAATCTATTCGATAATAAGAGTAGGGCAGGTCCCCGGATTTCTATGTATCCTTCCCCTCTCTCGGGGGCGGCTCTAAATAACCTGTACTGTGTTGATATCAAGCCGTTAAACAACATTCAATTCAAAATCGATCAAAAACAATAAATTAAAAAACCCAAAAACAAATGAGGACAGTGACACCCTGGGGTCAAATTTGTCCCCACCCCGAGGGTCACAGTTTTACATAGACTTATATAGGATATTTTTTTTTTAAATGTTCTTCTCGGAAACTACACGAGCCAGAGCTTTGATATTTTACATTTATTATAAGCTTATGGTTCTTTACCAAGTTTGTTGAAATGGTGACCCTGGGGTCACATTTGGCCCCGCCCCAAGGGTCACATGTTTTACATAGACATGTATAGGGAAAAACTTAAACAAAATTCTTCTCTTAAACTGCAAGAGCCAGAGGTTTAATATTCTGCTGTTGCTTTAAGCTTATGGTCCTTTACCAATTTTGTTCAAATGGTGACCCTGGGGTCACGTCTGGCCCCGCCGCGGGAGTCACAGTTGTACATAAATGCTTGTTTTAAATGTCTTTATTTTTATGCCCCCGCATCATCGATGATGAATCGGGGCATATTGTTTTTGGTCTGTCTCTCTGTCTGTCACAAAACTTTAACCTTGCCTGTAAAACAGAAACCCTTCCACCTAGGATCACCAAACTTCACATGCGGGTTGCCCATGACAACTTCTACAAGACCCACCCATTTCTAGGTCAAAGGTCAAGGTCACCTTGACCTCTGTTACAAAACTTTAACATTGCCTGTACAACGAGAACCCTTCCACCTAGGATCACCAAACTTCACATGCGGGTTGCCCGTGACAACTTCTACAAGACCCACCCATTTTGAGGTCAGTAGGTCAAAGGTCAAGGTCACCGTGACCTCCGTTACAAAACTTTAACCTTGCCTGTAGAATAAGTGCACTGACGGGGGCATTGTGTTTTACGAACACATCTTGTTTATTTATATATTTTATTTATTTTTTTATGCCCCCGCATCATCGATGATGAATCGGGGCCATATTGTTTTTGGTCTGTCTGTCTGTCTGTCACATAACTTTAACCTTGCCTGTAAAACACAAACCCTTCCACCTAGGATCACCAAACTTCACATGCGGGTTGCCCATGACAACTTCTACAAGACCCACCCATTTTGAGGTCAGTAGGTCAAAGGTCAAGGTCACCGTGACCTCCGTTACAAAACTTTAACCTTGCCTGTAGAATAAGTGCACTGACGGGGGCATTGTATTTTACGAACACATCTTGTATTTTATATTTTTTTATATATTTTTTTTTGATTAATTTTTTTTTATTTTTTTTCTTTTTTTCTTTTTTATTATTATTTGTGATTTTTTTTTCTTTTTTTCTTTTTTTTTATTATTATTATTTTTTTTCTTTTTATTATCTCTACTGGCCAACTTGGAAAACCAGCCAGATCGAACCAGTAATGACGGAGTTATGGCTTTTGATTTAGTTAAAAATGCTATATTTTGCCTCTTTGAGACGATAGTCACTCGCTTCATTGAAGTCATAAGAGCCATATTAGCCAGTAGAGCGTCCACAGGCCCTCTTGGGCCTCTTGTTTGATCTACATCTTTATTAATTTTGCTTAGTTTTGTACACTCTTTTTGTGATGTCTGGGCGATCTCTGTAGTGTAAGGAAACACGCTTTTCTTTCGAGAAAAGAGATTCAAGTTCAAGTCTTGGCAGGGACCTGACACACCGAGTTGTACATACAATTTTTTTTTCACATCAGTAATGTTGCTTTTGTACAGCATCAACTTAAAAATATGTAAATTTGATAGTCATCATATTATTACCGTATGTAAATTGTAATTATTCATACATATTCAAAGTGTGTTTTTATATAATTGTGCATTAAAACATTATTTATAGTCAAAAGAATACATATACATACATTCCAGCTCCTCCAGTCTTTGCTTAATATAAAAATAGCGAATATAGCGCTTTCTTGGTTATAAAAAGCACTTAAATTGGACGTTTAGTTTCAAATAAAAAGCATAAACAAACCACACATGATGCTGTAATTCCAATGCAATGATTTAAAACAAATATATTCTACAATTTTCATTCTTATTGCCGCTCGTCGTCATAGTATATATTGTATACTATGACTTTTCTTGTTACATTTATAATTGCTTTTTTGTCAGCTATTGATTTTGGTAGTGGAATATATGATGAGCCTTTAAACTTTTTAAATTTTGTAATGTTCAAGTATAGTTTAACACAATTATCTATTTCCAATCCAGATGCTTTGTTTGTAAATTTTTCTATCGCTTGTTCTATGTCTGCAATTGCCTGATCGTAAAAATCTAAAAATTTGCTTTAGATGCTTTTAATAAAGCATATTGATTACTTTGTAAAACAGCTGTGATACGATTTAGTTTTGAACCATCATCTTTTAACATGCTTATTGTTAAACCTATTGCAAATCTTAATCCTTTGTAAGTTTGTATATCTTTGAAAACTTGACTTAGTATTTGAAGCTTTTTGTCAGTTTAAAGTTTGTATGGATCCTTATAATTTGTGGCATCAGCTTCGTATGATTTGAAGTAGCCACACATAGGATTGTCAACTAGTTTTAAGTCTTCTTGTTTTTCTTCTTTTAAATCTTTTAAGTCTTTTAACTCTTGGATTACCTTGGCTTTTTGCTTCTTGTATTTTTCATCTTGTTTTAATTCTTTTTCAGCTTGTTTTAATTCTTTTTCAGCTTGTCGTTTTTTAGCTTTTTTACGTTTTCTTCTGTTCTTAAAGCTTTCAAAAGATTTACTAGTCTGTTCTAGCTCCTTTTTATTTTCAAAAGGTTGGCTGGTAGTTGCCCTTGTTTTTAAGGCTTTTAATTCTTCTCTTTCATTATCATTGTTTAATGCTTCTAGTGCGTTGTTTAATGCTTTTTCACTTATTTTACCTGTTTCGTAGTGAGATAATAATTTCTTTATTACTTCTGAATTATTTGTGTCCGACATTTTTTTAATTAAGTTTTTTCTATACCTAAAAAATATTCTGTTTAATATAAATAATTATTGGTGTAAATATAACATAATAATTCCATTTCAGTCTTAAAATCTGTTTTTTACTATGTTTGTAATAGAGGAATGTTTAAAATTCAGACGTATTGAGTATATATAGTTTAATTCTTATAACCTTGATTATAAATTTTGAGTTTCAGGATACCTTTGTAAATTTTACAAAAAAAGTAAGGTGGAGTAAAGGTAAATACTTTATGCCGTGGTGCGGCGTCCGTCGTCCGTCTGTCCGTCTGTCCGTCCGTCTGTCCGTTAACTATTATTTGTAGCGACTACTCCTCTGAAACTACTGGATGGATATTCATAAAACTTTACAGAAATGTTGCCCATGAAGTCTAGTTGATCCTAGCAAAAATTCATGTTGATGTGAAATCCAAGATGGCCGCCAAAGCTAAAAATAGATTTTTTAAATTCAAGTTTGTAGCGACTACTTCTTGAAAACTATAAGTGATATTGATATGGGACTTTTTCTAAAATGATCAGCATGACATGATGTTGGTCCTTGTCTAAAATCGTTTTGATTCGACGTTAAACGTGGCTGCCAGCGGCCATCTTTGTTTACATAGAGTTATATAGTAAAAACTTGTAGCGACTACTCCTCTGAAACAACTTGGCAGAATTTCATGAAACTTTACAGGAATGTTGCTCTTAATGTCTAATTGATCCTAGCAAAATTTCAGGTCGGCCGGAAATTCAAGATGGCCGTCACAGCTAAAAATAGATTTTTAAAAAATAAGTTTGTAGCGACTACTTCTTGAAAACTATAAGTGATATTGATATGGGACTTTTTCTAAAATGATCAGCATGACATGATGTAGATCCTTGTGGAAAATTATTTTGATTCGACGTTAAACATGGCTGCCAGTGGCCATCTTTGGTAACATAGAGTTATATAGTAAAAACTTGTAGCGACTACTCCTCTGAAACTACTTGGCGGATTGTCATGAAACTTCACAGGAATGTTGCTCTTGATGTCTTATTGATCCTAGAAAAATTTCAGGTCGGCTGGAAATTCAAAATGGCCGTCACAGCTAAAATAGATTTTTAAAAAATAAGTTTGTAGAGACTACTTCTTGAAAACTATAAGTGATATTGATATGGGACTTTTTCTAAAATGATCAGTATGACATGATGTAGATCCTTGTGGAAAATTATTTTGATTCGACGTTAAAAATGGCTGCCAGTGGCCATCTTTGGTTACATAGAGTTATATAGTAAAAACTTGTAGCGACTACTCCTCTGAAACTACTTGACGGATGTTCATGAAACTTCACAGGAATGTTGCTCTTGATGTCTAGTTGATCCTAGAAAATTTTCAGGTCGGCCGGAAATTCAATATGGCCGCCACAGCTAAAAATAGATTTAAAATAAATAAGTTTGTAGCGACTACTTCTTCAAAACAATAAGAGATATTGATATGGGACTTTTTCTAAAATGACCAGTATGACATGATGTTGGTCCTTGTCGAAAATCGTTTTGATTTGACGTTAAACATGGCTGCCAGTGGCCATTTTTGTTTACATAGAGTTATATAATGAAAACATGTAGCGACTACTTCTCTGAAACTACTTGACGGATTTTCATGAAACTTCACAGGAATGTTGCTCTTAATGTCTTATTGATCTTAGCAAAATTTCAGGTCGGCCGGAAATTCAAGATGGCCGCCACGGTTAAAAATAGATTTTCAAAAAACAAGTCTGTAGCGACTACTTCCTGAAATCAAAATCAATCAGTAGAGCTTCAAGGTCATTGACCTCTTGTTATTTTTTACCATTTTGAAAAGTGTTCAGTAGGGTGTTTTTTAACATAGTGAAATAAGAGATAAAATGAGAATATCTAAGTGAGCCAGAACACCCATAATACATATATATGGCCAAGACTTTGGTTTGGCCACGACTTTGGTAGAATTTGGTGAGGCCAAGACTTTGGTGTGGCCAGGACTTTGATGTGACCAAAGTCTTGGTGTGGCCAATACTTTAGTAGAATTTGGTGTGGCCAAGACTTTGGTGTGGCCAATACTTTGGTTTGGCCAATATTTTGGTAGAATTTGGTGTGGCCAAGACTTTGGTAGAATTTGGTGTGGCCAAGACTTTGGTGTGGCCAAGATTTTGGTAACATTTGGTGTGGCCAAGACTTTGGTGTGGCCAAGTCTTTGGTTTGGCCAAGACTTTAATAGAATTTGGTGTGGCCAAGACTTTGGTAGAATTTGGTGTGTCTTTGGTTTGGCCAATACTTTGGTAGAATTTGGTGTGTCCAAGACTTTGGTTTGGCCAAGACTTTGGTAGAATTTGATGTGGCCAAGACTTTGGTGTGGCCAAGACCTGCCACATTCGAGACAGACGCACTACCACTAAGCCACAAGTAACCAAATGTAGCGAAAATACAACAAACACAACAACAATAACCACAACAACAACAATTCAAACAAAAGCCATGGTTTGTAATAGAATGGTTTGATAATGTTATTTACAATTTCGTAAAATAGAGGATTGGTTGCAAATGTTGTCCTTATTGTCTGCAAACCTCATTCAAGAAATGTAAATATCTCGTTACTACTGAGTGGATTTTGTTTGTAATTTTACATTATATGCAAATGTGCGATTTTTGTCCTGATAGTTTGTCCATTTTGTTTATTGTGTACAACTTATAAAGTTTACAGGCAATAACTCGTCTATTTTCTACTAATATTGATAAGAAACGTATTGACATAATCTGTATACTTATCTGAATATCTTTGCCTATCATGTGTTTGTAATAACAATATACA
The DNA here is from genome assembly GCA_037043455.1 of Cyrtodaria siliqua. Lineage (NCBI taxonomy): Eukaryota > Metazoa > Mollusca > Bivalvia > Adapedonta > Hiatellidae > Cyrtodaria > Cyrtodaria siliqua. The sequence continues at coordinate 97,960 of JAWPHD010004107.1, forward strand.
AATAAAAATACCAATATTGTTGGCAATTGTTACCAATATTGTTTTCAAATCTTTTTCGATATGATTGAGTATATTCGTTTCACAATACCTTTGGAAAAAAGGTTGAATAAAATATCGGTCGTACTTTGGAGCTCGTCCAAAGTATTACAAGTTAAGAGCAAGAGTTCATTGATGTCAATCTGAGGCTCACCTTTGTCATTTGTGAAATAATTATAGTTAATAGAAAATAAGGCGATCTAATTAACTGGAATTACCCTGTCTCATTATATTTCCCTTTTCACTTACTTACAATTACAATAGGGCTCATTTGTAATTCAAACAATTGTAAAATTAAAAAAGGTAGGCTTCTAAAATTATGTGATGAAATATAAACGCATTGCTAAAAGTTTATTTATTTTTTATCCATATCGTATAATTTTCATGATGCCACATGGTAATGTAGCAGCGAACAATTTCTTTGAAATTCACTATTGACTTGCAATGCACTAATATACTTGTACATGGTAAAAAAACACACTTCATTTGAGCGTTTCACTCTTTTAATGCACTCGCTAACGCACAAGTCTCTCTTAAACATGTTAAATGTAACTATTTGTCTAAGAAACAAACAATAAATCGACACTGAAAAACATGTTGAACACTTTTTAAAACACACGGCATAATATTTCACCGCTGTGAGATTAACATGTTTTTATATCAAGTATATAAACAAGAACAGTGCCCTACATAACAGTAATCACATGTTTCAACCGTAAAAAAGAGTCGTACAGGTTTCAAATTAAGGCAACATTATAGAAAAAAAAAAAGATAGAGTCAACTATTGTTAAAACGTATACATTAGTATAACCTCGTAAAAGCACAATGTCTATATATACTTTAGGAAAAAAGAAACGCAACTCGGGAATTTCCGCTATATATTGTAGTATACTGCTGTTAATCGATTGGTACATGGCTACAATAGGCCTTTCCTTTCGGAAAAATAAACTAAAACAACACATAATTATTTACAACATATGTTATCCCTTCAAAGTTTAGTATTGACAAAATAGATTAGTACGCGTTTGGCTCAAGCAGGTGAGCAAACTTAAGATGTACAGTTTTGCTCTCGCTTTACATTAAATGGCTGAAATTTTAAAGAATTTAGCTGCAACCCTTTTTTAACAAACCATCTTGGGATTTCTATGGAATTAGTTTAAACTTATTTTGTAACGAAAGCTCTATGAACTTATTTGAATCACTCTCGATGTCTTCCTGTGTAGAACTAGTACCAAGCAAATGCAGATAAAGTGTCTTGCTCAGGGACGGGGATCAAACTCACGACTTTTCGATCGTATACATATTTTGAGGTCCATACACACTCTATGTCCTTTTCTTCCCCCTCCCCCCCCCACTCACCCCACTCGGAATATTTTTATTTTGTTTTACCATATTTCTGTGTTGTTTTGGTCAATTCTTACATAGCTTCTTACACATATATGTTGCCCTCCCCACCCCCGCCTCTCCCCCATCCCCACTCAAAACTCGATTTTTACATATTTTTTTTACATATTTTTGTGTTGTTTTGGTGAATTCTTACATAGCTTCTTACAGATATATATTGCCCTCACCACCCCCACTACCCACCCCCACCCCACCTCTCCCCCCACCCCAACCCCAGCTCCCACACCCAATCAAAACTTGCTTTTTTTATATTTATTTTTTTATCATATTCCTCTGTAGTTTTGATCAATTCTTATACATAGCTATGTTGCGCCCCCCAACCCCACCCCATATTGTTTTAGCCTTGTTTTCTGATGGTATATACTAGCTATATAATTTATTATTCTCTGAAAAATCGAATAGTCGAGCTGCGCTGTTCTCCGACAGCTCTTGTTAATCCGTACATTCAACACAACCCGCTAGGCGGCCGGTTCAACTTTACTTTTACATTGTATGTGATCGGAGGAGAAGTTTAAATATGGAATTAAAACAGTAATTGGATTAATTTAATCACAGGCAAGTGATCTTTCAGTGACTTTTATGTTCATCTTTCATTATCTATACATTATTTGCAAAACATTCAATGGTAAACTACGCATTTAAAGATTTTGATTCCGACCTGAAATCAGGGAGTAATTTGCTAACGGGAAATTAAGCTTAGCGATTTAACCTCGGGATAAAGTGAAAATAATAAAAATAAGCATAAAAAACGTTGAAAATTGATGGTTACAATCCCGACGTTAAATATTATTGAACTGGTTAATCCAACTTAAAAACTGTTCCTTTCACTTTCATTTATCCCATTAAACAATGAAACAGAAACGTTTTACTTCTTCATTCGCTATTTTCTTTGATAATCTGCCCCACCACGTTTGACTTGATTTGAAGGACATAACTAGGCGAGTTTATATTGCAATGTTGATTTAGGGTTCTTACTGTTTTAATTAGTCTTAAGAATATTGTCATTTATATAAATAAATAATGTTATAGCTCATGCTGTAACCATCTCTCTCTCTCTCTCTCTCTCTCTGCACATTTTAAGTATATAATCATAATGATATATCTCTCTCTCTCGCACTTTGTTAATTCCCCACGTTCTTTCTCTCTCTCTCTCCTCTCTTTCTGTACATATATTGAGTATATAATCATTATGCCCTCTCGCTCTCTCTCCTTCTCTCTCTCTTTCCCTTTCTCTCTACATATTTTAAGTATATAATCATAATGATTTCTCTCTGTCGCACTCTCTTTCCCTGTTTCTAGCTCTCTCTCTTTCTCTCTCTCTCTCTCTGTGCATATTTTAAATATATAATCATAATATCCGAATGAGTATCGGAGTTACTGCCGAGCGGCGAAGTAAATGAATAGCCGCAGATTGCTGAGAAATTGAAAGAAAAAACAATAAAATATTTTATATAATTTTTTATATATAGTTTTTTATAATATTGCTGTTATTGATATTAATTAACGGAGCACTTAAGCAGATGCCACTTATTATATTAACAGGCTTCCTTAAAATATAACTGACGAAACTGTCGATAAATTGTGCAATTTATTCAGTATTAAAATATACTGAAGTGGAAATTCCCGGGTTGCGTTTCTTTTTCGTTTCAGTGTATTTTGTTCGTACGCTTTCGTAATTGTCATCGAATTGCATCTATTGACACGAAATGACAAAACGTTTTCTCTTCGTCATTTCAGACTCTCTGTTGAAATACTATTTAGGTTTTACGGGTAAATTACATATGAAGTGCCAATTTCTGAGGAAGGTGTCTTCTAATTTCTATAACAGACTAGCCGTTTTTTGTTTTGTTTATAATAACATCTCTAGCTGTGACAACATCCTTGCCGTTGAAGACGTTTAATATGCGACACGAATTAGTGCATGTAAACACTAAATATCTCAGGGCACTGATTATAATACACACATGGATGGTAACTCTCTGAAAATCTGAAAAAATGTATACATTCTGAAAATGTAACATTTTTTTATTATAATAATCTATGATTACATTCTGAAAAAATGCATACATTCTGAAAATGTATACATTCTAAAAATGTTAACCTTTTTTTTTTATTGTAATCGCTACATGCAGTAATGCTATTATAATAATCAACTCAGTGCCTTTATTATAATGTTCGCCACATTATTATAACCTCCCCAAAAATAAACCCCCTAAAGTCGAACATTATTACAATTATAATAATCACACACAAATAAGAAATCTCGCGAGAAGCCAGTTATAACAATGTTTTTCTTTCTTTTTATTTTTCCAAGTTACTCCCGGGAATAAAGGAGTATGCCACGTTAGCTTCCAGCAATACCGCCCCCATCCCACTATCCCCCAACACTCATACACGCGTATATTTCTTCTCTTAAACTTCCTGTCCACTCGCATCCCTTAAGCATCCTGCTCCCCACTCCCACACACACGCAAATCCTGTCCACCCCCATCCCTTAAGCTTCCTGCACCCCTACTCCCCCGCACACACACATTTCTTCTCATAAACCTCCTGCACACACGCATCCATTACGGTTCCTGCTCCTCCCTCCCTCCCACACACACACACATTTTTTCTTAAACCTCCTGCCCACTCGCATCACTTAAGCTTCCTGCTCCTCCCTCCCCCACATAAACCTTTCTTTTCTTAAACCTCCTGCCCACCCGCATCCCTTAAGCTGCGTACCAAACCCCTACCCCCTCAAACACACACATTTCTTATCTTAAACCTCCTGCCCACACACATCCTTAAGCTTCCTGCTCCCCACTCCCACACACACACATTTCTTCTCTTAAACCTCCTGTCCGCCCGCATCCCTTAAGCTTCCTGCTCTTCACCCCCCCCCCCCCCCCCACACACACACATTTCTTCTCTTAAATCTCATGCACACACGCATCCATTAAGGTTCCTGCTCCTCCCTTCCACACATACACATTTCTTTCTTAAACCTCCTGCCCACCCACATCACTTAAGCTTCCTGCTCCTCCCTCCCACACATACACATGTTTTTTCTTAAACCTCCTGCCCCCACCCCCCCCCCCCCCCCCCCCCCCCCCAAACATACAATCTCCTACCCACACTTATCCTTCCATCCACACAAACACACACATTTCTATTCTGAAACCTCCTGTCCACCCGCATCCCTTAAGTTTCCTGCACCCTCTCCGTCCCACACATTTCTTCTTTATCAAATGAGACATAACTGTACATTGGATAATTGATAAGGTGATAAGGAAGAACTGTATACAGTTTCATGACCATAGGTCAATATGTTGTCAAGTTATCACCTGGGTCAGACTGCAGGTTAACATTTTATGAAAAGGGACATAAATCTGCCGAAATGAAAGTCAGAGTTTTTGGACATGTCAACGGCATTGAATAATTGATAAAGAACGACTGTATAAAGTGCCATACAATTTCATGACCATAGGTCAATATTTTGCCAAATTATGAAGCAGGTTAGGTTGCAGGTTAATGTTTTATGAAAAGGGGCATACCTCTACCGAAATGGTAGTCAGAGGTTTTAAACATATTTGACGACATTCCTTGGGGTAGGATGAAGATGTGAGTGTAGTTTCATGAACATAGGTCGACATAGTTTCAGGTTATGGCCAGTTATGAGGTTGCCCAGGTTTGAATTTTAACGAAAGGAGACTAACTGTGCCAAAATTAAAGGCAGAGTTATAGGACATTTGTAATGACATTCCATCGAGTAAGTTGAAGATATATGTGAAGTTTCATGAGCATAAGTCAAATACTTTTCGAGTTATGGCCAATGTTAGGTTGTATGTTAAAGATTGTCGGACGGACGACGACGGACGACGACGTACAAAGAGTGTATCATACTAAGCAGGCGACTCAAAAAGACGATTGTTAACACTCCATCTTTAACATGCATGTGCAATCAATCCTCGTAAAGCGGTCACGTATAATAGGGAGACATCTACCTTAAGCAGAAGTATATTTAATAGCTCTGTTATAATCTGAATTTTAATTTAATTTAAATTACATGTATCTAGTAATAATAATAATAATAATAATAAAAATAAAATAATGCATCAAGATATTAATATACACTTTTATATTCTCCCCCAAAATAGAAGAATGTTTTGACTACATGTTAGTAAGTGGTCTCTCTAATAACATATGTTTGACAAAAATGTATATATGACAGAATTGACTTTATTGTCCTGTATAATAGATGTATTGAGATGGGAAAAAGGGAAATAACTCTTCATATCTTATTTTGTTTCTACGTCTTACACTTGATAAATTATTTCATTTTAACACAGTTGACAGTTTGTCGTGATCAAACTTCCTCATACTTATGCAAGAAAGAAACTTTCTTAACTTAGTTTTCTCGGTTGGCAATTGCCTGCACAATGACTAACTAGCATAACCCACCCCACTGCACCCCCAACCCAACACCTCTTGAACAAATGTAGCTTTGAGAACGCTCGGATTATTGGTATTATCTTCCAAAAAGTCCGATTTTGTTTCTTAACATCTCTCGAGTTATTCAATGGCTTTATTTTGACGGAGAACTTGCTCAAGATCGTGCCATTTTCCCTGAAAAATAATACATACAATAGTTTAATTACATTTCTATAGGTGAAAGATCGAAATTTCTGAAAGAAAAATACACAAAGAAAGTTCAGTTTAAATTTCGGTTAAATCGATGCACAAACTGTTATATATTAGTCAATTCTAACTTCATTTAAAGAAAATCATTCACTCAATGGTAGTCGTGGTTTGTTTTGTATTCACTCGTTCGTCAAATAAACCACATGCTTAATTGCTTACCAACCTTATGAATGGTTTACCTATAATCGATCCTGGCAGCTACATGAGTGATTTCTATCATTGCATATATTAAATGAGATATGATATGATGCGACGACTCTCAGAAAGTCGTATCGAATTTATCAATGAGTTAAATGTATTCAGAAATAATTTTGCGCGAATGTCATATTTTCTTCACCAGATCACGTCACTTAAGTCAGAAAGCGCGCCTTTTTGTGACGTCATTAAAGTAAGTTACCCCTTTGTCATGGCATTATTATTCTATCAGAACCACTTTAAGTGATAAATATCAGTATCACAACTGAAATAAATGATTGATCCTATAATAATGTCTACCTTAATCTTTAAAATGATGGTAGCTTTTAACCTTATCTTCAATATTGTTTTGTCATGCCCTTATGGGTGTATTCCCATGTTGCTCTGTGTTCTGCCAAATCATTGCGAACTTACCGTGTGTCTTTCTATGCTGTTTTATGTTCATAGATTCATGCGCATCGTTGTCCTTTACTTATATTGCACTGTAATGCTGCCTAAATTATTAAAGGATATAGCCGGAGTGATATTTTTATTTATTTACAATTTTCTGTTTGATTGGTATGACAGTAGGGGAAACAATGAGGCCTGGTGCACGTTAGAACCTGTTCCAGTGAGAAGTCGCAATGAGGCTTGGTGCACGTTAGAACCTGTTCCAGTGAGAAGTCATGCACGTTAGAACCTGTTCCGGTGAGAAGTCGTGCACTTTAGAACCTGTTCCGGTGAGAAGTCGTGCAGTCGTGCACGTTAGAACCTGTTCCGGTGAGAAGTCGTGCACGTTAGAACCTGTTCCAGTGAGAAGTCGCAAACTTTGCTTTTATTTTTCTTTGCAGTTGTTTGTTTTAAATATGAGTTTTTGGATGACAGAGTTCTGTGAATGGCACATTTCCTGTTTTATTTTATATCTACATCTGTACGATTTAAATGTCGATTACAGAGCTTTAAAATGCGATTAAGGTTGGCTCCTTTCATTGTCCGCTTTTCAAAAATCTCTGTTTAAAATCTTAGCTTGACATAATGAATTGTATGTATGTTTTGTTGATAAAGGTTCTCTCGGATGCACACGTCCTGAAGGATAACTGGTGGATCATGCATAAAACAAATAAAATGATTTTGGAAAAAGCATCGCTTATATATTAATTAAATTTATACTATACATGGGTTATATACATATACATCTATTCAGTTCTGATAGTACATATAGCAAACAATGTGACATGGACGGATGGTGTTTATTTTTTATTAGTTTCCTTAGTGTTCCGTTAAACAAAATATGTAAGGCCGTACACAAAGTATTGTACAATAAATTGTATGCTTCCTGAAAGGCATTTCGCTAATTCGAACCATGTAAAGCGCCCAGTTTTATAGAAGGTTGTTATAGCTGTATTAGTCGCAAAAAAAGCATATTATCACTATAATAAATATATAATAATAAATAAGTAGAAATATACTGATGATTTCTTAGCTACCCCAAGACAATGATAGGTAAGTTACGGAAACAACTCAAGAATAAATATGACAATGGTTCAATGAAATTTACGATAAGTTACAAATGTTGTAATTGTTATATCGTGGAATCAACTATCATAGCAGACACTAACCTTGAGTTTGTCCATATATTTCCGCGCTGCTACATTTAATTTTTCGGGGTTTTTGGTAAAAGCTGCTTGTATAATTATAAACGCATCTCCTTGCAACTCAGCGTCCTTCATAGCCATATCTACGTCCTAATAAAAAATATAAACACGTACCATATACATAAATAACGCACATATACTGTGCTTTTTTTCTGGGAGCGTGTTTTTTCTCCAGTGGCGGTTGTCAAATTTAACCGACTTAGTATTAGTAATAACTTTGTGTACACATATACCAGAAGGTGATACATGTGCACATCAGAAAAACATCAGTACAAATAATAAAACTACACAAACAAATCAGGTTGATACGTCTAACCTTGTCTTACGCAACAACACTATAGAACATGTTTGCATAAATATGCTGATTTAAAAATAATATATCCTCATAATACTTTTGCAAACATACCAAACTTGCGTTAAATTTCTAATTATAATGACGAACTCTCAAATATCTGACAATATACTTCAAGTAAAAGCTCTAATAGTGATTATGATAATCACCTAGAAGTACGATTGCAGATTGAACTCCTGATATACATGTATATATGTATATTAATGAGCATTTATTACTAACCGAGCATTTTTAGTATGCATATCCATGTAATGTGTTTGTGTGTGTGTGTGTGTGCGCGCGTCTGTGTGTGTGTGTAAGTGTTAAAATTTTCTCCGACTTCATATCAGTAGTGCTATTACTTACTGGTCCTTTTGGGAGCATCGACCCCACTCTTTGTGGCTTTAAAGATGCTGCACCTCTCACGAACAGACTAAATTAAACGTGTGTACTACTTTCCTCTCTAAGAAGACACCTGATGGGTTAACATTTTGCTTTGTTTTCAAATGTATGCATACGGACATTTTTCAATTAATATTACCTGCAGTGCATCAATGCACCTGTTTGTGACATCTACTGATTCAAGAAGAAACCTGGTGATGTCACTCAAATCACGTGAAGTCTCCTCCAGTTCCTCTAAAAGTCGAAATTTATAACGATGAAGGTGAAAGTAAATTACACTTATATGTTTATAATGTTATGTTGTATAATATTCAAGTTGAAGTATAAACAGCCAACAATGGATAAACCTTTGCATATATATATACTTTTGACATATTCCATTTTTCCAAACTCGTGGAATGAGTTTTTTAACGAATTAATTATTACCAAGTATTCTACTTAAATAACAAGTACATATTAGAAATAAAACAAATACTTAAATTAATATATGTGTTTAAATGGTGAATTATCAAGTTAAAACACTATTTAATATCAAATACGGCCTTGTGCTATATTTGTTGAAAACATAGTGGAAGTTAAGAACAATTAAACTCTTTAAACGCTTTTTAAAAACACATTTTAAAAATAACGAATTTCAGTTAAGGGAAAAAAACTGTAGCCAAATGATATTTATTCAAATTGTACACGTTATTTACCACAATTATAAATTATAGCAACTTACCACGTTAATTTTACAGCTGAAGAAACCTTTAATATATCTATTATATTTCTTTGTTTGAACTTGTTCTACATACTAGTCAAAATGCTCTGATCAATTACCATTAAGCAAGGTCAGTGGTAGGAATTGGTTCATTCATACCGAACTGTAACATTATCGTGTTTATCGTACTTTTTTTTAAAGTAACGACACTGTAGCTAATATGTATATACAATAATAGATATATTAATTATACAGCCTTGCAAGTTTCGTGTCAAAATTTTACCAAACGTTTGCGATGTATATAATAATAATACCTCTGTGTCGTTCAAGCGTACTAATTTGTCTTTCGAGTTTGTATTTCTTTGAATATGTTGTCAGTTGCTGCGTAAGACATGTGTTTGCTTCGGTGCGTTTGTTACTTGCAGAATGTCGCATACGCCTCGCACCGCTAAGGCATTCGCTAGCACTTCCAAAATTGATACCTGCGTTTAATCCAGCCATAGCAGATGCTGCTACGAGGCTTACACCGCCTACAAGGATATAATAAACATAGTAATGGTTTTGATTTTTAACTTATCAGTTATTCAAGATTAACTTGTTTAGGCGTTAAAGCTACTATTCCAACTAACTAGTTTCTAGCGCCTAATTGTTACATTAAGTCCATTTAAGATAACCTATGGACATGTTTTACTAACATATCGTCTGAATAATCAATAAATCCTATATTAATCTTGCCATTTTTATTTTTAGAATGTATTGAAGATATTCGAATCAAATCAAGTTAAATACATACTTTTTTATTTAGTTTTCTTTTGCATGTTTCGTGTCAAAATTCTTCAAGCTCTTGACCTTCATCCGCATTAACATTTCTTCGATTTAAATAGAGCGTTAAGTGAAGTTCTTGCGTATTTGGTAAAAAAATCAAATCACTTGACGTTTTAACCATCAACAGCGTAACTCCATTTAGTTTTATTTCAAAAAAACTGTCAAAAAAACTGTCAAAAAAAAAAGAAATGTGTAAGGAAACGAGTTAACCACTATAACAAGAGGCACACGAGGGCCTGTATCGCTCTACTTATGTTACATTTGGTGGAATTCAGGTGAAACACAAAGATTCATGCTAATATACAAAAGAGGGCCCAGAGGATATGTCCCAAGATTTGTCGGGTTTGGACCCATGGGGCTGGTTGAATTGTTGTTTCCGTCTTGTTATGCACAGTTAGTGTATATATGTCTATATGGTAGGGATCTCAATAGTTTCCAAATTACAACCAAGGTCTTATGTTCAAAGGGGTGGGGAAGGATCCCAGAGCCGATGCTGGTTAGATGGTTGCATCTGTCTACTCATGCCAAATAAGTATATATATGATTCTATTACATATTATATTCTATATATGACCAAGGGACTATGTCCCTGGGAGTAGGGATAGACCACAGGGCCGATGCCGGTAGGATGATTATATCCGTCTGTCCATGCTCAGTACGTATATATCTGCTTATAGGGTGGGAATCTCAACAGTTTCGAATGTATGACCCATAGGCTATTTCCCCAGGGGTGGAGATGGACCCCAAGGCCGATGCCGGTTGGATGATTATATCCATCTGTCCATGCCCAGTACGTGTATATCTGCGTATAGGGTAGAATCTCAACAGTTTCCAATGTATGACCTATGGCTATTTCCCCAGGGTGGAGATGGCCCCAGGGCCGATGCTAGTTGGATGGTTTCATGCTCAGTAAGTGAAGAACAACTTGATTTTACTAACTCGCGTCGTCTCGTTAGTTTTTTACAAAATCTGCATTATTTTTCAATCAGTAATATTTTCATAAGCATAGTTTAAAGATTATTTTTGCATATTACTTACTGATGCTTATATAGCAATATTTACACCTATGGTAGAACAACGGAAACAAAAAGTAAGCTCAGACAATTATTGATTTTTATGCAAGCAAGTTTGAAGTCAAAATGATACTCAATAACACATCAAGATACTAATTGAAATGCTCGATATACAATTCAATCCTGAGATTGCCATGTGTCATTTTAAGGTTTTGCCATATATAAGGCTATGTAAAACATGTGAACCCTGGGGTTGGACCAAATGTTATCCCATGATGTCGATTCGAAACAACATTATAGAGGACCATAAGCCTATGGTACATCAACATCTTACACCTCTAGCTCATGTAGTTTCAGGGAAGATGATGTTTTACAAGATTTTCCAATATAACTCTATGCGAAACTGTGACCCCAGTGGGGTCAGAATCACGTTTTTAACAAACTTATGCTGCATACAGTATATGAGAGATCTATACCTTGTACTATTGGTCAAAATATCAGATGAAAAATAAAGGAGCTAGGATGCTACTGAAGCGTACCAGGGCATGTTTCAATAAATCAAGGGTCATACATCTGGTGTTAATAAAAGTAGATTTAAAAATAGAACAGGAAATGTAACATTCAAGGACGACAGTCAACCATAAACACACACAGAAACAAAGAACAAACTTTAAAGATGACTAAAAGGCAAGATAAGACATCACAAACAAACACAAAATGGTTGACAATTGGGCTACCGCCTTGGAACGGTCAGTGGCAAAAAAGACGCTGGGGGTTTAAATCAGGATGCACCAAACCTCCCTCTTACCCTATTGTCATCCCAGTAAACGGGACAGTGTAAATAAAGATATCCCCGCCAGGTTATATGTGTATACAATCCTCGCTATTATCCTGTCTTCAGCTCTCAAATAAACAAGACAGTGTAAACAATAAAACATCCCATCAAAAGAAATTCTCTAACAATAAAGTCCGCATCCAGAATAAAAAACAAATGAATCACTAAGATGTTGTTGTAAAGCTATATAAAATACAAAATAAGAAACATCTCCGGATGTATCCAGAATTATACTGAACAACCACAGCAATTGCAGCGAAAGAGAAAACCAATCTAGGGTACGACCAGAAACCCGAGGGACGAAAGCTCCTGCATCTACCTCCCTTGCTCGGGGTTTCAGTAGGTGCAATCATAGAGTCCCAAGAGGTTGTCCAGTCATCGCACGAGGGAAAGATGAAGCGTAGTGACTGGCTGTTGCCTTTCTGCAATACTTAATAACATGTTTCTTTAATCGCGGAAAGTCAGGAAGTCAATAGTTTTGATATATTGGTCGTGGTACATGAACTTGAATTAGCAATAAAACGTGCTTTTTATAGAATTTTGTGGAGTTTGAGTATCCAGTACATTGTAGTGAGCCTCGTCTTCTTACTAATTACAGAAACCTTTATAGTCTCCATAAAGGGCACATGCTTGGAAACAATGTCCTTCTCAAGCAAAGGTGTGGTTAGATAAGCAGAAGTGCTCGCTAGCTCTGCATTCAAAGTATTGATATAATGTAATCGTCAGACTATAATTATATTGTTGGAAGCTCTTTGTCTGCTGGAACTAGACCAAATTTAGTATACCGATTCTGAATACACTTCTTAAGGTGTCGTAAATTGTAAGTAGACGGCCGTGGAAGCAGGGATGGATTTGATTGTAAATATCAAATATAAAACGATGGTGCTAGAATGTTCACAAGGCAGAATATGACATTTTTCATTTAAACAAGTGCCGTATCTTTTGTAATATTAACCTGGTCTAACCTGATTTTCGAACTTGTCCAAGCTTTTACTAATATCAACAATTTGGCCAAGATTGGTAAAGACAAAGTGCTAGATTGTTCACAAGGCAGATATGGCATTTTCCCATAAATCAAGGGCCATAACTTTACTGTTTTAACCACATCTAGCTGGTTTTCGATTTTGCTTGTACGTGAATCAACAATCATAGCTACAACAATCTGGCCAAGTTCGGTAAAGAACACATACAAAATGAAGCCAGAATATGACATTTTTCAGTAAAACAAGGACAAATTGAAATGATAACTTAATAATAACTTAGTTATTTTTATTGTAACTCGCAAATCGTTTTTTCAATGGTGTTCTAAATCCGATATGGCTGGTTTCCAACTAGTCCGAGCTTTTATTGATATAAAGACATTGATAAAACTTGGTTAAGATTAAATTAAAAATGAAGTCCCATCGTCTTCGCAAGGCAAAATTTAACGGATGAACGACGGACGGATGTCGAACGACGCACAACACATCATCCTCTAAGCTCACCTGGCCGGAAGAGCTAAAATCTAGATGGCCACGGCTAGCATGTCAAGTCCGTAAAATCGAACGTAATCAGAAGATTTACCATAGACACGACGAAACATATATTTTAGTGAAAGCGGCGAAAACAAATGTTTACCATAGCAGGTCAATAAGTACAAATTATCACTCTTCTTTTTCCATATCACACCTGATATCATCCCGAGAATTCAATATCAACACCGAGGTCCGTAGGACGAGGTATTGATATTGTTCGAGGGATTATATCAGGTGTAATGTGGAAAAATGAGAGTTGTAATTTATTCATCATTAAACTACACACACAAACATATTATTATGAAAGAAGTATAGATCTATCAAGTATGATATGAAAAGTGAAGAGTTGTAATATATTCATAATTGATTACTAAGTACTGAAAAAATAGCAATATTTATTTTTATTTGATAAGTTTCTTTATCGATTTTGGAAGTGGTAATAACAAAGCGCTCGATTCAGGTATGTTTTGCTGAATAACTGTCTTTATATTCAACTTTTTGTTTTAGTAAAGCGCTCATACCCTACAAAGTGGGCATTTTCCCTCACCGCAAACGTGTATTTCGATTCATAAAGACTTTCTGAGATAGCCCTCCCAAAGTATTGGAAATGAAAGGAAGCTTGAATAATCTCAGAAAGTACTGGATGACTCGAAAATACCGGTTGCGATTGTAGAAAGATGTGCACTTTAGTTGAACACAATTTGTTAAATATTAAGAAAGTAATTAAGCAAAAACATATCTGAATTGAGCGCTTTGTTGACACTTCTTTTGCCGAGAACTCGATACAAGTGGACAGAGATTCAAACGTCTTTTCCCTGCATCCATTTTAAGGGAATGAAATTTAAACGGATGTTAAAAATGGCGGTTAATTGACGGTTATTGACGTCACTTCCGGGTTATCATCCCGCACTGGTTTGTGCTCCCGCATTCATGTATTATATCAGGTGGTACAAAAACGACTTATCTGGGATTACAATTACTATAGTTTAATGATAAGAGGAAAATACTGATGCAGTTAAGCTAATATCTCGTGCTTAAAAGTCACGATACCTAAGTACCTAAGTGGGAGTGTCACCTTTTGTTTAGCGAGTTGCGAGTTACAAAAAGCGAGTTGCGAGTTACAAAAAGCGAGTTGCGAGTTCCAAGCTTAAAAAATGCGAGTTGCGAGTTACAAGCTGAAAATAATTTAAAAACGCGAGTTAGAGTTACAAGAAAAGAATGCGAGTTACAAGAAAAATGTGAGTTGCGAGTAATAAGAGAAAATGCGAGTTGCGAGTAACAAGAAATTAATGCGAGTTGCTAGTTGCAAGCCGAAAAAACGAGTTGCGAGTTACAATAAAAATAACTAAAATCAACTCAGTTGGTTTTTTATAAACATTGAAATGGAAAACACGAGGACTCCGTGTATTTTGTTAAGTTATCATTTCAATTTGTATAATTTATGTTGCTAACAGTTGTACATTTTCTAAAATAAAAGTATGATATTAAAGATCACAAAAGAAGAACTTAGTATTGCCTTAAAGCATCATATGAATTAATATTAATGATACTTATTCACCAAAAACTAGCTGAGTCCTTGACTTTTGCTGAGCAAACTATTTCATTAACAATATCAATTATTTTAATGGATCTAGTATAGTGCATATTTACATTGAATATGCTACTGAAACACAGTATGATGGTTGAACTTGACTAGACACCCATATTTCTATCAGATCACTCCCAGTCCCTTTAAACCCCCAAATTCAAGTGACATTAATTAGTGTTGCAGATTAATTTGCAATTACCGCTATTGACAATGTGCTTCTGGGTTATGTTTATACATCCAAGAAGTGCTGTATTTATCTGCATAGAAACTGAATGACATAATTAACATATGCTTATGTATCTAAAATCAACATACAACTATGTGTTAGCAGATACTTATAAAGTATATGATGCTAGTTTATGCAGAAAATAAATCTAATGAAATAAAGGCTTTCTCTCAATAAAAGATAGCCTGTTAGTATAAAACAAAATAGTATTTTTTTTTTATTTTTTTTTTGTATATATCCAGACAAAATGAGTTTTAAGAATCATAGTATTATATAGCATGATCTTGCAACTGACAATGAAGCCCTCCAAACTACTTGTATGTTATCTTTGTATGTGTTGTGCTGAAGGCATTAGTGAGAATGTTTGTTTTTTTTGTTGTTTTTTTGGTTGTTTGTTTTTATTTTATATTCAAAATATTTTGATTACATTGCAATTCAATACTCTTTAATTACTACTATGCTGGTTTAAATTACCCATCTGTCTTATACAGAACTGAAATGCAATCATATATTTTAGGAGGCTTTGACCTGTCAATTCAGATCAGCATGCTGCTAGGATGGTCTAGAAACACATTACTCAAATCTTCTCCCTGGTATCGGCTTTAAGTTTCCTGATACAATTCAGGTAAACTAGATCTAAGACAAATAAAGACAATTTAATATTTATTTTTATTTAAATGAATTTATTGACTGTTCGTTCATTTATTCCCTTCATTTCACTGAAAGTTCACAATGTCGTTTGGTTTATCAGGCCTACATGTCAGCTTTTCTTTATCCAATCATGAATGGTAAGACACTTTACTGTTTATTCTATTGTACACATACCTACATTGTTATAGCCTAAATAAATAAATAGATATTGTAATATCTAATAAAATGCGCGCAGTCTTCTCTATACATTGTAACAATAGCAGAATAAATCACTGAACTGACAATAAACAATGCCTTGATATGTGTGCACTGACCATTGAATAAACAAACTCTGAGGTATTATCAACGTTTGACACTAGAGAAGCTCAATGCCAGGCAATACATTGATGTTTTCATTGATACACTGTTCTGGGTGTTGTTCCTGAATTGCCTAAAACACCACCACCAGTGGCCTTGGCAGTTGTATCAATTAACAACATTGTAATGTAGGGGTATTTTGTTTGCAGTTGTATCAATTAACAACATTGCAATGTAGGGGTATTTTGTTTCAAAGAAACCATTTATTTAAAAGAAAAGAAATAAATCTTTGCTAAGTTTAATAGTTTAGGAGAAGCTTTTTATACTTTTGTTTAAAACAGACAAGAACAATACTTATTCTTAAAGAATCATTTCACCAACAGTATATTATAAAAATTATAAGACTCTGTCTACCTATTGAAATGATTTATTATATATATTATTTTTTGTAACTTAATTTTGTTATATACATTTTGGCAACTCCCATTTTTTCTTGTAATTTTTTTCCTGTAACTCGCAATTCGCATTTTTTTCTTGTAACTTGCAACTCGCATTTTTAAGTTATTTTCAGCTTGAAATTCGCAACTCGCATTTTGTAACTCGCAACTCGCATTTTTTTCTTGTAACTCGCAACTCCCATTTTTTCTTGTAATTTTTTTCTTGTAACTCGCAACTCGCATTTTTTCTTGTAACTTGCAACTCGCATTTTTAAGTTATTTTCAGCTTGTAACTCGCAACTCGCATTTTTTTTGGCTTGTCACTCGCAACTCGCTTTTTGTAACTCGACACTCGACAAAAAGAAATCCCCACCTAAGCGCACGGACGTACCTACGTAAGCACTCACTGACGCACGTACACAATTACACCGAACGTGAAGTACAGATCACCGCAAGCGGACTCGACTAAATTTATTGGAACTTTTGCAGTAGTAAATGTGTTATCTAGTCATTTTGTTTGCGCATCGCTATCATATACAATCTGGGACACTTAAACAACTGCTGTACCATCACAAATTCAAAATGCCAATACAGTTAACCCTGCATACATTGTTACGGCGACATGATAATCTTAAGTTGATGAATTATTTACCCAATTTACTAACAAATATATTTACCTGTAAAAGGGGCAAATATTAAGCCGACACCAACACTTAAAAGACCACCAAGAATGCCAATGTCCTTTTTGCGATCTGCCTCCCTATTCAGATAACTCGCTCTGTTATCCAATTCTTCTGCTGACTTATTTAAAGTCTCTATTTCTTCTTCATATATTTTTATTCTGAATTCCAATTGGTTAATTTCTCTTCGAATACTGTTCAACTCTTCTCTTTTGATAACAAGCTGTGCTTCATCGCTGGCTTTCCTGCTTCTACATCTCTCAACGCTGATATGGATGGTACCTTGCATTTTAACTAGTTCTTGTTTGTTTTCAATAAACAACTCCCGAGCAGTTTTCAATGCTGCTTGGATATTACCTGAATGAACTTCACTTGGAGATGACGCCGAAACCAGTAGAGACTTCTGCCTTTGTATTTCTGTTAATTTATTTGAAATTACGCTGGAAAATTTCGCGGAGATTTGCTTGCCCTCCGTAATCAATTGTTGCAAATCATTCTGGATGTCAGTGTGAGCTGAAAGCTTCCACAACAGTGTTTGAAGAGATGTTGCGACACTCTGAAAACACGTATTCTATTGTAAGGAATATATCTATTGTTCAATTGTGTACATTTATTTGCTGTTATATTTGCCTTACTAGTGGCTTAATTACAGCGCATCGGACAACAATTTAATCTACGTATGTATATATATATATTATCATGTAGAAACGTATGGCAACTCAAGTTAGTATTTATTCCCTAACAAGATATCTGAGATAGAAATATATCTCCTTAACGTAGATAGATATCTCTTTAGGATAGAGACATTTCTTTAAACAATAAAGACATGTCTACAAGAGTCTTACGATGATATCTTGTTACATTAAAAAGATACCTCTCTAACGTTATCCCTAGCGATATTTCTCTGGCTTAAGGAAGTATATTTTATTGCCTTCCCCTTTGTGTACGTTTGTACAAAACGGGCCCAAATCAGCCGATAGTCTGATAGTGTCTTGGATCTGTCAAATGAGGTTTTATATACAAAGATGCAGATGAAAGACATTATTACTGGCCGCAATATTTCATAAAAATGTCTAATGTACATAATGGTGTTGTCAAGAGCAAAAAAAGCTTTTGAGAGTTGGGTTTGGATTTACTTCGATTGAGTAATTTGTGCAATAGATCAAACCTTATACATATTTACGGGGGGGGGGGGGGGGGGGGGAAGGGGGGCTGTAATCTGGTCAAAATTCACAAAGAATACTCATCTTGTCCAGAGATGAATGGTTTCGATTCTAGTTTGGTATGGTCATTTAGGGACTAGAGGCACAGCATATATAAAACTGGTTTTGACCTCCAGCATTAAGGGACCCCTCTACCGGGGTACAACTTGGGGAACTTAATTTACTACTACAAGTTTCGGGCTTGTGACGTTAATTCCTTCTGTACCCTTGGAGATTTCAAGTTCGTGTTTGGTGTATTTCTTATTTAAAGATGTGTAGATGTGCAATAAGTTTTCATATCTGGCTCCATCCTCGAGGGCTCCATAGAGGAAAATCAGGTAAAAAACACAACAAATGACATATCTTGTCCATATTTGGATGTATTTGATTCTAATTTGCTATGATTATTTATATTTAGGAAAATGGGGTTTGTACTCCAGTGTAAATGGGCCCCTCTACAGGGATACAACTTGTGAAGCTGAAGTGAAGATGCAGTAATTTACTATTTGAGAGTTGTGTTTTATGACATATACTCCTTCTATATCCTTGGAGACTTCAAGTTAGTGTATGGAGTTTTTCTTAGTTAGGATGTGTAGATGCACAATAATGTCACGGATTTTGGCTTCACCCACTAGGCCCGCACCATCTAGGGAGTAATGGGGTCAAAAGCCACAAAACATGCATATCTTGCCCAAATGTGAATGGTTATGATTCAAATTTGGTATGACCATTGATGGACTCGATGCACAACATATATAAAACGGGTTGTGACCTCCTTCATAAATCGGCTCCTCTACAGGGAAACTTACTGTAATTTACTATTACATAGTTTCTGCCATGTGAAGCTAGCTTCTTCTATACCCTTTGATATACCAAAATCATGTGTGGTGTTTCTTAGATGTGTAGATGCGCAATAAGATTTGGTATTTTGGCCCCATCCAATGGGATCCATTGTGGAGTAATCCAGGAAAATAGCACACACTCAAAGTTTTAATTTGGTATGATCATTTATGGAGTATATAACACGGGTTTCACCTCCTGCGCAAGGTGCCCCTTGACTGAGGTACTACTTGGGGAACTTGTAGTTATATACTATTACGAAGTTTCCGTCTTATGACGCTTACTCCCTCTATACTCTGAGAGATTTCAAATTCATGTGTGCTTTGTTTCTTAGTTAAGTATGTGTAGATTCACAATAAGTTTTCGTTTTTGGCCTATCCCCTGGGGCTTCTAGAGGGTAGTCAAGTAAATAAAATATATCTTGTCCAATTTGCTATGGTCATTTAGGGACTCGAGACACAACATATATAAAACCGGATTTGACCTATACTTTTGTATATATACCGTGTAAGTAATGAACTGTTTGTCCGAAATCATTGACCGTTTCAGTTTATTGTTAGTACATACGATATCTAAGATCATATTGACTTTGTAAGTTAATCTTTCTATAAAAACAAATCGACCCCCGGACCTAGTCATTTGTGTTCCTAGAGAATTCAGTCTTTCAACTTCAATATTATTGATTTTATTTATAAAGCACACAGACACACACACACGCACGCACCACGCACGCACGTACGCACGCATGTACAAACAAAATGTGTCGTAATGGGAAGAAGTTGTAGACGTTTTAGACTATTTATAATACGGCAGTCAATTTATGTTGACCTAATTTTTATAATATAGAAAACCGTCGATCTAAGCATTATCTAATAGTATGTGAAGTTTCTGAGGTCCGAGACATCTTTAAGCAAATGTGAACGGACGGCTGACGGACGGAAAGACGACCGCACGAAGGTAGATGAAGAGCCGGCACAATATCCAACTTTGATAAAATTCGCCTCTTAAATACAACAATTCTTGAAAACTATATTGATAAATAATTGCAAAACAATGTACTCACCAAAGCCATTTCGAAAGTCTACAAATAGAAACAGAAGTGTGTGATTAAATGCCAACAATTTAATCCAAGTTGCAATAGTTGCTTATTGTTAAAACCGGCTAATTGCAGAAACATGTTTATCTTACGAAGACAAAGGACATCACCATAAAACACTGATTAGTTACATCATATCACTGGGAAACAATAGTCATTTTATTAACCATATTTTATAATTTCCTTCATGATTTAAAGACATAACAGTCGCCTATGTGATATTAATCAGCAGAGGATATGCATTGCATTCGACAGAATCATATTTTATCACACTCCATTTTCATGTTTAACAATCCATGTGTCCAGAGTCCAGCTAGTCCTTACTTGGACTTGAGATAATCTTGAAGAATAAAGCATGTGAATTAAACCACCATGCAATGTGTTTCAGCTGCATATTCAAAGTACATTTGCACTAAACTATGGAGGGGGATATCCGCAATTGTATTTTGTCATTTTGAACTTGCATTATGACAAATTGCAATATGCCTTATGCCATTTCTAAATTCTAGATATGTAATTTCCTAATTCGTTAAACGCTAAATTCATTAATGGTGCCTTTGTTAAATTGCAAAATATTGTATTTTTGCATTGTTGCATTTTTGCATTGTTTCATTTGAAATTCAATTGTCCTCGGTTTCATTAGTGTAACGTTTTAAAATAATAAATTCTTCTTCACAAATAATGATACTGTACACCATTTTATGATGTCTGATCAGACTAGAAATACACAAGTTAATGCTTTCCTACCGTTCGGAATGTTCAGGAACGACAACTCTGCGTTAAGATTTACTACCGACACAATAATAGCGTCCCTTACGAAAGGCTGGTACGTACATTCCGAAATATAACTGAGATAGCAGGTGCGTAGTACGGAAAATACCGAAAATAGTACTGAATAGCTTAGCTTAGTGTAACGTGACAAAAAGAGCTATATAGGATGTAAATTAGAATACAATGGACAGACTATGATAACTGAAATAATAGTATTGACATTTAGTGCTATATAATTATATAGATATATGGTTTTATATATTACTTGAAAATGATATTGTATACATATTTATCTAAATGATATATCTATAATTGAGCTGTGATAATTATTGTTCTCAGACATCGATCGAGATGTTACTAAAATTATGTAGACCTAAAAATAATAACTGATAAAAGGTTGGTGCTATAGGCTAACAGAAAATCACATTATTAGTTTAACAAAACTTTCCCCGACGCATTTTTTAAGATACATTATTAAAGACGTTTTCGGTGGCGATGTGGCTAAAACAAAACTATTTTCATTGAATTAGGATAATTATAAAATAAACACATGTAGTCTTTGATGAAAATAATTGTATGGTATGATAAAGATATGTTTGTGGTGCGTAGTTAATCTCTTCTACTCGTGAATTTATGAACGGCCTTTGATAGTTCCTATGATGTAATGTGATAAAAGATTTCAATTAAATATAATGGTATTCTAATTAATTACTCTCCAAATGTGCATGTAATGCATGTAATTATTATTAAAAAAAAAAAAGTTCAATTACATCAAAATCAATATTTTTATAGACAAGATGTCCATAGACTAACAACTGTTTGCAAAGGATATGCTTTTTATCTTTTTATTATTGGTATAAATATTGCTGATTAATCATTTATGTCTGCTGTGTTAAGATGCGTGAATGCCTCTAATTTACAATTTTAGTTAATTTCTTGGCCATGTACTTGACCCCATGTCTGATATGTATTGAATAATGTTGATTACATTACATCTTTATTTATGCTAACTGTTACACAAATGATGTATAGTATGGCACGGATTTTACTTATTATCCAATCACATCTGATATATCGATTTAATAAGAACTAATTGTTCTAATATATGATATAAATACATTGATGAACAGAACAGAACATATATGTTATTTAACATGTACAAACGTACATCGTCATTTGTAATACTTAAATACAATTGTTCATACACAAGTCACGTGATTCTACAAATGAATCATTTTATATCAGTAGTTTGAGTAATATATATATGAGAAAATGCATACATCTACGAAAATGTTGGAATAAATTAATAGATGGGGAAAAAAACATGTATACAGTGCTACAGTTTATAAAAACCCAAGCACTTTCGGCTTACGCATTCATCAGGGGTACACAAACTCGAAAAGAACAAATACGTAACAAAAACACTAAAATACACGGTAGTTTAAATAAAACTCTTTAAAGCGAGTACATCAGGCTTTTCATGGGGGTCTAAGTGTCCGACTTAAAATTGACAAATATTAACATTTTCTATTCTACATGGCCAAAACATAATGAATGAGCCTAAAAATTATCCTTGTTTTGCAAAGAAATTGATTCAACACAGTAATATGTGCTATCCTAGGTGACGCACCATGGTTATTTTCAGCATTTTACGTCTGATTCCGTCCTAGCTATATGGTGTAACCAAAGTTTAGACATTAACAACATGGTTATAACAGCATATTTTGATTGATATAAGTGTTTTATCTTGAATTGGAACATTATTATAATTAAAGATGTTTCTAGAAAAATCCTGATGTGCCCCCTTTAAAATACAACTTATCGTTTGGCAGTGTTGCAGGTCCAAGATATTTTATTATATATTCAACAATGAATTTCTTACAGATAAAGCTTTACTTAAATATTTTGTTAATTAATAATATTATTATGATCTTGCGTCTGAAGTAATTCTATGCATTTAAACATACTTGGTCTACTATGATAAATATTTCTTAATATAAATTTTGAGTATTCCTGTATTTCTAGTGTAACGACCAGTTTGTATTCTTAACGCATGTGCAGATATTCGGATTTTAGTTAAATATGTCCTTAAATTACATGGTAAAATATCAAGGTATGCTTCCTAATTAAAAATCATTTTACAATGATTCTATAATTCAAGTACACTTACTTGTTTCTTTATCCACAAACCATCCTTGTATGAGACAATCAACCACTCTTTGCCTAAATACGTTAATAAAGTACTTAAAGTCAACCGAAGTTGGATCATTCCAGACATTAGTAAAACCATATTCATTTAACATATTTTCTATGTTTGATACCCAATTTGTATAACCCTTTTTACAATCGTTTAATGATGATATGTAAACATTGTTAAGTATTATGTTACCTGTTTTTAGGTCTCACTAAACAGTTATTTCCCTTGCCAGTCACGGTAGTCACGGTAGGAACTTTCTGGAGCTTAAAAAAAAGATCTGTGTTATTCGGTTCTTGCTTATTTCTTAAAATGTGCAAAAAATTTCTCTTTCTTTGTTGCAGGTGACACGAATGGGACAAGTTCATGATTTCATACAGGTTAGGATATGCCTGAATGTTTCTGAGCCCAGATCTGAGAATCTAATACTGGGTAGTGATACATTTGAAAATGTCAGTGAAATGGACAAATTCAAGAGGGTCTCTTCAAACTATTGATATTAAAAAAAAGCAAATTGGTCAACCCCGTGTTTTTTGTTGGATATTTCGTGCAACAGACATCAAGTTTCACAAAGAAAATATTTTGAAGAAAATTCATTAAGTTCTACAGTGGTCCAGAGGGGTCCTGCTACATATGCAGAGCTATGCAAAATTAACTGTGTTGTGAGACGTTTAACCAAATCTCATCCAGTTCAAAAGACGCTTGCTCAAATAGCAGCTGATTGATGCAGATTTGTGTTTTCTGAAAAAACAGCCTTCAAAATGGAAACAAGTGAGCTTGAGGATTGTAAAATGGCATCAGGTGTGCATTTTAACAAGTTTTTAATGATTTTACAGTGTAAAATTGACTATGGTGTAAGACATTCGGACTGTATGCTGTACAACAACAACACCCTGGATGGAGTTATGCATAAGAAGTCTGGTTACTCACAATATGGGAGACAATCCATTCAACTCGGAACAACACACACTCATTTGAACGTTTCCGCAAACATGGCAACATATATTTATGTAAAGAGTGTCTCGGGTTTGCTTCGGAACCTTCATGTGAGCTGCCTAATGTAATAATAGTTTGTGTCCGAGATATGACCAACTGAGCTTGGAACCACATCCAACAAACTGTGAGAGAAACAGATGTCTCCACACCACACCGAATCTATACATGGGACTTGGACAGTATCTGGACTGCATGCTTGAGGTAATTATAAGTACTGTTGCTGTAATCAAGTAGTGTTTCACATTAGAATCTTACCCCACCCACTTCAAATGTACAGCATTTATTTGTAATAATTAATCGCAGTTAAATCTATAGTTTTTCACTTGTCAAGAATGTCGGTCGCATACAGCCTCACATAAAGTAACCTTACGTTAAGTAATTTATTTGTCACTTTGTCAAGAATGTCAGTTGCATACAACCGCACGCATATAGTAAAAATAATTCATTCGTCACTTGTCAAGAATTCCGGTCGCAAACAATCGGACGTTAAAAAAGCTTGCGTTGCGTAAAATAACTTGTTTGTAACTTGTCTAGAAACTCGGTCGCTTTCAACTTTATACAACCTTACCCGAAATAACATGGGTAAAATAATGTAAATTTGTCGCTCGTCAAGTCAAGAATGTCGGTCACATAGCACAGTCAGCACAGCATACAACCTTGAGTAAAATAACCTTATGTAAAATAATTTATTTCTCACTCGTTAAATAGATTTATGTACGCTCGTCTTCTCTCGTCGTTTCTCGACATTTTGTAAAAACGTTTTGTTTTGTAATTTTGTGACAACTGTCGAGAATGTGTGAAACTATTGTACTGAATTTAGTTAATTTCAGATGAATATATTATTAAAGTATAAATGTTCAGTGTTCACTTGACTTGACTTGGTTTCACTGACTATTGACTTGACTAGACTTGATTTGACTGACTCAACTGCACACCTTACATAACTTGTTTATGATTTGACTTACCAAAACTTGACTTAATCTTGACTTGACTTGAACTTGACTTAACTTGACTTGAACTTGACTTAGACTTGACTTGAACTTTACATGAATGTGTGAAACTATTGTATTGAATTTAGTTAATTTCGGATCAATATACTTAATAAATTGTATATGGATACATTTTCACTTTGGTATTGACTTGACTTGACTTGACTATTGCTTGACTCTGCTAGATTATAATTAACTAGACTTGACTTGACTCGACTAGACTGAATCAGCTACTGAAAGTCTGCACAACTTGTTTATGACTTGACTCACCATAACTTCCTTATTACTTGACTCACCATAATTTGACTTGACTGAACTTGACATGAACTTGACTTGACTTACACACATTATAATTTAAATATGAAACACATTTTAGGTAAAGAAAACATAACGCTCAATATAGAAATAACAATACTGATAATTATTTTACTAAAGAAGGAGTTATTAAAGATACACCTTTGTCGTCTCTATGCAATCCTATACATTTTCGAATTGCCTAGATCTCAATTTTTCGAATCCAGACGTTGGCATACTTTATGCTATAATTTCACAAATAGTCGTCCGATGTGGTCAAATGAGGCCATTTCATGTAAGGTTTTAACGTAAGTTTCTTCAGAAAAGATTTTCGTCGCATGTCGCGGAACTTTTTTTCCTTCAAGGTCTCACTAAACAGTTATTTCCCTTGCCAGTCACGGTAGGAACTTTCTGGAGCTTAAAAAAAAGATCTGTGTTATTCGGTTCTTGCTTATTTCTTAAAATGTGCAAAAAAAATCTCTTTTTTTGTTGCAGGTGACACGAATGGGACAAGTTCATTATTTCATACAGGTTAGGATATGCCTGAATGTTTCTTAGCCCAGATCTGAGAATCTAATACTGGGTAGTGATACATTTGAAAATGTCAGTGAAATGGACAAATTCAAGAGGGTCTCTTCAAACTATTGATATTAAAAAAAAGCAAATTGGTCAACCCCGTGTTTTTTGTTGGATATTTCGTGCAACAGACATCAAGTTTCAAAAAGAAAATATTTTTAAGAAAATTCATTAAGTTCTACAGTGGTCCAGAGGGGTCCTGCTACATATGCAGAGCTATGCAAAATTAACTGTGTTGTGAGACGTTTAGTATTTTATACCAATATTTAACAATTCTTACATAACGTGCTATGAATAAAACTGCCTAATTCACCATAAACTCCTGCTGTACATGAGTTTTTTCTCACCTTTAATATTTGCTTACAAAATTTAGATGTAATCTCTCGATTTGCTTTGATATTGTATATCCCCAGATTTCCGAAGAATATCTCAAAATGGAGCCAATAAAATAGTCAAATAATTGACATAGTATTTTCGGTTTCAATCTTACCTTTTTACAATTAGTGCTTTCAGAGCTTTTCCAATCAAATGTTCTTGGTTTAAGGCAACATTTCCCGTATAATTAAAGACTGTTCCGAAATAATTGAAATCATTTACTACTTCTATGTTTCCTCCATTATAATTCCAAGATTCATTGTTCAATAGCCCGCCTCTTTTTCTAAAAACATGACTTTTGTTTTCGCCTTGTTTACCTCTAAGCCCCATTTGTTACAATAATCATAAAGTAGATGAATATTGTGTTGCAATTCTTCAGGTGATTTTCCTAAAATGACATCATCCGAAAATAAGAGTAAAATAAGTACTACACTCAAGTGATATGAAAACGCAACACGGGAATTTCCGCTATATATTGTATATACAGCACACTTAATTGCACATAATATTCCAAAGAAATCCCAAGATGTTTTTTAAAAAGAAAGTTGCAGTTAACTAGAGAAAGGACACAACTGTGATGTTGTAGACGTTTTAATCACACTACACTTTGTAACAAGAACTTCATAAATGTTGAAGTAGCTCTTTGAAAAATTGAGCTAATTCAGTACTGTATTTAACGTAAATAGTTTGCAAAATGTTGCATCCTAAGTTCTCACATGATTGAGCCAAACGCGTACTCTGTGAATAATGAAACATTGAAGGAATACTATTTGCTGTATTATTTGTTGTTTTAGTATTTTTTCCAAAAGGAAAGGTCTTACGTAGCCATGTATCATTGGATTAAAAGCAGCATATTGTACATACAATATATAGCGGAAATTCCCGTGTTGCGTTTTCATATCACTTCAGTGTATATCATCAATTTGTAAACCTGTATTAATGTCATTTTGTAAATTTAATTATATGTCCTCAATAAAGAGCGAGAATTATATTGACGAATTTATCTCCCGTTGTCAAAACCCAATCGCATATTCAAAATGGCCTGAGTACTGTTCACATTTCCTAACACATGATTTCACTTTTTCATACATATCTTTAAATATTCTTAACAATTTACCCTGAATTCCAACGTTGTAAAGTTTCATCCATAATGCATTCTATGAATCGTATCAAACATTCCTTCAAATCAACAAATACACAGTATAATATTTTGTTATCATTAAGAAACTTTTGCACAGTATTTATTAAGACAAACAATGCATCAGTGGTTGAACGCCTTTTCCTAAATCCAAACTGCGCATCAGATAAAACATGAATATTATCACAAAAAGTTACAATTCTCTTCAAGTATTTAATACAGTTGTGAAAAGCTTAGATAAGCCGCTTACTAGAGAATCCCCATTTTTATGTAATGAAATAATTATACCTTCGGTCCATTTTTTTGGAAAATACCCAGAATCATGTATAATATTAAACATTCACAGAAATGAGAAGATAAAATATCAATACTTTCAATTAAATATTCATTCATTATAAATAACTTCCTATACAATTTTCTCTCTTAAGATATTTTACTGCATCTAAAATTTCTTGTACAGTTATGCGTTTGTCTAGTTCTTCAAAGGTGCAGCTTAAATTATTAAAATTATGATTATTACAAAATTCCTCTGCATCAACATTTTGACATTGAAAATTATCATTACCTAACTCCGAAAAATATTTCTTAACTCATCAAGAGATATATCATTCACAAAACGTTTAATTTTTTTCTTTTAAAATATTTCCAAATATTGGCTTGGCTTGCTTTAATTGTTCAATGTCAGATGTTTTTTCAATTCAAACCTATTTCGTTTTTTACGACAAAGTAGTTTATAATGTTTCTTCAATTTACAAAGCTGTTCCCTACTATAGCTAGTCTTAAGCCGAATAAATACATGTAAAGCTTCTAAGTAATACTCTTTTTTGCCTGCTGGCATTCTAAATGAAACCATTCAGCCTGTTTCACAATGGCTCATCAGAAAAAGCATGCTTTGCTATTTATTGTTTGCTTTTTTGGATATAACGGATGTGCCACCTCGCGTATAATACCTGTAAACTTTTATTGATCCAATTATTTACATCGTTTCTACAATTAGTTTCAGTATTTGTATAACGCATTATTAAACTGCGAAAGCTTTTCAATTAAACCAGCCCGAAATGCATTTTTGTATTCACTCTCCCACCTTAACTTAACCGTGTTTTTTCATCACTTTCCTCGACATCATAATTACAGTTCAGTGTGAATTAAATCGGTGCATGGTCACTCCATTCATGGAATGAATGAACACAAAAATCATTTACTCGTGCTAAATCACATTCTTTCACCAGCAATAGGTCAATTACGGACGCACTCGGAGTACATGCAAACGTATACATGCCACAATTATAGTCACTACCTATACGACCGTTAGCAATACGTAAACATGTTGCTTTGCATTAACATCTTGTGTCGTTATATATCTTACATCCTACTTAAACCGGTAATCTCTATTAGATTCGTTACTAAACGATTCATTACTACGTTCAGTATTCTCCGTAACACGCACCTGCTATTTCCGTTATATTTCGGAATGTACGGTATGCTACGGTACGTAGCCACTGTCACCCGGCCTGCTTCTGATTTCTTCGCTACGCCTATGCTACAAGGATTCATAAGATCTACCAACCAATCAGCGGGAAGGGAAAAAGTTCCAGGGTAAATTCGGAGCTATTACACAGAATCTCTTAATTTTGATTGGTTGACAAGGTAAACAAACCAAAAAATCTTGCTAAAAAAAAAAAATTCAACTTTTGAAGAGTACTTATAAAGGTTAAATCATACATTTGTGCAATGTATTCATAATGTGTTGCATAAACCAAAAAAAGAAGGATAAATTTTCCTCATGTTTCTACATGCAAGTAGGTGGATCAGCACCATCCGACCCAAACAACTTTTTCAAAACATACTCAACGTATGACTTCTGTATGTTTTTTTGATAAAACTAAGATAGGTCTTTCAAACAAGTAATGAAAAATATCGCTTCCTATATTAGGGAACTCAGTACAGAGCTTAGAGCTATAAGGTAGGCCTATGGAAAATGAATTGGTGTAGTATGACCTAAAGATAGATTCTGCATAGGGTAAAAGTGAAAGTAGACAAACTTTTTTTCTAACACTATGATTTGAAAGTGTGAGAAATCTTGAATTATGGTGTATTTTTACTTTTCTTATAACTCTTTTCATGTTTTTTAAGTATTTGAAAGTTTTATGATGCAACATAGGTAATTTAAATTCCTTTATTGAGGGTAGTGGACACACAATAAGCCATACCTGACACCTGGTATACAAAATTGGCTTGTAATGCACATGTTTGACACAGTTAAAGGTATATCTAGTAAGTTTTATTCATTTCTGAGGGTTTTGCATACATTGCTTGGCAAAGATGTCAGAAAGCGACAATCTACATCTGTCCGAAAAGATGTCGAAAAGCCGCTTATGTCTGTTTTGAAAAAGATGTTGAGGTAAACTCTAACTTTGAGTTCATCGCTTCTATACAGTTAGTGTCAATATGCAAATATGTTATGCGGTTTAATACATTTTACAAATTAAATTATTTAGTTGGCAAAAAATATGACCTTTTGAATGTTTTTCAGAAGTTTTTTTCTACCCCACCCCCTTCATTTTAATGAATTTTCATTGATCTGTATTTTAAACAGAGCTTATTGGCTGCATGGTTACATGAAAATGACCTGTAAAGATGATATAAACAATATCTAATAAAAAATTACAATAAACTGTACAGTAACAGGCAATATTGTGTAATGAGCATATTGTAAAACATGGCATGGCACTAAAAATGGAGTTGGGGAGGATAGTCTCAGAATTATTTCTTGTCATTTTTAAATTGAAAAGTAGCCTTTTCTTGATGGTTTCACATATAGAACCTGCTGAATAATGTAAATTAATTCATTTGAAGGCAGATTTTGAATACATACAAAAACAGTGGCGTTTTATTGTAAAATTTGCTATTTTGACCCCTGAAAGTCAC
This sequence comes from Cyrtodaria siliqua, assembly GCA_037043455.1. NCBI lineage: Eukaryota > Metazoa > Mollusca > Bivalvia > Adapedonta > Hiatellidae > Cyrtodaria > Cyrtodaria siliqua. Next base: position 128,810 of record JAWPHD010004107.1, read on the forward strand.
AAATATCATTTTTGAGTAGATATTATTTTCAAGATAGCTTCAAAGGGTTAAAAATCACATTTTGTTGATGAAATCAATTTAAAATCACTTTATTTGAAGCAAAAGATTGGAATGGTTGTCGAGATATGGAATTTTGAAGATTCTGGATTTACGCGTAAAAAACGAAGGAATGTTGCTTTTATTTAGCCAAAGCTCGTTTAAGCCCTCATATTTTGTCGAAAAGAATATTTTTCTGAAAAAGAATGTCATCATTTCTCTCAGATTGAATGTATCAAACAATTTAGCCAGAAAAAAACAACTTCAGTCAGGTTTGAATGTCTCTTTAGATCAGACTACACCAATTACCAACCAATCAGCCAGCAGGGTATAAGTTCCAGGGTAAATTCGGAGCTATTACACAGAATCTCTTAATTTTGATTGTTGACAAGGTAAACAAACCAAAAAATCTTTATAAAAAACTAAAAATTCAACTTTTGAAGAGTACTTATAAAGGTTAAATCATACATTTGTGCAATGTATTCAAAATGTGTTGCATAATCAAAAAAAAAGAAGTATATTTTACATTTTCATCATGTTTCTACATGCAAGTAGGTGGGTTAGCACCATCCGACCCAAACAGCTTTTTCAAAACATACTCAACATATGGCTTCTGTTTTTTTTTTTGATAAAACTAAGATAGGTCTTTCAAAACAAGTAATAAAAAATATAGCTTCCTATATTAGGGAACTCAGTACAGAGCTTAGAGCTATAAGGTAGGCCTATGGAAAATGAATTAGTGTACTATGACCATAAGCAAACCTGGGAAAATTGGAAGTTTGAAATCGCCCCTGACGCTGCGGCGATTTTGGCGAGACTTTGAGAGATTATATGAGACTTTCAATAAAGCTATTTATTTTTATTTCAATGTTAATTTCTTACTTTTAACTTGTGAGAAGCAGGTGACGTCAAAAAAGTGAATCTCGTGCATTAACAATTGACAATTGTTTATTAACAACATGATATCAAGCAAAGGTCAACTTTATGAGCGTGAAAAAGAAACGCGCGAATACAATTGCTAGTGGGTGCTTTAATTGGTTTAATCTTACCAGACCTATATCATATACATGATACTGTCTTGATAGCCGAGACTATACGGTACGGTACGGCTTAGACCCCCAACCCTTACGAAAGCTTACCGGGAAGAGGGCTATTTTCACCACTAACGGCGTTAAACAGAAACAAAAATGTTCGTAACTGCCTAGAAAACAAAGTCCCAAATAATTCACGGTAAGTATTTAGCAGTTAGCCTTTTTTAAATATCTTTGAAAAGGCTGTCTCCGAAAAATCAATTTAAGCGCCAAAAGAGTTTGTATCGGGGGACGAACGTGTTCTAAGGGATTATTTATTTTCGTAGCGCCATCTGATGTACAATCATTGCATTCTTGCATTCGTCATTTGTAACTTCTGTATTTGTAACTTGTATATTACAAATCTACTTTCTTGAAAAGTTATGTGTATTTTTGTATTGTTAAGAAATCTAATGAAAAGCAAAACATTGCTACAAATGTATTAATTAAATAATGCATTTACCAAATTATCAATGTGTATTTAATAAATTAGAAAATTAAATATCTAAATTTGGAATAAGGCTGAAAAAATGCAATAACCTGTTTATAATTATCTATTAAATGTTTTAATTTTACAATATGCAAATCTTTTAAGTCAAAATTAAGGTTTTATTTCATTCCCCAGCCAATCCCGTTATTGCTTCTTGGAGAAGGAGTTGGATGGGGTATGAAAGCTAATACTCGGACCACGCAATTCGGAATTTGTCTTAATGCAAGCTTAAAATCTAGAATTTATAAATGGAAAAAGTCATATAATGTAAGTTCAAAATGACAAGATACAAGATGTGCTTTTTGCGGATAAACCCATCCCTACTAGGCCTAATAAAAAAATCGATTGAATTATTGTCCATGAAACTATGGACTCGGCTAGTTTTTGATGTATTAATTCATATGAAGCTTTAAGGCTATAATACATTATTTTATTTAATAGCATGTACAACTTCTAGCAATATAAACCCCAAATCAATTAACATTGGCTATTTACAGTAAAACAACACACAGTTATCGTGTTTTCCAGTCCAAACAGTTTCATAAATTATGACAATTCAGCCTTATTATGACTAATACGCGACTTATTTAATGCATGTGCAAAGTTGATATGAAACTAGAGCACATTATGAGTGTTTTCTCTTGTATTTTTATTGGCACCAAATAACTTTCAGGATGTCTCCAGTCCCTTTAGGTTCCGACCATTTTTATTTCAGGGATGGTGGGGTTGGGGGTGAGGGGTTAGGTGGGGGCTAGGATTTTTCCTGAAAAAATATTCCGATCCTTGAATTGCTGAAAAAAATATTCTGGCTCTGAATTGAGATGAAAAAACTAAACAGTCCCTCAAATTGTTGAAAAAAAATCCGTGTGGTAAATGTGGTATACACTGGCAATGGTGGCAGTAAATGTGTTGTATAAAGTGTTATACAGTGGTCATGGTAGTAATTTGGTATACATTGGTCATGGTAGTAAGGACTGTGATATTCATATAAAGTCATGGTTATAATTAATGCGGTAAACATATAAGTCATGGTTGTAATAAGGCCATTATTTTTTTATATTTCGTTTTACGAACCCTCCAACGACAAAACGAAATTAGGTATTTTATAAGACAAGAGCTGTCAAAAAAGGACAGCATGCTCCACTATTCAAAGTCAATTTTAAACAGGGTCACTGACACTTCTGTCTCAACAGCCATGGTGCCAGTTCATTCACATGGTCAAGTCTTAACTGTGGAGGTTAGATGGTGGTGAGGTGAGAGTGTAGGGGGTGCGGGGTGTGGGGTCGTCAGTAAACATATATACCAAATATCAAAGCAACACCTTTAATACCCCAGAAAGAATATGAACTTGAAGAGGGTGGGGAGGGGAAGTGAAGAGTTACTGAATAGAAAAAAATATTAAACATAATTAATACAATATTTTAATTGGGAGAGTTTAAGGTGGCGAGTGTGTGTGTGAGGGGGTGGGGCTGGTGGGGGAGGGTTTGGAAGAGAACTGGTTGCAGACAATGGTAACTGAAGAGAAATCAAAAATAATAGAACAACTGTTCGTCTATTTATCTGGGGTGATGGTGGTGGTGGTGTAGGAGTGGGGATTGCTATTGTTATTTGATGTATGCAGAGTTTTATTGAAATATATGAAGCTGCTTAAAAAACTGAAACTTTAAGTTGAAATGTGTTATCATCTGGCTAAAATGAAATACAAAGTTATGAAACATGTGTCTGTAAGTGTCCTTGATGACTCTGATGACACTTGTCAAGCTCCCTTGACAGAGATATATGGCTAGTGGGTATTGAAATAAATGGACTTGCCAACAAATAAAATAAATTCTAAGTAAAAAATAGGCTACACCTTTTCTAAAATGCAATACAGAAAATATTATCCTGAAAAAGGGCCATAATTTTGCTTAAATGCAATACAGAATATGGAACATGTGTCTACTAGCATCCACGCTTTACTGAAGTTGTATTAATAATTAACAATCACGTTGAAATACAAGGACTTGCCTAAACACTTTAACCAGAATTTTGCTTATATGCAATATACTAGTTCCCTTGATATTCAAAGCTTTACTGAAGTTTTGTTGATGTACGACTTTCAGTTGTTAAAATACATGGACTTGTCAAAAAATAACTTAAACCAGAAATTCAAAGTTATAAAAGGGCCATGCTTTTCTTAAATGCAATACAGATTTATGGAAAATATGTCTACCAGTGTCCTTGATGGTACTGATCGGACATATTTCAAGTTTCACTGACCAGTGGTTGCTGAAATAATTGGACTTCAAGTTGGCCAACAAGTAAAACCCAACGTCGACGCAGACGTTGGGGAGATCTACAACAGCTCTTCTTATTCTACGAATAGTAAAAAACAAAAATATTCTGGCTTTCAAGTTGACCAAAAAAATTAATCTGGCCAGTGTACTAGTCGAAATAAAAGTCCCGGCAATAATGCAAACACAAATATTCCGGTTGAAAGAAAAATCCCAGGCCCCTTCAGAAATCAAAATGGTCGGTCCCTTAACTAAGTCGCAAAGGACACGCGCGTTATCGGATATAATGTAAGTACAGATGTGAGAACCGCTGTAAACAAACTTCGACAAGTCCATTGTAATATAGGTAGGGCAGCGTTATAGCATTGATCTAAAAATGGATTAGTGACTGTGTATAGTTGGTTTGGCCCAGTGGATACGATAACATACTTTCAAGTGATGCTTTTTGCTGAATAAGGCCACATGTTCGAGTCGTACGAGTTTATATAAATATTTATATATTTTTTCAGTTTTATTTTTTTAAAAAAGGGTTTATATGATTTCAAATGTTTTTAACAATTAAATCATATATTTCTTTGTAACAATCTATATTTGCACGGGGCTCCTCGTGTTTACACAATATACATTTCAAGGCCTTACACACACCCGCACAAACGTTTGCTTACCTGTTAGACTATGTCACATACAGTGACGAGCAGACAGATGCTGCTAGCGAAGACCAGTATTAGTAATCACTATAATTGCTATTGATTAAAAAATAGAGAAAAAAAATATATAAACTATACATGATAGAGAAAAAATAATAATAAATTGAGGCGAAAACATATAAATAAATAAAATAATCTTGAATAGAGTAGAAGTTATAAAATAAAAAATATCTAAAACATGAGGTTCGAACTCGCAACGCTGGCTTAGTAGTATTGCGTCTTACCTCTACATCACTGCATTGATCATAAGCATTTGCGTCTTCTTATTGAGATTTATCTATATGGTATCCTCAGACTAAGTTATAACCTGCTCAACCTATTCTATTTTTAAATGAACTTGCCTTATTACTATTAATCAGTTGTACACGTCGCTTGAATGATCACAATACTGTATAACTGTTTAACCTCATGTTTACCTTGGCCTAGTTTTACACATGCATGCCGTTTTATAACACTATACAAGAAACTATAAAGTGGAAGTACCCATTTGTTTCTCTATATAAAGATAACCAACCAAATTAATTAAACTGATTATTTATTTGTTAACAAATATAAAGTCGACTAGATAAAATAGATTTAACATATTATAAAAAAGTGATATGTTTCAATTATTGAATGAAAATATTGTACTGCAATTAATAGCCCTGTCCCAATTTGAGTAAACTGATTTTGAGACTTTTTTTTAAGCTTTTTTTTATGTTTTTGATATGTAATATTGAAAAAGTGGACACGTTCATATAAGATGGTGTGTCCATATGTTAAAAAAATATCAAAAAATGATTTGATTGCCATGTTTAAGCGCTTTTAGACCAAGACATATTTGACCATTTTCCGAAAGTGACCCTTTTTTTAAAAAAATATGTTCAACATCGATCGATCATTCTGGAAAAAGTCGGTGATTCTGGAGGAGACGAAACATAAAACATAAAACACTAATACAAGTCTAGTGTTACTGCGTCAATAAATTACCTTCAAGGATCGTTTTATTTTCGAAATACGTAATTTATGTTGACAACTGCACTTTTTCCTATTTCTCTGACGCGGCCATCTTAGCAGACAACGTCGAGGTAAACTCCATTGTAAACCAGTCTGAATTATGCAACAATTGTTTTGATTGGTCAATTTAAACTAACAAGCGCGCGATAACATTCTGGTTTACGAACCATAATCTCGATGAATGAACTATATCGCTTCTGCAAGGGACGCAGTCAACAATTTTATGAATGAAATGATTGCCTTTACAACTGTGTCATCACAAGGACATAGGCCTAGTTTATTGCATGTTTACTACTTTGGTGTGTTCTGATATTTCCTTATAACTACAAAAAGAGCTATATGTCCGTAAAAAAAAGTTTTCATTCCCTTCAGATACTGCAACCTTAATAGAATAACTTTTAAATTGAGATAATTTAAATTCTTTTTTCATTCCCTTCAGAACTTGCAACATTGACTAAATAGCTGTAAATGGATACATATTTTCTAGGATTTGTCCATCCTTGGTTCTATATTGAGAAATATTATGTTTCATTCCCTTCAAAACTTGCAACATTGACAACATCTAGATATTCCTTTTCATTCCCTTCAGAACTTGCAACATCGAACGTGTCCAGATTTGAAAAAAGTATGTTTTTCTTAAGATACTTAAGATAGGGCCGTGTCCACTTTTGAAAAACACACTTCGCTGAAGAAAAGTGTGCTTTTTCTTAAGTAGACACAGTCCTATAAGGCCGTGTGTCCACATTTGAAAAAGCATGTTTTCTTAAGAAAAGTATTTTTTTTCTGAAGCAGACAGCTCTTTAAGTGAAAAAAATTAAGGCTGCGTGTCCACATTTTAAAAAAGCATGTTTTTCTTAAGAAAAGTGTCTTTTTTTCTCAAGTGGACACGGCTCTATAAGTGTCCTCTCATTTAAGAAGTTTTATAATGTGATACATGGAAGGTATATTCCGGTGGGGCCAAATATATAGAAAAAGGGGCTTGGAATTCTTTTTTGGGTGGGGGGGGGGGGGGGGGGATGGGGGTAAAATATCACGCTTTTAGAAATGTGGACACAGATCGTGTTGGTGAATTATGTATTTTTGTCTTTTTTTAAAATCCGGACAATGAAAAAGAATATCTAGAAATACATGTTGTCAATTTTGCAAGTTCTGAAGGGAATGAAAAATACTATTTCTGAATATAGAACATATTTATTCGAATGCTGCAAGTTCTGAAGGTAATAAACACGAATATTTCTCCATTTACAGCTATTTAGTCAATGTTGCAAGTTCTTACCAGAAAATGTACGTCCGCCTCGATCATTCACGTTTCCATGCGGTCCTTTTCATTCATTTGGTTCGTTAAGACGTGCTCGACCTCTAGTCTAATGAAAAACGTCGTTATATAATGGTAGCCGTGAAAATAGACTGGTTTAACACCCATTACTAAGAGCAAAATAAGTGCAAAAATCAGTTTACTCAAATTGGGACAGGGCCAGATAATATATGTGCAGGCATGCTTATTGCATATGAAATATGATATTATATTCTTGTCATACAATTATAGGCAATAGCAATATTCTAAAACTTAATAAAATAATAAGATCACAAAATAACATTGAATAATAAACTCACCTACTCAGTTTCAAATAAAGCCAAACGTTGAATGTATTGTCGCCTCTTGCATACAAATTTACATTTACGTCCGTATTAAGTGCTTCCAAGAAAACAGATAATGAAATGGGTAATTTACCTTTTTGACTAGTTTTAGTTTCGGTGTAAGCTCGACTGGTCCAATTGTTTATAGACTTACTAAAGAATGGCTTATTTCCTCCTTTTTGTATACGCCCGTTTGAAAAAAAGGGAATTACTATGGTACGGGGTTGTTCGTATATCCGTCCGTAAACAGTTCCGCGTCCCGCAAGTTAGCTTTGTACAACCAATCAGTTGCCTCAGATTTTCAAATACTTTTTTTCATGAAGATTTTACTACAAGCACTCTTCGCGGTTAATAGTTTGACCTATATAGAGACCATCGATAAAACATATGGTAAACACTAAGTCGGATAGAGTCTATGAAGAGAAATGTTCGCCATTCAGAAACCACGGTCGGTCGCTACACTCCCTCCGTTTCGGTTTCTTATTGTTGAAGATTTTTCTTCATAGCCTCTAACCTATACATAATATTCACTCTCATGAAACTTGATAGTTAGTTTTCTTGATAAGAGATATAATTGTTTTTCTTTTGGAATCAGTGCTTCCCGTGTGATAACTTTGAAAGAAAAACACCAACCCTCATGCAACTTCAGGTGAATTGTCCTTGTGGAGAAAAGGAACCCTGTTATTTTGGGGTCATTAGATCAAAGGTCAAGGCTGCCATGACCTCATATGGAAATATGTATTCCCGCACAACAACTAAGTCACTTACACTTAGCTCTCATCCTCTTGAAACTGTTGATGTTACTTTTGGTATCAGTATGTCAAAGGTCAAGTTCACCACATATGACCTCATATGGACATTTTGAGATTAGAAAGTAAGACGTTAGAGTCACAGGGACCCGATCACTAAAAACGCTCTCCACACTGTAATTTATATACTTGTAAACGTGTATACTAATGTATCGTCTGCTCTAATTGCAAGAACATATTTTATAGCTTTGAAGTCGGTGTGTTTTCTTAGAAATAAGTTATAACACTTATACTACTGGGTATATAAGATTTCGCTAATAAGTAGTTAGAATTAGCTTTCGATGTTCATATTCTAAAATAATCCAGCTAATTTACCACTACAAATGCGTTTGCAAGGGGAATTTTTGAAATATTTTAATGTTAACGCTGAATTACAGTTACTTGAATTTCAAACGATATTCAAGTAAAAGGGAGGTAATAAAGATTATTCATGTTTCATTTTTTTATATACGGAGAATCTAAATAAATGGGTCAAATGTTCATGTTTTTTTATATTATTTCATACCAATTTTAAGAAGTTAATATCTTTAAGCTTACTTCGATTCACGTTATAATTGTGTTTTATCAGCACATTTCATGTTTTCATATAAAGGGAGGATACGATGTAACAGTTTAATCAAACAAGAAATGTTTTACAAACTATGTCTCAAAATATATTTGAAATAAGAAAACCAGTTAAGATACGAAAGTGAGTAATTAGGAAATGTGTTCAGTATATACCTACAATCTTATAACGGTCAACATATTGTAGACATGGTGCAACAGCGACAATTATCAATTTGTTTTGATAGTAGATTAAAGGTCAAAAAGTGACAACTAGAAAATGCTTTTCAAACATCGGAATGGGCGTTAGGCGGCGTTCTTGTTATTTTTACCAATGTCACGGTGTAATAAACATTTCAGCTTGTCCTTGGTGTTTCGTATAATGGTATAAAAAGTTAATCAGAGTATAGCAAGAATGTGTGCTTACGTATAACATTATTTTACTAAATCGGAACTGCCTTTATTAAGTTAACTCTTTTCTTCAAAAAGTGTTATACCTAGCTCTATTTTGACTTGAATTTTAATTATATTTCCTCATTTAGTTCCCACAATGTCTATGCATTTTTCTTTGGGCAGCTTGCATAAGCGCTTGGTTTTTACTTTTTGTGACACAAACTTATTTCATACAATATGCTCTTGACGCATTGCAGGCAAAACCCTACATTCCTATACTTTGAAGTCAATGTGACCTTGACCGCTGACAACAACAGGAATACGACACTTCTTAGCTGGCCGCACAGGAAACTCGTGTACGATTATTTGTGTAGATATGCCACATCCCGCCATTTGGCTGAAAATTAATAATTGTAAATAACATCATATGCAACATGCATCATGCATCATGGCAACAGAATGCCTGCACGAAGTCTTTTCTTTTAAATATCGAAATCTAAAATGTCAGACATTTATGCATTGAAATATATATAATTCATCGTGATACGCGGTAGGTTCAATGTCAATGTAAGGGACTTACCGGTCACGTACATGGAATAGCCTTAGAAGCACCCGTAGTTTTCTTAAATTACATACAGCTATTTTCTATATTGGTATAAAATATGAATAAAATGTCCTTTTAAGAATTAAAGCATTTATAATTACAATAAAATGATCAGCAATGCTTTACGCGGACGTAAGTGTAGCTTCGAGAGAAAACACCATTTTACTTTCAAGAATACCATTGATCTTTGTAACTGTGTGTTTAGTATGTGTTAAGTAAGAGTGATTTCGACGACATGCTAGAATAACGCATCAAAGGACAGCATAGAAATGAGTCTCGCTGTATTTATTGAAAGACATCACACCAAGCCTTCCTAAACACTCCACCCTCAGATTATAATACAAACATAACCGTGGTCAGATTGGTTTGCATGAGGAAAAAGGTACCTTTTATCTAGAAAACAGGCTGAGAACAAGCAATACATTTTGTGATGTAGAAAACATGTTTGACAAACTTATCAATTTTGATTTAAAAAAGCAAATTGTTTTCAATGTGTAAACTATGGTATTATACCTTATATTATCATACATATATAATAAATAGACATTGTGGCAATGCTTAAATGTTTCATTGAGCCAATATCTGCAATTTAAAACACACTGAACACATATTTACCAAGTTGAACATGTTTAGAGTTCATGTTTGTGTGACACCCCGTGGATTTTTAACCCATGATATCTAAAACCAGACCGAATTACTAGAATTCTTATGTCTTATTTCTGTGATCTCTACCTCGAATGCCGTAGATTTATAACCTGGTAAGTATAAATCAATGTTGATTTATAACCTGGTAAGTATAAATAAATGTTATGGAAGTCCTATAAAAACTAGAAAAGAGGAACTAAGTGTTGTGTCTACCTCCTTCATTTATACTGGACACGAGTATTTAAAGGCAGATACTGATGTTGTGAGTCCTTAAGCCCGCTCCATCTATAATTATTAAAAAATAGACAAAGGTGAGCATCATAGCGACATCAAGGAGCTCTTTTTAATATTTTGGACACGTTCCAAATGTCAATCGATAATCCTTTGTGGTTTTAGGGAAGTACAATCTTCTTTCCCATCAGAAACGCAGCAAAGTTTGAACGCGTTTACGTATTGTTGAAGGAATAGTTTCAATCAGAAGGACATAAGACAACTATTTCGATAAAAATGGCCGACGAAACTCGAAAAGTATGTATATTTACATATTTTCTATTATCTCACATGTTTTGAACTTGAGTGGTTTTAGGCAAAGTTTTCGAAATACAGCTAATCGGTTATCATGTTTCATATAGATAATACATTTTAAAACTAAATTTGCAGCGGAAGGTATTTGTTTACATATTATTTTTGATAACAATTGCCGGCCAACTCGAATTTAATTAAGTATTTTCAGATTTGCATACTTTGCAGGCGTTTCGCTTTTAGCTTCAAGTTCAAACATGGTGTTAATTAGATGCATAAAACCGGTTTAGATCAGTTTCAAAACTAAAACAGTTTCAAAAAGAAAAGGAGCATGTTTTTGTTTATGTTTAGTTAAATCACATACTCAAGGTAAATATTAAGATGTGCTTGTGAAATATTGTTATTCCCCGAGTATTAATTGGTTGATCGATTAAATATATTAAGGTGACAGGCATATATTGCATACAATGCAAGTAACTAAACCGGTTATAACCGGAATCTTATTCCCCGAATTCAGTCTCTTCGCAGATTATAAACAGAAAGTTGACTTGGCTACATGCCATGTTGCCATGTAGACATGCTGTGCTGACGTGCGCGATTAGGGTAGGCTCTTGTGGCAGTAGTACCTACCATAGAGACATGATTTCTTGGCTTTTAATTATTGGTAGGACCTCGTAACGAGGGCATATCGAAATTAAAATATTTATTATATCTTATTTTAATGCGGGTTATCTGTTATATAGCAAAATTATTGTCAACAAATGGTAATGTGTTTAATGTGTGTGATCACGTGGTTTTACTTCAATTAGCGCCATCTATTGATAGTTAGCTGCTTGCAAAATTCAAAATGGCGACAATGCTATAAATCCTAAATTATGTTTAAGTTATCGAGGAAGTATATTTTCATCGATTAAATAGTCTAAATGTATGCAACACTGACTGTTTACAACTTTTTAAAACTGTAAAGATGCATTGTTAGGTTATACACATCTTACAGTCGTAACAGTATAGTAACTCGATACTGTTTAATCTATGTAGCCCTGTGATATGCATGGTAGACTGCGAGTGTGTAGTAAGTACATAGCTTGAGTGTTAGAATTAAAGGGACTGGAGGCGATCTGGAAATGTCTTAATGTTGGAGGTTAGAATGTGTTGATGGTGTAAGGGGTGGGGTGGGGTAGTCAGTAAACATATATACCAAATATCAAAGCAAGACAAAATATTGTATATTTATCTGGGGTGATGGTGGTGGTGGTGCAGGAGTGGGGAAGGTGTGTGGTTTATGGGGCTAATGCAATTGACAAGCTTGTCATTATTATTTGATGTATGCAATGAGTTTCACTGAAATGTATGAAGCTGCTTAAAAACAAACTTTAACCTAAAACTCTAAGTTGAATTTTTGTTATTCATCTGGCTAAAATGAAATAAAAAGCTATGAAACATGTGTCTGAAGGTGTCCTTGATGACTCTGATGACACTTGTCAAGCTCCTTTGACAGAGATATATGGCTAGTGGGTATTGAAATAAATGGACTTGCCAACAAATAAGAAATTCTAAAAATGAGATATAGGGTCCTATAGAAACCACAGCGTCCGAACGCAATGGCATCGTAGGTCCGCACTACTGCAAACAAGGACTTGAAAATACAATGAAAGAGACAAAAAACAACAGAAAGGGTGTGAAGACAGGTCTACCGAATTGGAACTCGAAAAGGGGCTACACCATTTCTAAAATACAATACAGAAAATATTTATCCAGAAAAAGGGCCATACTTTTGATTTTTTTTTTAAATGCAATACAGAGTTATGGAACATGACTGTGTCTACTAGCATCCACGCTTTACTGAAGTTTTATTGATACTTTTGCAATCATCTATTGAAATACAAGGACTTGCCTAAAAACTTTAACCAGAATTTTCAAGTTGAAAAAGGGACATAACTTTGCTTAAATGCAATACAGAGTTAATATGGAACATGTGTCAACTGGTGTCCTTGATATTCCAAACTTTACTGAAGTTTTGTTGATGTACGACTGTCAACTTTTCTAGCTTGTAATAATGTCAGGGCTTTCTTTACTAACGCCCACATTGATAAGTATAATTTGTGGACTTGTACTGATGTTTGTAGAGCCTTATCTTTTCTTCTGGATAACTTCTTTATAAGATACTGTAAAACTATTTACCGCCAGTTGTTGGTTTCTTATGGGTACTAACTGTGCGCCACTTGTTGCAGATTTGTTTTTGTACTGCTACGAAAGAGATTTTATGTTGAGTTTGTCACCTGCTAGTCAAGGTGAAATTATTGATGCCTTTATTAATACTTCTCGGTATCTTGGTGACATACTCAATATTGATAATCCGTTCTTTGCTCATATGGTTACTAACATTTATCCACCAGAGCTCACGTTGAATAAAGCCAACAGTTCGGATACAGTAGCAGCATTTCTCGATCTTCATCTCTCGATTTCAAATGATTGTATCAGTACTGAAATCTATGATAAGATAGATGATTTCAATTTTAACATCATTAACTATCCACACCTGGATGGAGATGTACCTCGTGCTACCTCATACGGGGTGTATATCTCCCAGCTCATTCGATTTGCTAGAGCGTGTAATGATGTTATAGACTTCAGTGATCGAAATCAAGTTATTACAAGTAAACTTATTCAGCTGGAAAAGTACAACACCAACATTAAAACACTTCTGCGTCTAGGCATATCACAACCCTCATTTTATGGAGATGTGGTCTATAAACTTCAAAAGTTAAAGGGGTCTGACGGGTTTCCTGATCGCTTTACAAATTTAATCAGGAAGTACGTCAGAAAAGGATATAACCCTTTGGTTTTACAGCGCACTGCATGTTTAGTGATTGACCCCTCTATAGTCAGTCATTACGCTTCACTTTTTACTTGTGCGATGACTGGACTACCTCTTGGGACTCTATGATTGCATCTACTGAAACCTCAACTAAGGGAGGTGGGTGGATGAGCTTTCGTCCCTCGGGTTTTCTGGTCATACCCTAGATTGGTTTTCTCTTTAGCTGCAGCTACTATGGTTGTTCAGTACGATTCTGGATACATCCTGAGATGTTTATTATTTTGTATGTGCTTCTTTAGTTAGTTTCTCTGGATGTGGACTTTATTGTTAGAGAATTCCTTTTGGTGGGATGTAGTTTTGTTTACACTGTCTTGTCTATTTGGGCGCTGAATACAGGATAATAGCGAGGATTGTGCGCATATAAAATAGATTCAATCTAACCGTTCCAAGTCGGTAACCCTGTCTTCACCACCCTTTCTGGTGTTTTTTTTGTCTCTTTCATTGTAATATCAAGTCCTTGTTTGCAGTGCAGTGCGGACCTACGATGCCATTGCGTTCGGACACTGTGGTTTCTATAGGACCCTATGTCTCATTTTTTCAGTTGTTAAAATACATGGACTTGTCAAAAAAACTTTAACCAGAAATTCAAAGTATGAAAAGGGCCATGTTTTTGCTTCAATGCAATACAGAGTTATGGAACAAGTGTCTACGAGTGTCATTGGTGGTACTGAAGACGTATTTCAAGTTTCACACGTCGACGCAGACGTTGGGTAGATATACAATAGCTCTTCTATGCTACGAATAGTAAAACTTAAAAACAAAAGCTCTGGCTTTCAAGTTGACAAAAAATATCTGCTCAGTGTACTAGGCGAAATAGAAATCCAGGCTTTAAAAATACGTCCCCCCCCCACACACACCCACGAAATCAAAATGGTCGGTTCCTAATCAAATAGGAACAGTACACTCGATTCGTGCTAATAGGTCATCAAGATGGAGAGAATGGGGTCGGTAAATCCGCGTGTCGCAAAACAATTTCGCATTTCTGACATTAAAAAGCAAGTTAAAAATATTGACTGTTTTTCATTATTTTAAATAGTAACCCCTCATCTAAAAGTCTTACAAGAGCTTCACCATAACTTAAAAATAATTTAGAATTTCTATCATTGGCGTCATTTTGAATTCTGCAATTAGCCTACCTGTCAATAGACGGCGCTATCTGCAGTAAAGCCACGTGACCACACAGACCACATCTTAATAGAAATTTACCACATCATAATGAAAACAGACCACATCATAATGTAAAGTGACCACATTATAATGGAAAGTGATCACATCATAATATAAAGTCACCACATTATAATGGAAAGTGACCACATCATAAGGAAAAGCGACCACATGAGAATGAAAATTAACCACATCATAGGGTAAAGTGACCACATCATAATGGAAAGTGACGACATCTTAACAGAAATTGACCACATCATAATGTAAAGTCACCACATCATAATGAAAAGTGACCACATCATAATGAAAAGCGACCACATCATAATGCAAAGTATAATGTCACCACATCATAATGGAAAGAGACCACATCATAATGAAAAGCGACCACATCAGAATGAAAAGTTACCACATCATAAGGTAAAGTGACCACATCATAATGGAAAGTGACCACATCTTAACAGAAAGTGACCACATCATAATGTAAAGTCACCACATCATAATGGAAAGTGACCACATCATAATGAAAAGCGACCACATCATAATGCAAATTAACCGCATCATAATGCAAAGTGACCACATCATAATGAAAAATGACCACATCATAATGTAAAGTGACCACATCATAATAGAAACTTACCACATCATAATGGAAAGTGACCGCGTCATAATGGAAAGTGACCACATCATAAATGGAAAGTGACCACATATTAATGAAAGTCACCACATCATAACAGAACACGACCATCAAAGTCGTGTTTGGCGTTCCATAAAAATGGTAATGAAATTATATGGAAGCCGGTCTGAAGTCAAAGTGATACTGGAATTTCAAAGCAAAAAAGAATGACACGTGTCCCTTTAAGGCGATATACCTCGTCTGTCAATATATAGTTTGCGGCTAATATTATCCGCGTAATCAGAGAAGGTTCCTAATATTGCAAACGCCACAAAATATAAAATGTGAAAATGATTTATTTTTAAAGCATGGCGTCGTCTACCCGTCAAAAGATACCTCCCTCCCTCCCTCCCGTCCTGCTTTCCAACGGGATTCGTTATTTACCTACTGTGCTGACAGTCGAACACTCTTGTGAGGTCGTTCGTTTCGATTGGTCGGAAACAAAATAATTAAAAAACGGTTAACCTGTTAAAATATGTATATTGACAACTGAGTCCGCTTGACAACTGAAAGCCTTACCTTGGTATGGTATCTGTGTGACGCACGCTGGCTGCATTCGCTAACGTTAAAAAAGGGAAAAATTAGACAAATTTGAAGTGGAAGAACACTGGCTACAGCAAAACCGACGACAGGTGTAGATTTATCGTCACAAAATACCCCAGAAAAAATATAATTTTCATTGGCCTACCCCAAAGGGGAAAAATGAATATTAGTTTTAAATCAAAACGTTGAAGTCATAGGAAAAAAAGCGACATATTTGGATTCCTCGTTAAAAATTACGTTAGAAAACATATTTGTATCCTTGGAACCCGGAGGGAAAAAAATGTTAAAATTGTAGATGAAAGCGCCTAAAAAGCAATAATTGGACATCAGAATAATACTACATGATAATATAAACAACAATATGTTTTATCTTTACTAAAGTGACTTACCTCAAATGTTCCAGTTCTATCATGTCTATCGAGGAATGGTAGACGATTTAAAATGTTGGAGTTTTATATCTAAATAATTACCCTTAATCAATGTCAGAACTACAACGTTAAGCCAACCGATCGAAATGTGAACCTGACAAGAAAGTGTCAAATATTCGTTACCCAAATGGATAAAAGATAATAAGCACAGGAAGACAATGTAAATTTCTTTGGGTTGAGTAATAATAATAATAAATAATAAAGCAATAAATCACAGTTTAAAAACATAGGTGTGAAAAACGAAATTAACAAAACTTAACAAATGTAAAGGTATCGACAATAGCATAGATTCAGCGACGTCGCATGCTTCTGACGTAACGACTGACGAATTATGGGCCTAATGCGTTCCATTCGCGGACAAGTGCTGCTGCAAGGCCCTGAACACTTTGGATAGGGTCATCCTGACGTACACGACGTCCCAAATATGCTCGATGCTTCGTCAGTCGTTACGTCAGAAGCATGCGACGTCGCATTCTTGAGTGTATTCGGTGTAACGGTGGACACATATGGAGATATTAGCGAGGTTTTGAACATTATTCTGTGTATTTGAATGGGCTTAGACTGCTAAATCTTTGCTATTGTCACTAATTTTTACATTTGTTAAGTTTTGTTAATTTCGTTTTCACACCTATGTTTTTAAAGTCTGTTTTATTGTTTAAGCATTCGGTATATTTCGATGAAATTTTGTGTGAACATTAAACAAAGATGTTATTAAAAGAAAATCATTCTACAAGCAGGAAAACAAAGTGAATACTTTTTATTTTTGCTGAGTATATTTAAAATATGATTAGATAAAATATGATTTATGTTTTCATTGTCTGCAGGTTTTTAAGTTTTTATTATTTTATAACGAATATCGTACACACTAATTGCTTCTTGTAACCTTTTAATAAAGAACAAGCAAAAATACCCACATAGGACACTTTGCTTATCTCGATACTGGATAAGGCCACACACATTTAAAGATAGTAATTGTAAATCGACTTTTCGTTTATCTCGTGGTAAACAGTTATGTAATCGTTCAGCCTTGTTTTCAATGCCTGAATAGATATTATCGTGCGAAGTACTGTTATGATAAGTATCGTCATACGTTAAACGGTGCTCTCCCTGGCCGCCCTGGCTAGAGACAGTTTCGTGAGTATTAGTTGCTGATGATTGCACACTTGTCAATGTCTTCAATGTCATGTTGAGTTCCGTCCATTTCTTGCAAAGATGATGATTTTTCGTCACGGTAACGTTTTAGCATAGTTTCATCATCGAGAGGTGATCTTGCCTTTTATTTTTGTCCCGATTGATGTGCGATTTCATCTTCCAAAATAAGGTAACGATTTGGATTGGTGAAATCTAACTTTCGGATGATATGATTGTACACCTGCAAAAACCTCATGTAAATGGCATGACGCTAATTAAGAATTATTTCGTAATAGAATAATTGGCAAGTTATCAATCTTCACAACAATTTTATATGATATAAATATCCATGACCTAGTTAGTATTAATACTATGGTCTAGAGTTTTACCAGTATAATGAAAGAGGTTGGTGACCACATATTTACAAAAACATGAAACAGTTACAAATGTGTTTAAGTCTTTAATCTCGGATACAAACACATTTTATGCGCATTGTTTATTCTGGGAAGTAAGTAACAAACAACTAGTGGGTGTAGTGTCGATAATGCCACACAGTGACTTTTTATTCACAAGGGTGTGAATATGTTTAAAGTTCAAATAGTAGACATGTAATAATGCATGACACATTGTAATATTATGTAACACATATTAAGTTCCTTTAATTGCATAATGAAACTGATATAGAATAAAGCACTATAAAATTAGATGTACTAAATATTATTATGCAATATTACGTAATCTAAGTTGTTACACGATTTGTCGTTAATTGGAAATAACTGTTTTTTATATTAAAAACATTAATGGTGTTTATATAATCTTTAATTAGCTATGGCGATTTTTGCCTAATCATGGAGCTTAGACGTAGAATAAAGTCAATACGAGCGCCATGATATAGTGTGCATTTATATATTTATTATTTTTTGTAGGGTGGTTGGTTGGGGATTGTGGCGGTTTTAGAATTTTCCACTCCGACTGGCTGTTGTAAAACACAGAGCCTGAATGGGATCTGTTACACATAACCCTGGTGATGATGGGGGCCCGCCCCCGCTGTTTTAATAAGCCAATGGCATTCGTGTTGCGTTATAAACACTGAAGCGCGTAATATGTTTATAAACCGGGGTCCAGGCCGTACGTACAGAGAACAAACGCTTTGCATAAATATCCAATTACTTCGCAATTAGATTATGTTTGATGATGATTGTCGTCAGACTAAGAAACTGTATAAAGAGTCGTTCTATCTGTTCAATAAAATAAATCAATTGTAAATAGAACTGTAATTGCTGATACAAAACCAGATATACATCAAAACAAAGAAGACAAAGACAAACAAGACGTGCATTCAACAACAACAATTACTACAACACAACTATTACTACTACTACTTCTACTACTACTACTACTATTATTACTACTACTACTACTACTACTACTACTACTACCACTACTACTACTGCTACTACTACTACAACAACAACAACAATAACAACAACTACTACTAATACAAAAAGACGGGCATACAACAACTGCAACAACAACAACAACTGCTATTACTACAACAACAACAACTACTACTACTACTACTACTACTACTACTACTACTGCTGTTACTGCTACTACTACTCCTACTACTATTCCTCTTCTACTACTACTACTACTATTACTAATATTACTACTGTTGCTGCTGTTGCTGTTACTGCTACTGCAACTACTACTACTACTAATACTACTACTACTACTACTACTACTGCTTCTGCTGCTGGTGCTGGTGCTACTGCTACTGCCAATACTACATCAACTCTACTGATACTACTACTGATACTACTACTACTACTACTATTGCTACTGCTGCTACTGCTGCTGCTATTACTACTACTACTACTACTACTACTACTACCACTTCTACTTCTACTACTAATGCTACTATTTTATTCGGATATTGCTGCAGAAGCAGTAACGCCAGTAATAGCAAAATTTGCAGTAGTAGAAGTAGCAGTATAAATTTAAGTACTATAAACATTATCATCCGATTATTTTTCTACTGTCACGAATGGAAACACATTTTCCCACTTTCCGAATCATGTTGCATCCGTGGTCAATAAGTAGCCCGTACATGTATTGTTTAGAGATATTT
The DNA here is from genome assembly GCA_037043455.1 of Cyrtodaria siliqua. Lineage (NCBI taxonomy): Eukaryota > Metazoa > Mollusca > Bivalvia > Adapedonta > Hiatellidae > Cyrtodaria > Cyrtodaria siliqua. Next base: position 148,484 of record JAWPHD010004107.1, read on the forward strand.
CCATAAGGAACACTTTGGCACACAAATTATTATGGTTTCTGAATCATGGTTGTTGTTGGTTTTTCTATCCTACGATTGATTTATTTATTGTTCTACACTTTAGACATCGGATGAAATGGTTTTGGCAAATTTCGACTCAGTTCCAGCTGTACAACTCTTTGAGGCTCAAGTCGATGCGGCCAGATTTTTTGAGGCAACTTACCTGAGTGTAGCTGAATATCCAGACATTGCAAGGAAGGTAAATTGTTGTACATTTAAAGGTATTACGAACATTTATTCAGTTTAAAACTGAGTATTCATACAAATGACCGATTTCAAAATACACTACATGTTGTCATAAATGAAGATTGTTTTCATATTAATATTATTATCGTATTAATATTAATGCGCGCACATGCAAACCTTCCCATGCACACACGTGTTCTCTCTCTCCTCACTCCCCCACCCCACCACAAAAAAAAAGAGAAAATACACACCCGAACCGTTCAGACACACCTTTATCCTATATCCACTATACAAAGAAATCTGGCGTCTTATAATAAAATAAAATGCATTTCTTACGTGTGACATGTATGCCATCTCTTACGAGAATTGGTTTATGTCAACTCTTTGCCTATGTTTGTAAACTATGGGATAATAACCTTAGCCTTAACGACGCGCTAGCAATAGTAACGAGTTTCAAGTAATATTTTGCCATATTTATTCAATAACCTTTTTATTGTATATTTAATTATTGTGTTATTATTTGTCATTTTACTTTCTTATTTCTGAACGATACTAGAATACTGAACGATACAAAAAAACATATATAAAAGTATAGAATACTTGTGAATAGTCGACTTAAGGATTTCAATATTACACTTTAAGACTTGAATATTGGAAAATATTGATAAGGTCGACTGAGTATATATACCATTATAGAGTATTGTTCTTGTCATTCAATCCAGGTGCGAATGACGGCCCATGCAGCTCGTACACAGCATATGATGTCGTCAAGTCTTATGAAGAGTTTTAAGATTTCTTCATCACATATTATAGATACACTGATTCCAATGATTCTTGACGCGGTTGACATTCAGGTAAGTTATGTGATGAAGCTATCCAGCTGACTTGCGGAACGTCGGTGGTTCTACCCAAATGCCCACCCGTGCACGAAGATTGCCCAGAGGGGCACCTGGGGTCTTCTTCCACCAATGAAAGCTGGAAAGTCGTCATATGACCTTCACAAATATTTTCGATAAACAATGTGGGGAAAAAGGATTCCCATGGGAAACGGTACAACGGTGCAGTATGACTAACTATCACGCTATGCACAAGTCACATTACTATGTTAAGGACCAATCGCAAGATCACATTATACATAATCTGAGTTGAAATACTCAATGTTAAACAAACTGACAGATCAGATTTTTATTTGCCTTTTTTTGCTTTTAATTTTGACTAATACTTATTTGGCTTATTTGTTCAGATTTGGGAAGGATTTGTTTTTATTTCTTCAGAAAGAAATAGAGAATTTTCCCAATCAAACAATTGCAAAATTTTCCCCAAACGATTTGGGATAATTTTCCCATAACAATTTGGGAACAATTTCCCAATAATAGTTTGGGAGCATTTTCCCATTTTCTTTTGGGAAGGTTTTTATTTCCTTAAATTATAAACATTAGTGCATATTTAATTGCCAACACTGCAATGGAAGATGTTTCCAGACTTTACAATGTTGTTTTAGCTATTAAGAAAAAAACATTTTCCCCATGGGCTTTTTTCCCAAATTTCAATATTGGGCAAGTTTTCCCATGGGAAAATATCAAAGTGCTCTTATCGCTGTAAAACGTTGTCATATACCATAAATAATATTATGAAAGTCGCATACTATTTTGCCATTATATTGAAAGATAAATACTCTTTATTTTTCCGATGGGAATACTGCCCAGATCATTTCCCATGGGAATATATTATGCCATGGGAAATCGACTTTCTCATGGGAAAATAGGACGTCCCATGGGAAAATAGGCTTTTCCCCATGGGATAGGTCAACTTCACGTCAAATTTATCGGAAAATATTTAAGTGTCGCCGATGAAACAGAATATACGTTTGCAATCATTTTGATATGTGCTTTCATATGATATAGGCCGAAGCGCCCTAGCTTATCCGGAATTACTTGCTGTTTTTGCTGCTGTTCTTAGCTGTTCGTGCGACTATGAATTCCAATTCAATTCAATTCAATTATTCAGCTAAGAATTAAGCTATTAATTGAAATAAATTTCATATCGTTCGATTTTTCGTTTTTTATTGAGCGTTGTTCCTACATCATGTTAAATTCCATATGTGGTAATACGGGTGTTCAGTGGCTACTGTAAAAGCCTCTATATCGCGGAAAAACGGTAATTCGAGGTTTTACCACCGGCAATGTGGATTGTACAGTTGTTATGGAAAGCGGACATATTGGAAGGGGCACTTCTACAATTGAGTTCAGATGAAATTGACGAGTTGGAACTTCTGAGGGCTGATGTAAATAAAAACGATTATATAAGACAGAGCTGTAACGGTGGAGATGGTGACCTTTACGGGATTCGTTCCGGTAAGTCTCGTTGTTGTATTCTGCCAATGAATCGAGTGGCTTATTAAGAACATTTTGGATTCTCAATTGAACGATTTTAGGAAAGTTTGTATCTAAGATTAAAAAGACTGTGCCAGTTCAATTTCAGAACGAATCCAACATAATTCAGTTTGAATTTAATTTGGACATTTTATCCGGTCTGGAACTGGTTGAGGGGCTTGCTGATTCCCAAGACATTACAGAGGTTGTTGAGGGGCTAGTAAATAAATTAAACCATATAAATAAGCTGATTTAAATTTCTGATTACTCCACCGGGGCTCGAGTTACAGTCGACGAATACAATAAGCCAAAACTTGGTAATGATAGCGACTATGAAAAAAAGGAATAGACAAGCCTAGACAATGGAAGTCAGACAGCTTAAATCAACCACTTACATGCATGCAAACAGTGTTGCTCATTCTTACCGGCGTTTTCTAATTTCCGTCCATTGTTTTCTAGGCCAACAAGACAAGCCACACCCAGGGTTCAATGTTTATCCTTCGTTTTCAGAGGACCTTTCCGGCAAGATTGTACAGGCTGGCAGGCAAGCAGAAATAGAGTCCCTAACCCTTATATCAACAGGACCCCGGCACCCTCCCAGGAACGGACACAAATAAATGATGAGTATTTAATATTGTGTTTCTCTAAAAAAAAAATCGAATTTGAAGTTGCTAGCTTTGAATCATATAGATCTGTAAAATCCAAGAATTTCACAGATCGAATTAAGTCTCATGTTTCCTTTTGGATTGTATTGGGGCAAAGTACAGTACACAGGAAATTTTAAAAATGAATATAAATGGCCAGTAGAAGTTTCGAAACCTTCGTTTCCTCGTAATAATAAGTCGGCTTTAGAAAACATGGATTTCGTAGAACAGTCTTTGTTTTATTGTTGACAAATCATTGTGTCATAGAAATTCCTGTTATCCCTCTTACTGTAAATCCTTTAAGTGCTTCTATCAAATAAATAAGGAAAGAAACTTCCGATTTTAGATTTGAGGAAAGTAAACAATCGTAAATTTAAGGATTAAGGCAAGTGTACAGTTGAAGATTGGAAATAATGTTTGGAAATCGATTAACCTAATATTTATATACATATATCGGTTGTACATTCGCAAATACCTTTGTTTTCTTACTTCAATTTCGATTTTTTTATTTCCACTATTCCAGCCTTTAAAGTTTCCGAATATTCTTTAATCACCCTTAGGTTATGTTGTCTGCTTTTATGTTAGTATTGTCGATGTTATTTGCAGGCTTTGTAACCACAGATACCAGATAAATTCCCTTTTGGTTTATTTCGTCCATTGTTTTCTAGTTTAGGGCATAGTATTTTGTTAAATATTGGGACAATATACCTCTGGCCATTGAATGGTATGAACATACCTCATTTAAGGTTCTTGTAACGAAAACTCCTAAGAACTAATAAATTCACTTTTACCTTGTTCTCCATGAAAAACTAAGCTACGCGAAACATTGATATGTAGCATTTTACAGTACAGATATTGTTACATAACAAAAAGATGTAAACAGTTTAGATCATCTTTGTATGAGTTAAAAAAAAGCATAAACTGGCTTTAAAGTTTTTCAATATTCATGACTAATTTAAATGTATCTCACCTTTTCACAGGAAGCCGGTTTGTGGGATCAAGGTGCGCACCCTCCGTACCATATGGATTAAAAGGATGTCCGTCCTGTGATGTCCAACACTGATGTCCCACCGTCCTACTCCTCCACTGCCCAAATGACAGACGACAGTGAGTAGCCACATACATCTGTTCAAAATGAAAACATTATTTTAAATTATGTTATGACACTTAGGAGGTAAGCTGACGAATGTATCAAAATGTCATACCTTTTTATTTATTTTTGTTAGCTCTACTGGCCGAAGGATGGCGGGTTTATGTTTAAACTTATTTATTTTACATCGATTGTAACGAAAGCTCTATGAACTTATTTTAATCACTCTCGATGTCTTCCTGTGTAGAACCAGTACTAAGCAATGCAGAGAAAGTGTCTTGCTCAGGGACACAACGCATATGGCAATGGCGGAAATCGAACCCACGACTTTTGGATCATGGGTCCAACGCCTTACCACTAGACCACAGCGCTCCGCGATGGCGAGTTGTCCGTCGTCCTTCCATGTTTAATTTTTGCCTCGTTAAGATGATAGGGACTTCATTTTCCATCTAATCTTTACACACGAGATTGTTAACATAAATGAAAGATCGGACAAGTTCCAAAACCAGCCAGACCGGACCAGAGTTATGGCCCTTGATTTAGTTAAAAAATGCTATATTTTACATCATTAACACGATAGGGCATTCGTTTTTCATCTGATCTTTACCAAATACTACCAGATTACTAATATTAATAAAAGCTCGAACAGATTCTAAAATCAGTTATCGTCACCATGTTCCGGTTGAATGATGTTGTGGCCCTTTAGAATACAAACTTTGTCCGGACTAGTTCTCCTGCACGCCTGGCCGGATTTCAACGAAACTTGGCATGGATGATCAGTACCAAGTGGAGTTGCGCATATCATTGATGTGTTTTGGTTGAATGATTTCTGGCGGAGTTATGGTCCCGTATACAGAAACTTTGTCCGAACTAGTTCTCCTGAACCCCTGGATGGAATTCAATAAAACTTGGCTGGGATGATCAGTACAATGCCTAGTTGCGAATATCGTCACCGTGTTCCGATTGAATGATTTTGGGAAGAGTTTTAAAGGTTTAATAGACACAATTTTTTCGGACTAGTTCTCCTGAGCCCCTGGCCGGATTTCAATGAAACTTGACAAGGAAGTATCAAGCCTTGTTGCCTTGTTCCGTTTGAATGGTTTTTGGCGGAATTATGGCCTTTTAAAGATTTTAATACACAAACATTGTCCAGGCTAGTTCTCCAGAACCACTAGCTGGATTTCAACGAAACTTTGCAGAGATGATCAGTACCAAGCCTAGTTGCGAATGTCTTTGCCGCGTTCCTGTCAAATAATTTTGAACAGTTATGGCACATACACGAATATTTGTCCGGACTAGTTCTCTTGAACACATGGCGTGATTTCATCGAAACTTTATAGGCATGCTCAGTATCAAGCCTAGTTGCCCATGTCTTGGCCATGTTCTGGTTGAATGATATTTGGCGGAGTTAGTCCCCTTATACAGAAACTTTGGTCGGACTAGTTCTCCTGAACCCCTTGCAGAATTTCAGTGAAACTGTAAAGGGATGATCAGCACCAAACCTTGCGCATATCGGTGATGTGTTTCATAGGAATGATTTTTGGCGGAGCTGTTGCCCTTTAAAAGCTTTAATACACAAACTTTGTCCGGAGTAGTTCTCCTGAACACCTGGCCGTATTGCAACGAAACTTAGTATGGATGTTTTGTACCAAGCGTAGTTATGCATATCATTGTTGTCGTGTTCCAGTCAAATATATTTTTGTAAATTTATTGCCGTTTCCCTAGTTGTGAGAGGTGAGGTGGGGGTGGGGGTGTGGGGGTGGGTGTGTGTGTGTGTGTGGGGGGGGGGGGGGACATCTGTTTGTACTTAAAACAACTACTTGTTTTATTTAGTAATTATCTGGGTCATAGAAGAAAGCATGGACAAAGTTGAAAACTAGCCATGTTGGGCTAGAAACCGAAGAGTTATGGCTCTTGAATTAGTTAAAAATGCTAAACTTTACTTTTTGTAACACTCTAGTAATTTTCATTCGATATATACCAACCAAACTTGTTCAAGATGTATCATGATCACATCGTATCTCCATGTCCTGTCACATGTTATAAGAAACCATGTTAGCCAGTAGAGCGTCCACAGGCCCTCTTGGGCCTCTTGTTCAAACTATTTTGAATTATATATATCTAAAGCTTACCATAACCAGTCATCAAACTTATCTTGGTTTCATTTTAAAGTTAAAGTATTAATTACATTACGATTTTTGCTTTTTATTTTGAGTGGCGCCCCTTTAGTATTCATTAAATGTCTAAGAGAAACGGTAAAGTAATGAAGAAGTAGCGGAATCAAAATCATACTTCTTGTAGATGATGGCTAGGTTACTATCAAGGATTATGTTTGACTAGGTCAGGCTCCTTTTTTAAGGATAGCTTATTAAATGAAGGTTTTATAATTAAAGATAAACAGTCAGATTGGTCCCTTGTACACACTTTGGAATGATTTAGATTATTACGATATAGTCAAGATTGTATTGATCCATCAGTATTCCACGTAGGCATATTTATGATAGCTTACTTACCCGTTCACGAATTTTGAACGGGTTACCTTTAGTGTCGGCTAGAAGTTTAACTCATTTCACTTGTAAAATAATCTCATGGTCTCCAGTTTGGAAAATCCTACGAGATTAATGAATAAATATTTATATATGGAAATAAAAAAAGTTACTATGAATTGATGGGATTTTACATACAAGTTATTCTTAGACAACGAGTGTGTATCATAACTTACGTTTTGGATTCGCAACTTAGTTAAACTGAAAACAATGTCACTTTCCCAATATAGTTCTCGTTGTTTTCTAACGAGACAATTAAGAGCTCTAGTTTTCATTCAGAATTACAAAATTAAACATTGGGTATGTTTTAACTTTGTATAAAGTGGAACATATATACTCGGTAAAAAAAGTTTTGGACCAGGGTATATAAAGTCATATAAAATAAAACTAGTGGACAGAATTTAAGTATCGTTTTTTAGTAACCAAGTTCTACCCTACCCGGTTACTTTGTTACCAGAAACATTAAATTCCAAACAAGATTTGATTTTAAAAAAATATCGCGAACACACAAAGGGTCTGTAAAAAATGTTGCAAAGTCCATAAAAAGTAACAGTTACGGACACATTCGAGTAACCAATAAAAGATTATTATTTTTTCGCAAACTTTCATTGTAAACGATAATTATTGTTGATTGTTGATCTATTGTGAATTATCAACTGAGATAATAAAGGTGATGGTCGAATGTCATGGTTCAGCGATCATTGAACGGGTTCGAACACTGCCATGGTCCATAACATTTTTTACAGAGTATACATTATATGCCATTGAGTTTCCAGATAATTAAACCAAGTTACTGATGACATCAGTAAATTATCGAACGCTAATGAATGGGAAGTGATATTTGAGTTTTTCAATTCGTTCATTTAATATGGGCTCCACACGTTTTGCTACTTTAAAAATTGTAAAGGTAAACATAACATTTCTAAATACGTAGATTTTGTAAGTGACCCTGTAGACGCTTTCAGTCAATCTTGAAATAACTGTAAGAACTGAGTAGTACCTCCAATTCATCTTATGTCAAGTACAGCATTTCACTCTCATCATTCCAAGTGGCCTAGCTCGGCTTTTTGGCCTACTCTGTTCAAAATGAAGTTTCTTCAACAATTTATTTTTCTATAATGTGGAATTTAAAGTAGGTCAGGGCATATACTGAAACGAAAAGGAACACAACTCGGGAATTTCCGCTATATATTGTATTTACAATGTGCTGCTGTTAATCGAATGGTACATGGCTATGTAAAACGAAGCATAAAAGTCGAAGAGGAAATACAGCTTTCAGTAACGTCACTGTTCAACCGGGTGAATATATAATTTATGATCATGATGCAACTCAAAACTTTAAAATAAAAGCTACACATATTGCCGAACTAAAGCGGATGACACACTTGCATACAGCATATCCACTGTGCATTAATGATAATATTTATCTACAAGTAAATATTTCACACAGTCCTAATATTAATATTGTTTTCTATATTTTCTATTCGAAAGCGTAGATCTTGGTCTCATGGTCGTAGACGTAATGGTTCTATCGAACGTAAATCCGTGTAACTATGGCAGTCGCTGATATATACCGAAACGCAAAAGAAACGCAAATCGGGAGGAATTTCCGCTATGTATTGTATATACTGCACACTTAATTCCACATAATATTCCAAAGAAATCCCAAGATGTTTTGTAAATAAAACACTTGCAGTTAATTAGAGAAAGGACTGTGATATTGTAGGCGTTTTAATCACACTACACCTTGTAACAAGAGATTCATAAATGTTGAAGTTCCTCTTTGAAAAACTGAACCAGTTCAGTGCTGCATTTAACGTAAAGAGTGTGCTGTCTTATGTGTTGTTTTAGTATTTTCTTCCGAAAGGAAAGAACTTACGTAGCCATGTACCATTCTATTAACAGCAGCATATTGTACATACAATATATAGCGGAAATTCCCGATTTACGTTTCTTTTGCGTTTCAGTATACATACTCATTTTAAACAGTCTTGAAAGCACTTTATGTTTTCACGTCGCACCTCGTTGTCCATATCTTCACTTAAGTTGAACACTTTTCATTCGTGCAGATCCTTTGTATACCACTGTTTCCTTAATTCAAAGCTACACACAACATGATCTCCGATCCCATATTATACCTCAGACTTTTTTCTAAAAGTAATATATCTCTATAAATGTATTGACTTTATTGACATGCCAAGTATTTTCGAGATCATGTTGTTGCTGACTCTATTCTTATTTTTTAAAAAAATCAGGAAGTCCTATAGTTTGTTGTATAACAACACAATTATATGTATTATTTTCAACTACAACAAAATGACATTGATTTAGAACATAACACTCCTAATGAATGTAAGTATACAATATCAACATTTTGCTATGCTCCGGCAGGTTCGAAGTATAGTTTGTCTTCAATTATTGTTTTAATTCATGTCTTGCTCAGTTCACCCAATCCATTGTGGATTTTAGTATGAAATGGTGTCGTAGATAATATGCGGACCTAAACTCCCTTGCTACATGGAAAAGATCAAATCCTAAAATTATAAATACGCGTATTAAATTTTATAATGCTAATTCCGCTTCAGTTCCTCCGAGACCTACGTTTCGTTTCGTTATCTAAAATCGGCAATTCAAGAATTTTATAATAAATGTGTCTTAGTTCCTACTGATCTTGATAAAATGTGCTATAAGCGTCAAGTTTCATCTAAAAGTACCTATGACTTTCACAACCGTACCACATCACCTTGTCAAAGACAAACTTATTGCTCTCATTCAAAAATCATTCGCTAGAGAAGAAACTACATTTTTGGTATATTGCAATACAGCCTTTATTTTTTACTAAGGGCAGTTTAGACAATTACACTACGTGGAGTTGCCAAGGAGTTTGTGAAGCAATTATTTTCGTATTAGATTATGTTTTTCGTCAATTGTGGAAATACCGTTTATAGACAAATTGACTATGGGTACGAACTGTCCACCTTTTGTCGCAGATTTTTCTTGTATTGCTATGAAAGAGATTACATGTTGAGTCTTTCACCCGATACGCAAGAACATGTAATTGGAGTTTTTATTGACACCTCTCGGTATCTGGATGTCCTATTCAACATTGACATTCTTTTTTTCTTCTATGGTTAATACTATATACCCTAATGAACTTTAACTCAACAAAGCTAACATTACTATCGCTGCTTTCTTAATTTGCAGCTCTCTATTTGATATGGTTCAAAGACAGTAACGTTAGATGCTTGTTTTAAATTTTGTCAAGTCGTACCCTTAATTGTTTGTTCTTTTGTTGCTCTAGCTCCTTCCATGTCATTGAGTACATCGATTCATTTCAATGAAATATTAAAGACATTGTCTTTACAAGCCAATTCTGCAACACAGGTATACTGACGGTCAATACAAACGCACCAGTAGATTATATGGGTGTCTAAGTAGATACAAGAAAACAGTAATACAAAGTATCATAAGCCGGTCAGAACAGTTACATAAGAAAAAAGTAAGTACATAAGAAAACAGTATGGGGAATGAATATGATACAAATAAACGAATAGATGTTAGAATTATTTTATTTGTAATTGTCAACAATCAAAACACAGTTATCATGAAATATTTGAGCACTAGATGAACTAGTCATCATGAGACAAAATGAACATGTTTTTAATTTTGGCATCTGTGTGGTATAATGTTTAAATATGAATATGATAGACATCTCAGTGAAATAGTATGTGTAATGGATCACTAACTAAAATTTTGCTCCATGATTAGAATGAGAGGAAAATATCATTGTTATAATGTGAAGAATTGTTAAATTATCATAGTTATAAACAAAAAGACAACTTAATGATAACATAATAGCAAATGGATTGAAAGATTCGCGTCCGTGAAGGTAATCTCAGATTTTAACAAGGTAAATTTACATTAGAAGAAAGGGTGTATTAGATGATTTTTATTATTGAAATATGATCAGTAGTTCATGAGAATAAGTAGCAGTGGAGCAGATCTATTCAAACTCGTTAGAAGATGTTTCAGTTAAAGTTTCATCATCCCACCGCTGCGGGTTCGAATCCCACTGGGAGCTCGAGTTTTACCCAGGAAAAGTGGGTTGTCTGCCTCCAACACAAAAAAATCGACCGTCATACATTACATGTGTTGATAATGACGTAAAACACCATACAAACAAATAAAGTTTCATTAACTTCGTTTAATGATTGAACTTATTTTAGAATCCGACAGCACCAACAAAAGATACATATATAGCTGTACACACAAACAGTTAGTAATATTCAACCACATTTCCTTTATAATATTCTTATATTTAATAATAATTATTGAACAAATTCAAGTCATGTAGAAAACCTTTTAAAAACTCAAGATTGTCGTTAATATCAATCAATACTCAGTGACGATAACGATTTGGAACCAGATGTATTCGTATGCTGAGAACATATTTATAGACTGTATCCCTGAAATTGATAAGTAAGTCAAGTAGTAGAAGACTCATTAAATGCCTGTTGACGAATTTGACTGCGTCCCGGTATTCTTATTAAAATACAGTTATTTTATGAGCAGTAAAATACACAGTCCAACCCCTCATAGCAGCTTTCTGAGTCCGGGATAAATACAGCCTCAGCCTTGAGGCTCCGGAAATAAAGGTCGAACAGGAAGTGCGGCATTCAAGGACCATAGTCAACCACAAACAAGCACAGAAACAAACAAAAATGTTATTTAATATAATAATAAATGCATATTTTGAAATTGACGAATATTAGTCAAAAATTGTAAACACTGAAATTTCATAAACATGGTGTATAGTGTTAAATTAAAGTCACACGGGTAGAAAAAAAGCCACATACTTTAATACTGGATATGTCCACCCGTTTTGCTGTTCTTAGGAATTATCCCAATGTCACGTGATTCCAGCAAGTTAAAGCTAGGTCTCACTTAGCTAGAGTTACAAGTGATGTTGTCTTGTTGGAATAACGTGACGTCGGGATGATTTCCTAGGAACGGTAAAACCGTTGGACATGTACAATATTAAGATGTGTGACTTTTGTTTTCTACACATGTGACATTCAAGTTCACGTATAGTTTAGTTATTTTCATAATGTCTTTTTAAGTATTGGAAACGGATCTATATGTCAGATCATACAGTATTAATTGTTGAGTTCGGTTATTTATATTTAATAGAAGATTGTATTCAGTTTATAAAATTATATATTGGCTTTGAAATACTATTTAATATAGAGTGTTATATTACTGGTTAAACACTTCATCATGTATTGATTCTGTATTTGTTGAGTACAAATAAACATTGTTTATGATTTTCAGATCGAACGAGCTTCTGTCGTTCGTGAAGGGTGTACGCTTGTTCATTGAATGTCATAGACGCGAGAGTGAAACTGGTTTCTGGGATTATATAAACGAGGCTTGGTGTTTCAAGCAGAGACTAATTGTTATAGTAGATGTATAAGTGCATAGACAAATACATGTATAACTGCATACGGTGGTATATATTTACCAGGAACCAATGTGTTTGTGTGTAACGGAAAGTATAGATGAACAAATATATTGCCCATTTGACCACTCATTTAAAGTCGTTTGTTGTTATTCATACAGTATATAAGATACGGGTTTAAGGAAGTTGGAAGGTAAATAAATTCGTATAAGCGCCCATGACACGACATCTGTATATTAATTAAAATATTTTAAATATTTTATTATTTTATTGTAAACAAACTTTTTGTCAGACAGAACAAACTAGTATAAATAAATATAATCGTTTTTAGGTTTACTGTATATAAATCATAAAAAGGACAGTGAAAACGTCAGAGAATACTCGGATTATTCATCATCTCAATTCGCTTAGTAACCTAATTTTATACTGCATGAACATAAAATACAAGAAAACTCGGCATGCATTATTCAACAATTACGCAATGGTGGTTGGTGAACCTTAGTAAACATGTAAACCGTGGCACAGCTAGTAATGTGTACTACAATACAATGTCAGTACAATATAAATGATCAATGGATAGTTTTGTCTCCTTTAATAACTAATAAATATTCATTATATATAGGAAAGATCAATCATAGAAGCTGCCTTTACAAAACTGGTGACACTTGCAAAACGGATGTCCACAGAAGCTAAGGAAACACAGCAAAGGTAAAAGTTAAACGCATTATTATATATATATGAGCCCCACAACTAACTCAGTCTTCCACGAGGCTCTCAACAAAATATCACAGGAACGCGAAATGTTATCAGTAAATCAATAAATAAAAAACAATATTTTCTCTTTACTCGAAAGCCATGGAGCGAGGTCAAACATTTTTGTTCTGCAGTGAAGGATTTGTATTGGTAGTGACTGGTGACTAGTCGCTTCCATTAATAATATAAAATAGGCGGAATTCGTTTTCTTACTTTCTTTTTCGCTAATTGTTAAAACGATGTTTTATGTCAATCGCACAATGGAAAATGTAAAGGTACTACGTTTTTTCATTATCAAGATATACATCTCAAATATATCACCATAAACATGATAAACACGATAACTTTTAATATCACATACTTTCTAAAGAAACGGACATTTCTGACCATTCGGATATGGCTGTGATTTGCAAAAAAACCCAACAAAAACATGTTTATCTTTTGCTCCAAGGGCAGGATATGCATTTTGTTCTTAGTTTAGTATAAATTCCATATCCTGCCCCCGTATCGACCCTCTCGCGCACTGCATCAATTTTAAAACGATCAACGATCAAACATAGTTAATCGAACTTTGTTCTTTTTTTAGAGCAGATATAGAGGCCCTGACAAGAACCCTGAACCTCTTCGGGAGTATCGTAAACATTCCATTATGAATAATTCGTATACTGTATATGTATGCGTTGAGTGTTTTTTGTTTTTTTATATGCAACAGAAGGATGTTGTGTATTCTGTTTACGTATATGTTTTTTTAGATGCAATAGCAGAATGTTGCGAAACAAATGAAATCCTTAACATTTTTAGAAAGTATGTGATAATAAGTTGATGAGTAGGCAATTTTCATATCTGCCCCCATATATGCCCTAGACCTATATAAGCCCTCGTTCTTACGCTCTCTGGTAGATATAGGTATGAGGGCAGATATGGAAATTGCCCTATACTAATCTATAATTATAACAATAAAAGTAAAAGTACCTACATTCACTGCTGCAGTTTACGCCATGGGGCTCGGAACAATATTTTTCATTGGCTAGAATCAGTCGCTGTTTATAGACTTAGCAGATGATATGACCTTCGAATATCGGTATATAAGCCTTTTGATGAAAAACTTCGGATAGGCCTATACATTTAAGAATAATTATGCAAAAACTTTAAACTAATTGGTAGTAATTTTATTGAGAGTGTATATCAGTAAATAAAGAATCGATTGTTAAATACACTTTACATTTAATGAGATAAACTTGTTAACAGACTAACAATTTTATATGGCCTAATTTTAGATCCAGAATAAACATACGACTATTTGAATGCAGCTAGGGCGTTAAAGGGAATTTAGCGACACAGCCAAACCATCTGAAGTATTGAGAGTTCTGAAATACTTGAAGAATGGTGAAAGAATTATCAAAATCGGATGATAAACAAAGAAGATATAATCATTTGAAGTTTCTGTTGAAACGGATATGGAAGCGGCCATTTCGAGAGCTATGACATCATGGTTCTAAATGACCATATATTGTATATGGAATACTAATAAATATGAAAATTGTCTGATTTATAGGGAAAAATGATAACAACTGTGTGGAAAATATGAAATACTTAATGGCAGAAATGCTTTATATGACCAGTAATTTTTTTTATTCATTTGCAGTGATTTTCTTCGTTTTAAATGATATTTATCAATATTCCATATATGGTAATATGGAACTATGACATCATAGTTCTAAAAATGGCGGCTCCCATATTTGTTTTAGAACAACCTTTAAATGATCATATTTTTTTTGTTTATTATCCGATTTTGATAATTCTTTCACCCTTTTCCAAGTTTTTCAGAACTCTCCATAGCAGAGCTTGTTTGGCTGTGTCGCTACATTCCCTTTAAGTTATAGACTTGACGATGATCTTAAAGTTCGCATTTGCTTCACTAACGCAAATTTGCATTCTGCGAAAATCTGACGAAAGTTGATCGAATATGTGAGCAAATGTTACATATTAGTATGTATTTATATGTAACTATCAAGTCCATGTCCTATTTTTATCTATTGTTTACCTACAGTTATCTGTTCTATATTAACATAATAAATTAGTTATTATGAAAAAAAATCTTATTTTAGCGATTTGAAAAAATGGGTGTGTACAAATTATGGCAGTTTAATAAGGAAGGTATTGTTTAAGTAGGAAATAAAATGAGTAAGTTTTGGGAAATTCCAGTCATGGACAATAATTCAAGATGGTTCAACAGTTACTTCAGACGATATTCTATCTCAATCTATATTCTACAATCCAAGCATTACAATTAACAATGAAACTCTCTTTGGAATGTTTTTACACGCAGCCTTTTAATGTTGTAGGCGGTACCTATCTTCAGTCCTTACAAGTTAAGCTATTGCATCGAACCCTTTTCGCTAATTATGTACTTTTTGTAACAGTTTACATTTCTTTTTTGACTGTATATTTTCAAGACACATTATTAAACAACTGTTTAATGTTTACAACTGTTTAATGTTTTAAAGGAAAAATGTAACATTTCAATAGAAATAAAAACGGAAAGCATCATACATGTAGTAGGGACACACTGCGGAACAAATGTTGACAATATTATATATGTATCTGTACTTATCTATATTCATGTAGTTAAACTACATATGATTATTATTTTTGTTTTCATTATATATGCACCCCGTAGCAAAAATATTGTTGAAAGTTAACCGTCAATCAGATCAAATGATGAGGTCTTTAAACACACGTTTTGTCTTAAAATATTTCTAGTATATTTGTTTTAATTTCGCAGTACTTGTTTTAGTGGGACTTGAATGTAATATTTAAAAAAACAACATATATATACATGTACACTTAGTATTTGAATAAAAGGTTAAAAACAAAAACAAATAAAAAAACAGACAACTCTTTATGCCCATTTGTACATTATACATTTTGCTTCTAGAAAAACATTATACTATCCCCAAATGATACAGAAGTTATCAAGATGGGATAAGGTATAAGTATTGAAAAACAATTTACTCATTTACTCAGGTATAGAAAGGTAGATCGTGATGCTATATGCGATTACAATGTTGTAGCGACCAACAATTTAACAAAAAAATATCAGTTTAGTTACACCACCAATTTGAAAGCAGTTAAAATTAAGATAATGTAGATTATGTTCTAAATGGCTTAGGTTTAATGTACTTTGTAACTGTACTCTGAAAATAATATGAAATGCTGTCGTGTTAATACATTGACGTGAAATGTGAACAAGAACTTAAAATCAGATATAATACATCCTTTAATAGATATCGGGAGATCCAAACGCAGGTTCAGGACTCCATTGCTGACATAACTTCTAAGAACAAGGAAGTCAAGGACAGAACAATAGCAATTCAAGTGGAGGCAGAACAGAATCAGGCTTTACTACAAGAACAACGACGTGCTGCTAAACAGTTAGAAGTGGAAACAAAACTCGCCAAAGAAAACTTGGAGACACTCCAGAAAAACAAAGACGATTTTTTTCAACAAAACGGTAAGTGCAAAACATGAAATAAAATAAATGTTATGTAATCGCTTCGATTTGAGTCCGTTAATACAATTTACAAAAAGCAGATGCGCCTAGAAAGAACGCAGAAATTAACAGGTGTACTAAATACAAGTCTTTGTTAAAAATTCGTTATAAATTTACAGAAGTAAAACCAAAACACAACTAAAAAAGAATGTGTTTTTATGTTTTAATATGTTAGCTTCATACAAAAGCTGTATGGGAGGGGATCTTCATCTGATGAAAAATTGAAGAATAACAATACTATCGCATACACTTGTAAATATAATATTGATTTACAGTTACTTATACACATTATATCCACCACAACCCCAAATACTATAGGCTTGAAATAGGTCCTTAAATATACTGTAGCTTTATATAAGGCTTCTGGGGGTGCTCCGAAAGCAAATTGGAGTGGTTTAACGCTTGGTTTACTACTAAATTTAAGCTCGTGAAGCATGGTTAAAAACCCGTAAATAAGGCAGTTTCACATCGAACTTATTTCATTCTTTACCCGCGATCGACAGTAACATCAAAAATATACACACAGTGTGTGTGTTTGTCATGCAATGCGTTTCTAAGTAAACACGTACATCAAAGACCTTCGGAAACAAAACGCCCAAAAAATATAGATTACAAATTCCTATATTAGAATAGAATACGCTGAAAATCTGCTGTGCATTTGTTGTTGAAATAGCATTGAGAAATAACCCAAATTCCATTTTAAAAAGAATAGAGAGTTAAAATGAAAAGTAGTATTTCAATTGTCTCTTTGGCCTAGTAAACCAAGCGTAAAAGCCCTCCCATTTGATATAGGTATACGCCCATACGATATATAGAATAGTCTGTTATACAAACAAAGCCGTGGTCAGCTTCGTTTGCATAAGAAAAAAACAACAACTGTAAATTAGATTTGGAAAATGGATGAGTGTCGGTTATGTTTCTGAGATGCAAATTGAAACATTGCTGAGTGATTGGGTTAACGGTTTACGGCCATCAACACAGAGTTGTAAGCTATATTGAGACATCCATTCTATTAAAAAACAAGAACATCGCGGGGGAGTGGGATGGAGATGGGGTAGCTGATTAACTTAAACTAAAAAAATAAAACTCCTATTATTTGTTTTGTTTGTTTGTTTGTTTGTTTGTTTGTTTGTTTGTTTGTTTGTTTGTTTGTTTATTCATTTTATATGGAGAGAGGAAATTATTTTCATAAATGCGAAGCAAACGTGAACATATATGGTCTAATCTGATGAGTTTTTAAAATCGCCTAATTAAAAACACATGTACCAATAATAATATCTTTATAAGCAGATTATTGTTTTACTGCAACACATGTCTTTCAAATAAAAGCAAGTTATGTAACAACTTTGATTACGCGCTTTTGAATAATTATATTGAGTACATCAATTTTATAATGATTTATGTTATATAATTTTCATTACGTAATATCGTAAAATTATTTGTAACTCATATTAATATTTCATGAAAAAGTACATGAGTATTCATTTTAACAAAAACATTCACACTCGTTTGTATAAAAAGTCACCTCGTGACAGATATTGACACTACATTGACTTCTATGGTGATGTGATTTATAAACTTCGTAAGATTCTTGGTCATGATCACTTTCATACTATCTTTGTTAAACTTGTTAAACAGTTTATCAAAAAAGGTTATGACCCTATCATTTTGCAACGTACTGCATGCTTGGTTGTGGACCATTTTACAGTTCGCCACTATGCTTTCCTCTTTAATTGTACGATGACGGGACAGGCTGTGGATCCTATGATGACGCCTACCTAAATCCCATTGGGACGGTGGCGTTTGATGTTTGTCTATGTCCTTTCTTGTCGTGCCCTAAATGGTTTATTATCTTGTTGCTCTGGCTTCTGCCAAGTCACTGAATACCTTCATTGTGGCTTTCTAGGCTATTGTGTTTTTGTATTATATTTACACGAGCATATTTGTGTTTTACTTATATTGCCTATTAAAGCTGCCTTGTTGGTTAGGGATTATATCATGGTGGGAATTTTTTTATTTACACTGTCCTGTTTTAATGGGATGACAGTACGGTAAGTGTGAGGTTTGGTGCACCCTAGAACCGGTTTAAACCCCCAGTGGCCTACTTTGCCACTTACCGCTCCAAGGCGGTAGCCCTATTGTCAACTTTTTTGTGTTTGTGATGTCGTTTGCATTTATTATTACTTTTGCCGTCGTGTTTGTCTGTTTGCGTGTTTGTTTCTGTGTTTTGCGGTTGACTGTTCTCCTTGAATGCAACTTTCCCTGTCCGATCTTTTTATATTACTTTTTATCACATCACTTTATCAAAGACAAGCTTATTGCTCTTATTTTAAAACAATATCGATAGAGAAAAACTACATTTTTGGCCTGTAATAATATTACAGCGTTTACAAACGGCAGTTTAGACAATTGCACTCTGTGGACTTGCCAAAATGTTTGTACTCATTTTCCTATTAGACAATATTTTCGTCAGGTATGGAACTGGCGTTTATAGACAAGTTGTTGGTATCCTTGTGGGTACCTCTTGTCGCAGATTTGTTCTTATATTGCTGTGAAAGAGATTTCTTGTTGAGACTTTCATCCGATATTAAGGCAGGTGTAATTAAAGCATTAAATGTCACCTCTCGGTAATTGGATGACATACTAAACATTGACAATCCTTTCTTTTCTTCTATGGATAATACTATCTATATTAAGGAACTTCAACTACCAAAGCTAACAATTCCGATACTTTCGCTTCATTCCTTCATTTACATCTCTCTATTGAAAATGTCGACATAATTAGTAAAATCTATGACAAGAGAGATGATTTTAATTTTGATAGTGTTAATTATCCCCATTTAGATGTGGATGTTTTAGATGGGGATGTTCCCCGAGCAACTTCTTATGGGGTCTATGTGTCTCAACTTATTCGTTTTTCTAGAACTTGTACTCGACTTTAACATTTATAATCTTTGTATAACTATAAAGCTACTACATCAGGGCTACCGTTACCATTCGTAAAACCTGTGCACAATTGTGTTATCGTAACCCTAATCTTCTTTCCAAATATAAAAGTAATTTAAGAATTCTTCTTCTATGGTGACGTGATTTACAAACTTCATAAGATCCTTGGTCATGATCACTTCCATACTATGTTAAACTTGTTAAAAGGTTTATCAAAATAAGTTATGACCGTATCATTTTGCAACACACTGCATGCTTGGTGGTGGATTCATTTACAGTTCGCCACTATGCTTACCTCTTTAATTGTGCAATGACCGGACAGGCTTTGGACCCTATGATGACGGCTACCTAAAGCCTAAAAGGATGGTGTTATTAAGTACATTCTGTGTGGCTTTCTAGACTATTGCTTTTTGTATTTATATATAAATGAGCATATTTGTGTTTTACTTATATTGCCTATTAATGCTGCCTTGTTGGTTAGAGAATAGTTCATGGCGGTGATTTCTTTATTTACACTGTCCCATTTTATTGGGATGAAGTAGGGTAAGTATGAGGTTTGGTGCACCCTAGAACCTGGTTTAAACACCCAGCGGCCTTTTTTGCCACTGACCGTTCCACGGCGGTAGCCCTATTGTCAACCCTTGCGTGTTTGTCATGTATTATCTTACCATTTGTTCATCTTTATATACAGTTGTTCTTTGTTTCTTTGTGTGTTTGTGGCTGACTGTCGTCCTTGAATGCTACTTTTCCTATTCGATTTTTATATCTACTTTAACAACCATGGACAATTTGAGAAAACTAGTTAATGTTAAATCAACACACGAGAAGGAGATAGTTCTTAAATATGCATCAATGCCATCATTTATTTCTAGTAAAATGGTAAATGAAAATGTATCTGCTATAAACTGAATAAAAGAAAGCCTAATTTTTAATAGACCATGTTATGTTTTTATCTGTATTTTAATTTTTTCAAAATATTTTTAAGATTTCCATTACAATTACATTAAACATAAATATGCTGGAATGGTAGAGCTATACTTTACTATTTGCTATGAAATTAAAACAAAAGACGCATAATTATGCATATTTTATAGGGACAAAGAGTGTTTTCCATAATATAAACCAAAAAGTCAACTTCATTTTGATATACAACGAAAATATCGGTAAAATGAAAGATGAAGCTTATGGTAGGCCAATTGTTGAGTATTTGTGTTTACGAATTAAATACTATTCATACCTTTTAGGTTATGACGGTATAGTAAAGAAATGCATAAAACAATGTAAAATGTGTTGCGTGGCTACACACTATCAAGTTTTACAGTTGTTTTTGAGACTGACTGAAAGTGGCTTGGTAGCGCTAGTTGTATACTACTCATAATATCGATGGCGGCTCGGACTGTCGCATTTAAACGCTTATTGCATCTCTTAAAATGCACATAAACATGTATTGCTAAGTGTTAAGAGTGTAAACAAAAATATCTATAAACCCTGACAGGAAAGCATAATTACATTTAACAAATAATACTTTTTCGTCTAACCAAGAAAAACATGTTCGACTAGCGTACTATCCGAATATATCGTACAGATCTGACGGCGATTCTTTGTTATTTACGATATTGATAGATGAATGCGCACATGACAAATAGTACTCAGCAAAAGTGTGTTGCACCTTAACTTACCTCCTATGAACAGACTCAATACAAACGAGTCTGCTACTTTTCTCTCCTGGACGTGTTTGCTTCCAAGGGATCTACTGTTCAGTATTTATTGACATTCACACTAGCGTTTGTTTCGTGCTGTGTAGCGGCTGTAAATGGTCGCCCTACATAGTAGTGTTATTACTTACAGGTCCTATGGGATCAGCAACCCAATTCTGTGTTGCTTTAAAGCAGAATGCCGCTTAAAGCTATAGACCCTCTATATAAATCGATTTCTTCTTTGTAGGCGTGTCTTTATTTGTACATTCATATTCACCAGCTCATGTCGAAATCGGGTATTTAAGCGAGCAAATATCACGTAGGACATCATTTATTGTATAGACATCGACCAGTGCACATCGTACCTGTACACAGGTAACATTATGATTTACAGAAGAAAAAAGATTTGTCACTTTCGGGACTCGAACTGCCCTATAACGCTGTTTGAGAAATTGGTGTACAAACTACAATTTATTATGAGGCAAAATAACTTAACATATTTTTGAACGCAAATCAAGATGAATCCATAAATATATAGACCATCTTGTCGGACGTGTAAATTAGCATTGCCTGGTGTAAATACTAGATGTTATCAATATGAAACCAACATTCCGCCTCAAAACAATCATATATCGACTTGTTATTTAGCGCATGGTGAGTTTGTTTGTGTGTTAGTTACTACGTAATGCCTATTTAGTGTTAAAAATGCTAGAACAAACCAATAATTAGCCTTAGAATAGTGGTTAAATGTACGGCCTTCAAAACTTCAAAAAGCGCAACGGATGTGGTTCAAATCGCGTTCCGGGCAAGTACTTTTTTATCACATATATTCTGAAGCTGTATATTTATCGATGTTACCTGTACGAAGGCTAATTAAAAATGTGATATTTTACGCATCGATTTCTGCCTTATATACCGACTTTTGGGGTGTTTGTCGATTTGAAGCTATTTCACACGTGACTCATTCATATTCATGAGTTATTACCAGTTAATATAGAGGGTCTGTAGCTTTAAGCCGGTACTAGTGAACATGAGAAGTGTTGCACCTTACATTACCTCTCATAAATAAACCCAAATAAACCGAGTGTGGTACTATTCTCTCTTGTTTGTGTTTGTTGCTTTCAAGGGCCCTTTTCAGTATGTATGTATACTTCATAACAACTACTATTAGTTGCCTATGGATATGTGTGTACATTGACATTATTGATTTGATATTTTTGCGTTTTAAAGTTGATGCCTCCAAAGAATTGGCAAGGGAAACAACATTTTTGGATAGGTCGATTGTTCCAACTGATGAGATAACTGGTATTGGCAGTGTAGTCCATGCTGTACTGGGTACCGGCTTGAATTTGCTCAGATGCTTTACACGACATTCTAAAAGAGTGGAGCAATATGACCGGACACATAAGAGGTATCAAGAAGAACAGGGGAGTTACGAGAAGGCGGCACAGACATATACTGAACAAGAGGAACGCATGCACCAACTGAATAAAGAAAAAGCTGAAAAATGGGCCAACTTAAGGAAGTTATGCTTGGAAAAGGGTAATTAACCTTAGAACTTAATGTTCCATAAATGTTTATGTTTCCGTTCAGTTAAACTGGTAAAACAGGACAGTTGCATCAATTGAAGCTTTATTTGGTGTGCGAGTACAACTTGCGCAACAAATATGGTCTCACACCTTCAATTATTATTACAGTTATGCGATATACTGTTAATTAAAAGAGATTGGTTGCATAAACTGATTTCGTATTTGGTGTTTATGTATATTTATCAAAAGTATATATTGAATTTTTCCTATTCTCTCCATGACTGGCCAGTTTGTTTGTCTTTTTAAAATATTGCTTTCTCTTGATCTTGGTTTTCTGTTTAAAAGGCAACTAAAAAGGAAAACAGGCTGCAAGGTAGTACGGAGTCACGCGCACTTTACAACATTTATATTTATCCGGATACAACGTGTTCATTAAATTATTAGTGTGTTTATTCACATAAACAAATTTACATCGAAAAATAAGCATGATCATATAATATTAATATTAAACAGCTTGCAATTAATTTCATGTTCAAAGTAAGCCTTGGGGATGCTACCGCCCTGGCTACTGCTAACGCAAGGCTTGGAGACGTTGATGCACAGCTGACTCGACTCATTAAATTCTGGGATTCCTTGGTCCTGATACTTCAGTACCTCCGGGATAACACTGAAGCAGGGGAAGTATACCTGAACAAAATAGAAAATGAAAAATGTGCAACTCGTTTTAAAGCTTCCATTACAAAGGCAGAGGAGGTAAGTTACAATAAATCAAGCATGCGGACACATTCAGACACAATTATGTGAACTATGGGAAACATAGAAGAAATATATTAGGTTAGAATGAAAAAAGGCAAGTATCAAGTATATGGTTAAGAAATAAGAATAAAAATTGAACGCCTATTAAACATCAAAAACAAACGACATCGTTTTACACTGATTATTTGTTGGTGTTGGTCCTTAAATAGTTTGATTTATTGCAATCAATTCGTTATATCACTGCATGAAATAAGGGGTTTAATTACAACTTAAATCCGAATTAAACTATGCTTAAATTCCTAGTATAATGAGGTATCAGCAAGTTTAATTTCCCCTTAAATTTCAGATTTAATTCATCTTTAAATGGCATTCAATTTTTCACAAAATACCAAAATTTTGTTATAGTTTAAGTTTGATTTAAACTCCACTTTTACATGAAATTTAATGAACTTTTGTTAAGGTTAAGTGTGATATAGGAAAGACTGGTATCCGCTTAAATTTCACTTAAACTCCACTTTTCCATGAAATTTAATGGAATTTTATTGCGGATAAATGTGGTGTAGGAAACACTGGTGTCCGCTTAAATTTCACTTAAACTCCATTTTTACATGAAATTTAATGAAAGTTTATTGCGGTTAAATGTGATGTAGGAAACACCGTTCTCCGCTAAAAGTTCACTTAAACTTCACTTTTACATGAAATTTAATGACATTTTATTGCCGATAAATGTGGTGTAGGAAACACTGGTGTCTGCTTAAATTTCACTTAAACTCCACTTTTCATGAAATTTAATGACATTTAATTGTGGATAAGTGTGATGTAGGAAACATTGTATAGGTTTAAATTCCACTTAATTTCCAAGTCTGTGAGATATGTATTGGCATTTTTGTTGAGGTTAAAATACGGTGTAGGAAACCCTGGACTGTGCGCCTAAATTTCACTTAAACTCCAATTATTTTATATGAAATTTATGCATATAATATTGTAGCTCAGGTCACGCACAAAGTCAGATTCATCTAAGCATAGACCCTACGCTGCTTTATTTCCAATTATACATTTATATAATACTTGCACATATTCATGTTTGTTCCATTTACATCATGTATAACACGATATATAGATATTAAACTATGTAGTAGATTCCAGCGGCAATCTGTTGAGGATCCCCTTTCTGGTTCATTCCGTAGCGCACAAACTACTTGTGTTGTTGTGATATTTTTCACATACCATTCTCTGTCAGACAGTGTGTATGTGCTGAACCCATGAAACGTGTATATATGTCTGATCCGATATATGGTTAACTATTTTATATAAGACTGAGACAAGAAGTTTATGTAATTAGCTTCAAATAGCCCATGTATGTACCACCTACTGTGTTTACAACTGCCTCTCCTAGAGGCTTAGCGAAGGTGTGAACATTTCTTTCACAGATATGCTGCAACATCATATTGCTTATTAGTCAATGCACTCTTCAACAAATACATCAATTAGTAATTAATTAACCTATAGCCTGCGCATGTATCGACAAAATATTTACAGTTCATACTTTACAATATGCTACATTATGTGTATATTCGAAACACTTGATGCCACCATTACTATTCCCTTTTCAAGTTCCATATTATGTCTGTAATCACTAGTCATTATATTTAAATGTACATTACGTTTTTCTATTTATTTTACACTAATGACCTGTAGGACTCTATATTCATCATCATTTCAAACAATTATTCTAAAACACTATCGTCCAGAATTAAAATGTGATTTCTTAATTAAAATGTTCCGTATGTCCGTATGTCTTGATGTTGGAAGCGACATATATATAATACTGTAGTCCAACTCACCCATAATATATATATATAGCGAGAGAGAGAGAGAGAGAGTAAATTCAATATGAGATATCACTAACATTAAGTATTCATTAAATTGCAACATGATGTGTCATTACATGTCATTTGAATTAAATTGTAAGCATGATATCTTGGCGTTACGCACTGTATAGGAAATATATTGTTAACATTTAATTGTCTTTAAATGCCATAAAATTCAATATAAAATACCACATTTAAGCATTCATTAAATGTTCAACATGATGTATTGTTACATTTATTTGCACTACATTTAAGTATTCATTATATGTGATGTGTCATTACATTTAATTTGAATTAAGAAATATCATTAAATTGATATGTTAGGAGTTGTTTTTTGTATTTGAAATATCGTTACATTTAATTGCAATTAAATTCCACCAAATTCAATATGAAATACCACCGCTACATTTAAGCTATCATTAAATGTGCATCATGATGTATCGTTACCTTTAATTGCGATTAAATGCACTTACATTCCAAATACAAGTTGCAAACTTTTATTCGACCTTTAAGTGTAATTACATTCCAATTAAATCCCACACATGGAATTTAATAACATTTCAGCAAATTTCAGTTTTGATTAAATCCCTTATTTCATGCAGTATTAAATGCGTCGGGGACTGCGGGAGTCCACTTGGTATGCCGTTCGACTATTAATGCGGAGATCAAGGGTTCCAGACCCTCTGGAGCCACTTTGTTACTTCGGTGTATACTTATAAAAGACGCTTCCTTTAGCCGCGTCCGGACAGTCAAGTGTATCTGATAGGCTGTGAACTAGTAGGAGAAACCCTCCCCCCCCCAGGGGGAATTTTGTAGGGTATGATTTTCTGAAAGAGCATACAGTAAGTTTCAAAATGAGACATGTGTGCCATCTGAGCGTTGGGGCTTTAGTGAGTTTTGGGGGAAAACGTTGCGTTTTTAGACAAAAATCGCCGAAATCTGGAATTATTTTTTAGAAAAATAATAAAATATATTAGAACCAATTTGAATAGATGGAATCTTTCTCGGAACGCATCTCTTCGTGTCCCAAAATATAATTTGTGGATCCGATGCTTAAATATTGAGATTTTGGGTAAAAATGTTAAAAAATTGAATAAAATCGCTGATTTCTGTAATACATTGGGGATATTTAACTAAAAAATATAAAAATATCTAATACAATAGAAAAAAAATAATATTGTAACCTTTTTGGGCAGGGTAAGGTCCAGTGATTCAGTAGAAAAAAGTCCCAAACCGCATGATGTTTGGAAATGCCTTAATTTTGGGGCGAAAAATGTGTATTTTTGTCAAAAATCGCCGGAATCTGGAATTATTTTTTGAAATTAGTTTGAACATAAACTTATCAAACTGAAGCAATAGAATGTTGCACGACATACATATTCAAGTTTTTCCTGACACATTATATAACATATGTGCTCAAATATTGGCATTTTAGGGCAAAATGTTGGAAAAAATGACAAAAATCACTGATTTCTGTAATCCATTGGGTTATTGGGTTAAAATATAGAAACAAATTTAATACAATTGAATAAGGACACATTGTAACATTTTTGGATAGACAAAGGTCCAATTATTAAGTAGAAAAAATTCCCGAACCGTATGATGCTTGAAAATGCCTTATTTTTTAGGCGAAAAATGTGTATTTTTGTCAAAAATCGACGGAATCTGGAATTATTTTTGAAAATAGTTTTAACATAAACTTATCAAATTGAATTTATATAATGTTGCACAGCATACATATTCAAGTGTTTTCTTGCATCATATATAACATATCTGCTGAAATATGTTGGAAAAAAGGACCAAAATCACTGTTTCTGCAATCCATTGCGGGTATGGGGTTAAAATCTAGAAAAATATATAATACTGGTACAATAGAAAATAGACTGTAAGCTTGTAGGAGTAACCCTCACCCCAAGGGGAATTTTGTACACCCTATTTTTCTGAAAGCCCATTATGTGTAGAGCATTTTGGAACATGTACGTGTACCAACTGGCGACTTGGACTTTATCACGTTACCGGTATTTCGAACATGATACATAGAGCTATATACAGTATACGTTATAAATAGAGAAATAGTGTTGAGCGACGCTCTGCGTACGGCCACTGGGCCGACCCACAGATTTTGCGACACAACGGGACCGGTGACCAGCTGTTGGCAAAGGTCCCCAGTACATGTGGCACTCGGTCGCTAGTCCATATTAAGAGAAAGGCTACCCGAGTTCGAGTTTCGAACATGGCACATAGAGCTATATACAGTTATATAGAAGGATATAGTGTTGAACAACCTTCGGCCGATGGCCGCTGGGCCGACACAGATTGGGTGACACAACGGGACTAGTGGGCAGCCATCGGCAAAGGTCCCGGCAACGCGTGACATTCAATCGCTAGGCTGTATCAGGGGGGATGCTACCCGAGTTCGGGTCTCGAACCTCGTAACTTACCTAGAGATTTATACAGTATAGTTATGTATGTATAGAGGGAAATAGCATTGAGTAAACATCGGCTGATGGCCACTGGACCGATTCACATATTTTATGACACAACGGGACTGGTGGCCAGTCGTCGGCAAAGGTCCCCGCTATGCGTGGTACATGGTGTCTAGGCCTTATCAGGGTGAGGGCTACCCGAGTTCGAGTCTCGAACATGGCACATAGAGCTATGTACAGTTATATAGAAGGATATGGATGTTGAACAACCTTCGGCCGACGGCCGCTGGGCCGACACAGATTGGGTGACACAACGCAACGGGACTAGTGGGCAGCCGTTGGCAAAGGTCCCGGCAACGCGTGGCATTCAATCGCTAGGCTGTATCAGTGGGGAGGCTACCCGAGTTCGGGTCTCGAACCTCGTAACTCAACTAGAGCTGTATACAGTATAGTTATATATGTATAGAGAGAAATAGCGTTGAGCGACCATCGGCCGATGGCCGCTGGACCGATCCACATATTTTGTGACACAACGGGACCGGTGGCCAGCCGTCGGCAAAGGTCCCCGCTATGCGTGGTACAT
The DNA here is from genome assembly GCA_037043455.1 of Cyrtodaria siliqua. NCBI lineage: Eukaryota > Metazoa > Mollusca > Bivalvia > Adapedonta > Hiatellidae > Cyrtodaria > Cyrtodaria siliqua. Next base: position 176,933 of record JAWPHD010004107.1, read on the forward strand.
GGTCCCTAGGTCTTATCAAGGTGTGGGCTACCCGAGTTCGAGTCTTGAAAATGTAACATAGAGTTATATACAGTTAAATAGAGGGAAATAGCGTTTAACGACCTTCGGCCGATAGCCGCTCGGCCGACCCACATATTTTATGACACAACGGGACCAGTGACCAGCCGTCGGCAACGGTCCTCGCTACGCGTGGCACTCGGTCCCTAGGTCGTATCAGGGGGAAGGCTGCCTGAGTTCGTGTCTCAAACATGCCACATAGAGCTATATGGTACATAGCTTTGAACGACCCGCAGCCGACGGCCGCTGTGCCTACCCACAGGTATTGTGACCCAACGGGAACGGTGGTCAGCCGGCAGCAACGGTTCTCGCTATGCGTGGCACTCAATCCCTAGGTCGTTTCAGTGGGATGGCTTCCCGAGTTCGGGTCTCGAACATAGAACCTAGAGCTATATACAGTATAGTTATATAGAGAGAAATAGCCTTGAGCGACCCAATGCCGATGGCCGCTGGGCCGACCCACAGGTTTTGTGACTCAACGGCGTGGCACTCGGTCGCTAGACCGTATAAGGGGAGGGCTACCTGAGTTCGGGAGGAGGAGGGTGTCTACAGCCAGCTCAAAAACTAGTAAATGATGTGTGTTTCCCATTATTTCTATGTCCTTTTTAATTGTTTCCCAATACCTTCAATGCATTACAGAAATCGGCGATTTTAGTCATTTTTTCAACATTTTGCCCTAAAATATAAATACATGAGCATATATATTATATCTGATACAATAAATGACTTTGATATGTAGTGTGCAACATTTTATTGCTTCAATTTGATAAGTTTATGTTCAAACTATTTTCAAAAGATAATTGGAGATTCCGTTGATTTTTTACGGAAATACACATTTTTCGCCTGAAAATTAGGGCAATATTTTAAACATCATATGGTTCATAAATTTTTTCTACTTAATTATTGGACCTTTGTCTATCCAAAATGTTACAATATGTCTTTATTCTAATGTATTAAAAAAATTTTTTTCTAAACTTTAACCCAATACCCAAAATGGATTACAGAAATCAGTGAGTTTTGTCATTTTTTCCAACATTTTGCCCTAAAATGCCAATATTTGAGCACATATGTTATATATGATGCCAGGAAAAACTTGAATATATATGCTATACAACATTTTATTGCTTCAATTTGATCAGTTTATGTTGAAACTAATTTTAAAAAATAATTCCAGATTCCGGCGATTTTTGACAAAAATACACATTTTTCGCCCAAAAATTAAGGCATTTCCAAACATCATGCGGTTTGGAACTTTTTTCTTTTTAACCACTGGACCTTGCCCTGCCCAAAAAGGTTACAATATTTCTTTTTTCTATTGTATTAGATATATTTCTAATTTTAATTAAATACCCCCAATGTATTACAGAAATCAGCGATTTTATTCAATTTTTTAACATTTTTACCCAAAATCTCAATATTTAAGTATCAGATCCATACATTATATAGTGGGACATGTAGAGATGCGTTCCGAGAAAGATTCCATCTATTCAAATTGGTTCTAACATATTCCATTCTTTTTCTATAAAATAATTCCAGATTTTGGCGATTTTCGTCTAAAAATGCAACGTTTTCCCCCAAAACTCACTAAAGCCCCAACGCTCAGATGGCACACATGTCTCATTTTGAAGCTTAATGTATGTTCTTTCAGAAAATCATACCCTACAAAATTCCCCCTGGGGGGGGGGGGGGGGGGGGGGGGGGGGGCGGGGGAGGGGGTCTACAGCCAGCTCAAGAACTTTATGAGTCTATACTTGGAGCACTATGAAAAATAGAAATATATATTCGATACGAAGAGTGAGGGCATTTCTGTATTTACTCTTCTCTGTTCTCCTGGTCGGGTCGAACTAAAGTAAGATACTTTATATGATTATATGTATAGGGATAAAGGTATATGATTTTATCAGGCAGATGCGCACTTTTCTGCCCAATAAAGGGGTGACCAATTAAATTTTGCTTTATTAGCCACTGGCCAATAGATCAAATCAATGCGGAATCCCTCGGCGTCTATTGTACGTAGCGTTATCTGACGTCATAAAACAAACAAAAAACCAACAACATGGCGGCGTCCTCGATAAGCGTAACATTCGGAGAAATAGGTAATAATAGTAATTCATACAGAAAATGTGGATAATCTAGATGATAAATAGAATATTATGTCAATGTCTTTTACTATCAAGTTTATTAGGCTCGGCAAGAAAACGAGGAATGGCTCGGCAGAGCTTCACCATTCTTCGTTTTCTAAGCCTCGCCTAATAGACTTGATAGTAAAAGGCACTGACATAATATTCTCTATAAATGTATAGGGATAAAGGTATATGATTATATGTATAGTGTTAAAGGTATAGGATTATATGTATAGGGTTAAATGTATAGGATTATATGTATAGGGTTAAAGGTATATGATCATATGTATACGGAAAAATGTATATGATTATATGTATACGGATAAAGCTTCCAGCATAGCTCATGTATTGCTTTTGACATTTTTCATTTTCAGAAATGGAAAATATTTGATCTGCTATGTCAGAATTATATCCAAGCCTGCGACGATACAAGCAGCAACAGAGGCATCGACAAATTGTACAAGTTTCTGTCCATGCCAATCGATAGCTTGTCGGCAGACGATAAGCTCAATCGTATGCACGAGATGTTCAAAATGATTCAAGATGAAACTACTGGAAGTCTGGAGTAGACTCAGGAAATTCTTACAATCAAAGAGAACTGCACTTTTACTGTAATAATCTTTTCTTTAGATCTACTAAGTACCGCTACCAGTCGACTTATACTTATACCGGGTACTAGTCAACGGTTGCTAAGCTAGGTGTGTTTTTTGTAGGTTTATTTACTGTACTTTTTTATTAACCTTTATAACAAACCTCTTAAATGAAACGCATGTGTGATTTATGAATATATAGCAGACACTAATGAAGATATATTCAATGAACATATAAGGCAACAAAATGATCATTAATTCATGTTTCCTATTCCTCGGTTTTAACACCAAACGTAACATGAAATATTGGATTTTGTAAGATATAGTAAAGTCGTTTTAAAGGGACACTCGGCAATATTAAGGTCTGTTTTACTCATTTTAGGCAAATGTGTCATCTCTTGTTTTTCAACCCATCTCTTATTCTTGTTTTTGAAATGGTTAAGAGAAATAATGAAGACAAAATCTGCAAAGAACATAAAAGTAAGTTTAACGGAGTCAGTAATAGTTATAGGTTGCTATAATATGCCATATATTGTGTGTAAAATGGGAATAAAATTAATTATTATATTAACAAGTTGAAATGTTTCTATTTTCGCTACAGTTTTACTGAAATTCATTGCTTTGTGAACTAAAAAACGTGCTTATGGAGCATCCATTTTAACTATCACTTTCACAGCATTTTTGATTTCAACATTATTAAGCACGATTGTCGTATGTCCCTTTAAAAAATTTTTTTTTTAAAATTGTATTGTGTAACAATGATATGCACGTAAAAGGAAAGACGTTTTACACCTTAAAAGCTTTACTTGTATACATTTGTTTGCTTTTCATTTTGTGCTGTGTTTAATGTATTTAACCAGAAATTGTTTAAAAACATTATTTTAACCATTGTGTAGCCCTGCTGTTTTGTTATTTAGTCATTTTCATTTTTATTATTATACTTATTGGTTTGTTTTTCGCGAAAAGTGGTGGGTTATGTCAAAAATGTGGGAAAGCTAAGTATTTAGAAGTATGAGTTTCATGAGGAAGAAGAAGCTTTATTTCCTCGTCAGATGGGTCAGATGGTCGATGTAGAGTTCTGTGTTCTAGTGGTAGAGCGTTGGACCCATGATCCAAACGTCGTGGGTTCGATCCCCGCCATAACCATATGCGTTGTGTCCCTCAGAAAGACACTCTGCATTGCTAAGTACTGGTTCTACCCAGGAGGTCAATCAAGAAGTACCTTAGAAGCGAATAGCTTACAATAGGTATAGAATACTGTAAGATGCCATTTACAATTAAACGAACATAGTTTCATACATATTTTGCGATACATTGCCATGTATTGGTATATGCATATACTTACTGTATTACCTATGTAAAACTGTATACAGTATCAACTTACATTTTAGGAATTGTAAAACACTCTTAAAATTGCTAATGATAGGTACAACTTGTCGTGGAACATTCCAGGAATCTTAAGATCAAAACATGAAAAACTTCGATGAAAATTTGCCTAAATATAGTAAGTTGTATGCAAATACTGTTTCATCTGTTTATTTTTTATATTGCGTAAATGTCATATTCACATACTTTTATATTAATTAGTGTAGTTTCACTTTTGCACGGTATGAAGTTTTGTTTTTTTAAAACTCCGATGCATGTTGTTTATCTTTTTAATTTGCAATCTGTTCAAACATTTCGAATTGTCCAGAACTTTTAAAGTGGGAAACAGGAGTACACATCAAACAGTTATTTCCTTTTCTAAAATCATATTTTAAACTCTAAACCATCTCTATATCGTGTGCAAACAAATCGTTCAACTGAAAGATATACAACGTGTTTATGTATATATATATATAGTGCAGATATATTTTTCAATGTGCACGTGTATTGAAAACAATGAAAATTTATTTTTCTTTATGTTGAGTTGTTTGAACTAACTGACAAATAATATGACAACACGAAAATGTTACATAGCATACATCATAAGTTATTTAGATTCTTGACTAGCGACATGGTCTCACATTCCATGCCCATAATATATATTTGAGTCCCTGTCAAGAATCCAAATAACGAATTTGTCTTACGTCAACGTACAAAAATCATACCCTTTAAAACTTTTATTTTTCATTCGGTCAGTTTCCCCATATCGTGCCACATTTCATTCTCTAAACGTCGCCAAATTTAGCGCGGATTTATATTCAAAATCGCTGTTTATCACAATGCTGGTGTTTTATTATCTTAAAAATTGCAAATAACACTACTTACCACGTAAGAAGGAAAATTAGTCGATCTTTTTTTGTGTATTGAAGGTATGAGGCACACACGGAGAAATCTTCAAATGTTACAGAGTACCCAAATGCCGAATTGTCGGAACCAATCAGACGTATTCCGTAGTAGTGTCGTATAATATTTTTTGAAATATCTTAACATTTTAATGTTTAAAAAACTTGCCTTATATAAGATTCGAACCCTGAACCTTCGGTTCGGTAGACATATAGCAGACGACGCTCTAACTTCGCCAAAGGCGCAATTGGTTTGTTTCCGATAATTTGGCATGTGATCGATCTCTGAACTACATGAGACGTAAACATGGGCTCATGTCTACGGTACATTGACAAATTAAACTCCGATATTTTCGTTGACATATGACAACTTGTATTATTTTTCTTTAAATTTTGTTCTTACTTTGTAAGTAACCTGACGAAATGTTAACTTGCAGTCATGTATTTTGACGTATGTCTCCGAAAGCTTTAAGCACCTTGTATAGATATGACCTTTACATATAAAGGGTTAGGTGAGGTTTTAGTTTCACTAATTTATGTTTTATCTTTATTCATGAAGTCATTATGCGATTAATAAAATCGTGTGTGCAAGTGGTATAAAGTTTGTCTGAATACAAAAATATGCATTTGATTTAACACAATTATATGTCTTGTAATATGAATTTCCCTCTTTCCCTATGCACTGGAGAATTTTTTTCTTTATATATTCATTGTGCTACAAAATAGATTTCGATACGATCCTCCCACCTGCTACTCTCCATCTACCCCACGTAACACACATATACAATACACACACATAAACACACACATACGCACACACACCCACGCACACACGCACACATATCGTTAAATAAAAGCAAAACACATGTTGCACACATATCGTTAAATAAAAGCAAAACACATGTTGCTTATTTGAAAAACATTCCATAAATATATGACATTAGCTTCATTACGTTTCTGATAGCTATACAGCAGACAGTGAGTACATAATTATAAAACTGATTGTTTACCAAGATGATCATGCACATGAAAGATATACTATACAGAACCAGGAAGCTATACTTATACTCCCTGGCAGAACTATAGATGGGGAGGAATGAGACTTTTATCGCTTGCCTGTCAAGTGATGCATCCTGCATTCTATGTATTCTAAAATTGTATCGAATGTATAATTGTTTCCAAACTGTACACTTAAGGTAGAGTGTTAGAAACCCAGTAAAGTATTAACATTCACTTGATTGATCTGTTAAAACAATTAGCGTTAAGAAAACATATTCTTCTATTTGAAAGTTGTCTCTCTGGTACGTTCGTATCATTTTCATTCTTGCAAGCGAGTAAAGCGACTGGAAAATAACGTACATATAAGAAACGATTTCCATTTGGCGGCATTTATGCGGTTTTAAACGCCAGTGATGAATGGTAAACTTATATAAAGAACTAGCATGACCTTAAAAATGCAAAATATTTAAGTGGTTCAAATCTTGTTTGCATGTTATATACTACCGGAAAAAGAACCGCAACTCGGGAATTCCCGCTATATATTGTACGTATAATATGCTGCTTTTAATCGAATGATACTTGGCTACATAAGACTTTTACTTTCGGAAAAAATGAAAACAAACAAACACATAATACATCAAATGTTATCCCTTCAATATAAAAAGCGTTTGTCTTAAGTAGGTGAACATATGTTTGCACCTTACATTGAATACAGTACTGAAGTGGTGCACATTTTCAAAGCGGAAATTCAACATTGATAAAAGTGTAATCTGATTAAAACGTCTACAACAGCACAGTTTTGTCCTTTCTTTAACTAGCTGCAACGCTTTTTAACAAAACATCTTGGGATTTCTCTGAAATATTACGTGGAATTAACTGTGCGGTATATACAGTATATAGTGGAAATTACCGAGTTGCGTTTCATTGTTCGTTTAGTATATAATGCTCATCAGAAACAAATATACACATATGTAAGTTGTATCCTTATCGGAGGCATATTAACTGTATCGTATACCGTATAAATTACGATTGCTTAATATAATAAAGCGGTGTCTTTAGCATTATCCGTTTTGTGTCGTTATTTATTATGTGCTTTATGTGTATGATCATTACGTGGTCCGCGTATTAACTTTCATACCTCATCCACCCCCTTCTCGAAGAAGTCTCGAAGAAGCAAAAACGGGGTTGGTTGGGGTATGAAATAAAACCTAAATTTCGGCTTAAAAAGTTCAGTAAAAGTTGTTTTTAAACGTGTTTTATTATCGCAATATCCGTTATAACATCCTGATAATATAAACTTTCCCATCGCTGAATGGATTTAAGGCGGAACCACGTAATGAAAACAATTTCATGTTATGTGGTATAACATCCGAGTAATAAACATCTGTGAGTTAACACCACATAGCAGATCGTGAGTAATATTGAAGTGACACACGTCTCAGAAATAATATTAACCCAAACATGTTTACTTTAGATTACATAACAAGAGACCCATGAGCTCGGGGGACTGTATCGCTCTACTTGCTAAAGAGGCCATGACAGCAAAACTTGATAAATAAGAAAAACAAACTAACATAACCAATAAAACAAGTTTCAAAAATAAAATGACCCTTTGGCTTACGAGAAGAAGTCGTTTAAAGGTTGTTGTGTTTTTAGTAACGGTGGCCATATATGTTGACGGACCGTGACGATGTGTATACATCTGAGAGAGGACCATGCACTGATGATTCTTGTGAAGTTTCAATAATTTTTATTTCGCAGTTCAGGAGAAGTCGTTTAAGGGTGTTTCTATTTTAGTAATGGCGGTCATATTAGTTGACAGATCATGACAATGTGTAAAGATCTGAGAAAAGACCACGCAATAATGCTTTCTGTGAAGTTTCATTACATTTGAGATGTTTCATTAAATTCTACCTAGTGCTTCAAGAGAAGACTTTTTTTAAAGATTGTCTGTTTGTGTGTAACTGCGGTCATATATGTTGACGAATATATACTTTTATCACATGGAACTGCTTGTATTCCGTATAATATACCCATTACGTATTTCCTTATATTAACCATGTGAAATACAAGGCGACCGAATCAGGCGGTCGTTGAAGTGCAGTGTCAGTACGTTCGTTTAGTCAATGTCCCGGAACACCCGTTTAGTCCGTGGAGTCCTCGGATTTAGCACTGAATCGGCGATGTTGTGAGGGTAACAGTCCGCCGTATGTAGATTCACCACAAGCAATAATGAGTAGTTTCTTGTCGTTTTTGAGCCATGTGATAAAAAGGATCTGGCACTCGTTGTCATTTCATGCAAAATTGTATTAAACTCGTCCAGGAATTTGAGGCTCGCTTAATAACAAATTCCTGAACTCGTTTAATAAAATTTTGTATGAAATGACGACTCATGTCAGATCCTCTATATCTGAGATTGAACCCAGCGGTTCCAGAGAAGAAGTTGTTTAAAGAGTTTCTGGTTTTAGTAACGGCGGTCATATGTGTTGACGGATTTATACTAATCTAAGAGCGAACCACGCAAGGATGCTTCCTGTAAAGTTTCGTCAAATTCTACCCAGCAGTTCACGAGAATAAGTCGTTTAAAGATCGTTCTACTTTAGTAAACGTGGTCAGATTTTTGACAGATCGGGACGATTTGTATAAATCGTAGAGAAGACCATGCAAGGACGCTTTCTGCGGGGATTCGCCAAATTCAAAACAGCAGTTCATGAGGAGAAGTCGTTTAAGGTTCCTCTAAACCCTCTAAATGAAAAAGAAAGTAAATTTAGTTTTATATGTGATATTGTTGGAGTTTGTGCATGTTTTGCATATCATTTTAAGCGTCTTCGAACCAAGATTTTGAAAATAATAATGTTTTTGCACAATTTCTTTATTATTATTAATATTTTGTAAAAATGTAACCGTAATTTGAGCATCATACGACGGAATCTCAAGTTCCTTCAAAATGAGAAATAAATTAAAATTCATAATGAAAATAATTCTGTTTTGATATACTGAAGGCTGTGCCAAGCCGAAAATCCCATGCCAACTAATATAACGTTACGTATTTTGACCTCGAAAGTGATCTCGTGTTGAACTGCATGTCGCCATTTTTTGCCCTAGACAGTGGTGATGCATATTAACCAAATACACGCGTTTAAGTGAAGTTTCTAGTAAAAGATGAATTTGCAATATATCATCCTTGTTATATTTAACCATACCGTCAATACTGTTCTTTGATCGGACATGAGATGTCGCTTTATGTATAGGTTCGCCGACGTTTGTTTACAAAAGTTTTCTGGCTTCGCTCTGTTTTGACGAAATTGTATTCTTACGCCAGAAATAGTCTTCTCAAACTCATCGAGTAAGATGGGGAGTTTTTCTCAATTTTAATAAAGTTTTCTATTTCCGTGTTTATTTAAGATCATACGCATCCTAATTTTCTATAAATATTACACAGTTACTACATCCTTTAATATTTTCACATTTACGACGTGCACCTGCAACGTGGGACCTACTTTTTCGGTTATAATTTCCGGTGTATGTTATTCGTATGTTATTTGGCACTTCCGAAATCGCGAAAAATATGATAATATTGCAAATTTCTTCTGGATATGGACGATTTCTGTACAGCATTTGACAAAGCAAGGTAGCTATATGATTGTTTCACCTAGCTTAAGTTGGTTGCTTATGCGATCGCTTCCCGATCAGCATGAAATATTCATAAAACCGTACTCATATCCAGCTGTCAAACCTCCATAATATCCCGTGCAAGCATGCACGTGAAGATATAAAAATAGTCATAAAAATAGGCCCAAATTGTAAATATATTTGAAAATATAGGTGTTTTAGTTTTATAAATTATGGTTATTGTGACATTGAATTTTGACAAAATTGAAATGGCACTGCCTGAGGTAGACATTGAAGTTGACTTCTTCATAATTATTTTGTCCAAAGCCGTAAAATAAAAAGAACTTGAGATTCCGTCGTATGATGCCCAAATTACGGTTACATTTTTACAAAATATTAATAATAAAAAAAAAAATTGTGCAAAAACATTAATATTTTCAAAATCTTGGTTCGAAGACGCTTAAAATGATATGCAAAACATGCACAAACTTCAACAAAATCACATTTAGGGGGTTTAGAGGAACCTTAAAGATCGTTATACTTTAGTAACCGTGACCATATTTGTTCAAGGATTGGGACGATTTACAAATCTGAGACAGGAACATGTAAGGATAATTCCTGTGAAGTATCGTCAAATTCCAAATTGCAAATTTAAGAGAAGATGCTGTTTGAAGCAAAGTTAAGGGAAGACGAATGGACGTACGACGGACAACAAGCCATCCCATAAGCCGATGACCAGCAGAGCTTAATAATAGGAGAATAAAATAACAGGCCTGTAGTGAGATTTGAAAAATCCAAGAAATATAAAACGATCTGACAGGGAAAGTAGCATTCAAGGAGGACAGTCAACCACAAAACACAGACACAAACACGCAAACAAACAAACAAAACGGCAAAAGTAATATTAAATGCAAACGACATCACAAACACAAAAGGGTTGACAATAGTGCTACAGCCTTGGAAAGATAGTATGCAATTGATCATGACCAAGAATCTTACGAAGTTTATAAATCACATCACCATAGAAGTCATGTTGTGATAGTCCTCGTCGCAGAAGAGTCCTTAAATTACTTTTATATTTGGAAAGATCAGGGTTACGATGTTTATGGTAACGGTAACCCTGATTGAGTAGCTTTTTAGTTATACAAAGATTACGAATATTAAAATCCTCAACTAGAGTACAAGCTCTTGAAAAACGAATAAGTTGAGACACGTACAACCATAAGAAGTTGCTCGGGGAATATCCCCATCCAAGTTGTCAATATGACCATCATAACCATTTTCGATAGAACTTGTCCTAGATCTGATTATACAATAAATATTCTGGTACAATTTGTTAGGATTGGATGAAAAAATGAAGTGCTATGTAGGTAACACGGTTTAAAAACATATATATTAGTTTTATCGATACATGGGCATATAACTAACTTTGATACCATCGGAAATTCGGTTTGAAAACTTGTCAGAGATCTTATCATTTTGTTGTATAGTAACAATGCCACACCGTACAACCGGCAATCCCAATGGCTGTAGGCTCACGCGATATCAGCTCGCAGATGTTCAGGCCATTTGACGAGTGGGTAAGATTTTTTGTTAATTTAACATCAGGATGCAATTAATTCAGGAAAATCACTACTTAGGTTTGTTGCTAAATGCTTTATATCTTGATAAAATGTTATCAGAATCATTCCACGTTTAAGCGGTTTTACCGCGTTCCGAAATGCAAATGTTTAGATTTTATCATGAACATGATGACATTCGCTCATATTATTGTATCTCTTTGATGTTTTAGCTTAGTTTCACATTACGCATTAACACATCAATATTTGGTGGTTATCAGTCAGTGGCGATCCCGATAACATGTACAATAACGTTGTATATTGCAAATAAGGCTCGATCTTTATAAATATTGCTGAAATATAAGTCCATTTTAGTTGCATAAACATAAATCTAAATGGCCAAGTCATTCCGTATTTGCATTTAGACAAGTGTTCAATGTTTTACTAAATCTCTTTCCATAATTGCAATGTAAGAGCAATATCTCGCTCTCGTTTGAAATCCAGCATCTGAATTGATTTGAAGTCCCTCTAGCAACAGCCAAAACATGAGAAATCTCCATATACATACTTTTGAACCCCTTGGCACAGCCAATTTTGACCCTTGAAACTTCGTTTGTTTAACTTTTGTAGTCTAGAAGTTGGCAATCAGTTATAAATAGAAAATACGTCAAAATGTGTCCAGCGGTTCATGAGAAGAAGGTTTTGAACATATATGGTAATGACACCATTTTGGATGTCGCACTGACCTAATTTGTACACATTGGGAAGGCACTGCACTCAGTGTCATCCACCTGAAATTTGGTTAAATTGGTCAAGCTGTTTCTGAGGAGATGTTGTTTACAAATGCCCTATATAAGTCTATTTTAAACATGTAAAATCTCATATACAAACTTTGGAACCCCGGTGCACAGCCAATGTTGACCCTAGGAACTTCATGTGTACAACTTTTGTAGTCTAGGAGTTCGCAATCATTTGTAAACTAAAACCGTCAAAATATTATGTCCTTGAGAAGAAGATGTTTAAGGTTTTGACCATATATGGTAATGGCGGCCTAATGTGTACAACTTTGGAAGGCAATGACCTCAGAATCATCCATGTGAAATTTGGTCAACATTTGTCAATCGGTTTCTGAGGAGATGTCGTTTACAAATGTTGACGGACGGACGGACGGACAGACAGACAGATGACTTATACGGATGCTGGGCGAAAAACAATCAAAACAGGTTAGCTGAGCATTCGGCTCAGGTGAGCTAAAAAGCTCTGATGACCTTCGGCCAGTGGACAGATACACATTACTCCAGATGTAAGTCAACATTTGACAGTATATATAACTAGGTTTACAATAGTAGATAAAACTAGGTTCAAACAGCTGTCAAACGTACAATCATTATCAAATATATGGTTCACGTTTCCATAAAAAACGAATGATTTTAACAAAAGAATGCCACGATAATTACTGCTGTCAGTGTTAGCCATCTGATGAATGAAGATGTCAACGATGGTAGCATGAACTGTAAAGCAGGATAGCATTTTGTTTTAAAAGCCAGTATAAAGTTTATTTGTGGACATACAGACTTGATAGTTTGCATAACTGGCCCTTAAACATTGATGTGTTAATGCGAAATGTGAAACTAAGCTAAAAACATCAAAGAGGTACAATTATATGAGTGAATGTCAACATGTTCACGATAAAATCTAAACCTTTGCATTTCGAAACGCGGTAAACCGCTTAAAACTAGTATGATTCCGATCATATTTTACCAAGATACAATTAAAGCATTTAGCAACAAACCCAAGCAGTCATTTTTGTGAATTAATTGCATCCTGATTTAAAATTATAAAACAATTTATCCACTCGTCGAATGTCCTGAACATCTGCGAGCTGATATCGCGTGAGCCTACTGCCTTTGGGATTGTCGGTAGTACGGTGTGATGCTAAATTATGATATTTTCGAAAATTTAAGGGCCATAACTCTGCTATTAGTGATTAAATCAGGATGGTTCAAGAACTCTTATGGATATATAACTACTGTGTAAATTTGGGTAAGATCGCATGACAAATGACGAGCTAGTGTGCCCAAAAGAAGGATAAAAATATCGGACACAAAACACAAAAACAAACACGCAAACAGACAAACGAAAAGGCAAAAGTAATTAAAAATGCAAACGACATCACAAACACAAAAGGGTTGACAATTATTATATTAGGCGATTATTATACTTGTTTGCCAATTTAAAACGGAGAATAACATAGCTATTAGCAATCGAATAAGCCTGGTTTAAGAACTCGTCCGAGATTTTATGTATATAAGTAGTAAACTTTATTAATACAAAATACCAAATGGCCTATCAGTATACAATACAAAACACATCATTATTATACTTTAACAGTCAATGACTTGCTGGCATCTTTTTTACCTGTATATATAATATATTCATTATTGTCCATCTGATGAATACATATAAAAAGCCTTAGGCAAATCAATATACATATACTAAGTTAAATTAACGAAATGATAACAATAATTACAATAATAGATATTCCAATGCAATAGGACTACTCAAAACTATTTAACCGCATGCAATGATGTTAAAATCTAGGTTACAGTCCTAGACAACATTCCATGTAAATATATAATTCGTTTTATATTTGATTTAATCATGACACATCAAATCTAGATCTTGCCGAAACGAATGTAAGAAATTGGATGTATAGACTAACGCATAAACAAAACATCATTTATGTTTACAAAAGAAAATAAAGAAATAGATAAATAAATAAGTAAAAAAGAGTATGATAATGGACCTTTGGAAACGGCCGAGCACGACACATACGAAATATTGCAGTCTCGGTTTGATTGAGACTGTTCATGAGCGGTAGTAAAATATGCTAGCTACCGCTCACGCCCTCTAGCCCCGGGTTGAGCAGAACTCAATATTAATAAAATCAATAGTACAAAAGTTTAACCATCCCGAAGAAGTTAACAAAATATTCAACATATAAAATAGCATACATTTCCTAATCTCATTCAAATTAATTCAAAAAAAACATACTATTTCTCTTCAAGAATGCTTTGTGTGTATAGTTTGTAATATTTCTTATCGTTTTAACATTTTCATTTTTCATTAATTCTATAAATTTTGGAATATTCGGGCGTTTTCAATAATAAGCTTTACTATATTGTACACTAAGATCAGAATAAAGAGGACATTCTAGTAAAAAATTAAATTCATCTTCTAGAGTGTTACATATTTGGTATGTTCTTTCATTTAATGGAATCTTATTTGGTTTATGCCAACGGCCTGTCTCGATGTCTAACCTGTGAGATGACACTCTTAATCTTGTTAATGCAAAGCGAAACTTGTTTATTGTAATTTTGTCTAAATACCTTTTAAAGCTAAACTCGGAGAAAAGTTTATAGCTTCTAGCTCTAGTAGAGTTTTCAATTTGTTCGGACCAGTTTTGTTTAAAACAATCTTTTAACCTTTGCTTAAATAACTATAAACACATTTACATTTTCCACACCTTGGTTTAACCACACATGATAGAAACCCAAATCTTCTAACATATTTTTCATATTTGTTGCCCATGATGATTTATTTTGATTGTTTTGCATATCAGCTAACCTCATGTTGTACGTAAGTTTTACATATTTAGAATCGCTGCATCTCAAAATCTTAAACCAATATTTTGAATCAAATCTGCGTTGCCTCATAGACATTCTACCCAGCTCACCATAAATAAAATTATTTTGGGTTTAATTTTAAAACCTAACAACATTTTGCAAAATTTTAAATGTACACGTTAACTTTGATTATCTTGTATATATCCCCAGACTTCTGATCCATAACATAATATAGGCGATACAAGTTTATCAAATAACTTACCTTACTGATATATCTGTAAATGTATATAGATAATTGTTATGTTTAAACATTGCTTTTAACGCCTGTCCTGATAATGTATCGCATGAAATATGAATCAGAAAATATAACTCCTCTGTAAGTTTGGCTGAGATCAGATGGCAAATGGAGGGTTTAGAGAGTCCACCAGGCAAAATAATGCATTTTTGTCAATTCAAGGACAGATAACTCAGCTATTAGAAATCGAATCTGGCCGGTTCGAGAAATCGTCCAAGATCTTATGTATATAATTATGTAACTACTGTGTTAGTTTGGTAAGGATTAGATGAAAAATGGAGGGTCTAGAGTGTGGATAAGGCACAATATGGCATGTTTCAATAAATCAAGGGCCATAACGCTGATGTTACTTAACAGATATAGCTGGTTTTCGAAATCGTCCGAGCTTTCATCATTATTAGCATTCTGTAAACTTTGATGAAATCAGATTCAAAATAAAGGTGCTAGTGTTGAAAATGCCAAATATAGCATATTTTCCTTAAATCAAGGGTCATAACTCTGATGTTTATTATTCCATGAAATTGTTTGGTAGCGTGGCCTTTTATCAACATACTCCTATGCGAAGCACCGAGTGGGGAGTTTTGGGAGTAGGTGTCTCCCTTCAACAAGTGAGGTGTGTGGGACTCCCGCGATATATTTTTTCATCTTTGGACCAAAATGGTGCTCGTACAAGTGATATTTGTCAGGAATATAGCGACATTTCACAAACAAATTGTAATATTCCACCATTACCCCCATCCCCGTTCTCATTTCTATTGCATTGTTCAACTTTTTAGGATATTTTTATTTCTTTATTTATTTTCCAAGTTACTCCAGGGAGTAAGGGAGTATGCCACGCTACGCCTTTAAAGCAATTTCATTATGCGCAGTGCAAAATAACTCAGATAAGGTATTTAACATTATTTTTTTAAAAATGTAATACATAATTTAATTACCATGAGCCTTCAATAAGATAATATTCCAAAAGTATATATATGAGCCCTTTTAGTTACATCTGGGGTGATAATTGAAAGCCCTGGTCAGTGCTGTAGTGTTTATACCTTAATTACAGCATTAATTTAACATTAATTTTTAAAAATGTAATACATAATTTAATTACCATGAGCTTTCAATAAGATAATATTCCAAAAGTATATATATGAGCCCTTTTAGTGATATCTGGGGTGATAATTGAAAGCCCTGGTCAGTGACTGTAGTTTTTATACCTTAATTGCAGCTGAAAACAAATCATCACCCAATGTCCTAACTTCATAGTCTGTATGCCTCTTCTCAAAGCACCTACGACTTTTCTACACTGTATACTACACTACCACATAATCTTATCAAAGAAAAATTGCTTCGGCTTATTCAGAAGACATTTGCTAGAGAAGATACAACTTTTCTAGCTTGTAATAATGTCAGGGCTTTCTTTACTAACGCCCCCATTGATAAGTATAATATGTGGACTTGTACTGATGTTTGTAGAGCCTTATCTTTTCTTCTGGATAACATCTTTATAAGATACGGTAAAACTATTTACCGCCAGGTTGTTGGTATTCCTATGGGTACTAATTGTGCGCCACTTGTTGCGGATTTGTTTTTGTACTGCTATGAAAGAGATTTTATGTTGAGTGTGTCACCTGCTAGCCAGGGTGAAATCATTGATGCCTTTAATAATACTTCTCGGTATCTTGATGACATACTCAATATTGATAATCCGTTCTTTGCTCATATGGTTACTAACATTTATCCACCAGAGCTCACGTTGAATAAAGCCAACAGTTCGGATACAGTAGCAGCATTTCTCGATCTTCATCTCTCGATTTCAAATGATTGTATTCATACTAAAATCTATGATAAGAGAGATGATTTCAATTTTAACATCGTTAACTATCCACACCTGGATGGAGATGTACCTCGTGCTGCCTCATTTTGGGTGTATATCTGCCAGCTCATTCGATTTGCTAGAGCGTGTAATGATGTTATAGACTTCAATGATCGAAATCAAGTTATTACAAGTAAACTTCTTCAGCAGGGTTTTCCTTATCACAAACTACGTAGATCTTTCTCTAAATTCTACCGCCGCAACGAGGGCCTGCTGGAAAAGTACAACACCAACCTTAAAACACTTCTGCGACTTGGCATATCACAACCATCATTTTATGGAGATGTGGTCTATAAACTTCGAAAGTTAAAGGGGTCTGACGGGTTTCCTGACCGCTTTACAAATTTAATTTAACCCCTCGTCGTAGGACTATAACAGTCGTGGAATAAATACTCGACAAAAATAATCAATTCGCCTGGAGTATTTTTAATGGAAGTTCATTGCTTTGTAATATTATTGATGTTTGTTATGCTTGTAATCTCATTGACAAGGGGGGAAATATAAATATATCACAATAATTTTAGATGATATTCTGAGCATTTGTTTTTTAAAATTATCAGTTTGTCAGCAATAGTAAATTCATATTGATAAGAGAGGCTTAAATCCTCTCTCTCTCTCTCTCTCTCTCTCTCTCTCTCTCTCTCTCTCTCTCTTTCAAACAAGGTATAATACTATTAAACTAATCCAGACTAGGACACGTATCTTTAGCAAGTCTAAGCCGTTAGCCGATGTTTTAAAAATAGCTTTCTATATTTAGCTGCTTCATCATTCGTCTCGTTCGAAAGTATTTGAAGCTAGAGCAAAAACATGATTTCCTAGAACAATATACTCGCATTTAAAACATTAGAATATCAAGCATCAAAGAAACCATAGACGAGGACACAAACAGTATTGTATGTACATTGGTCAATAATATCCTAAATATATCAGTATGTGTCTTATATGTTACATAAAGGTCGGTATAAAGTTAAATGCCAATAAATCGAGGGCATTAAACGCTGCGTTAAATTCAGTGGAACAAAGCACCTTATTATAAACATAAGGTTTTGAGAAATCATTATAACAACCACATAAACACAGCCAATGAACACCTGCTACCTAAATAATACACATTACATAGTATACATGCACATATAGTTAAAAAAACAACAGTTATTTAAACATAATTTTATTATCATATCAGGACATTTGCTGCAAAACGTGCATTATAAAATACAATTTTTCCCGTTAATTACTTGTCCTTTCATTGCACCCACAACTATATTCGCCGGCTTCCTAAATAACAATGCGTCTATTGTGATAATCACTGCAAATACGCATACACATTTAGTGCAGCATACGAGTATGTCTATAACTCAAGCAGACGGAACGAACAACTAACCACTAGGTTATATAGAAGAAGAAGAAGATTTTATTCATAAATCAATAGGCCATAGGCCCGTGAGATACTACAAATGCATATACACATAGAACATATGACATAGCAATAAACATATTTACAGTTCTAAGTATCTACATGAACATTTTTTCTGCTATAAACATAATATTATATTATTTGTATTCCTAATTAATAGAAATAACGGAGAAGGTGATACTGTTGTGATGTTACAACGTATTGCAAAACATTTCGAACAGAATTAATATAGCAATCCCAAGGTGGTAGTGCCCCACAAATACAGCAGGATTGGTGATTTGGTCTGTCCATACCTAACGCGCTCACTGCATCCGTACGGCACCGCCACCTGGGTAATTAACGGCTGTAAATAGTATTTATGTTAGCTATATTTGCAAACTAATGACACCATTCAAAATAAGTTTAATATAAAAACAACTGTAGTTATAACACTTTAAAGTTGGAAATTTAATTACCTACATATTTACAATTATATACGACTTAAATAACATGCATATATCATCAATAAAACAAAGTTACACTAATTGGATGTCAAATATGGATTGAGAAGATTTTCATTATATGGTCAAATAATCTGTTTCTTTACTTCAAAACATTTTCCTTTTCGCTACTTAATAGCTGTTTTAGCTTAAATATACGTGGTCTTGTCCAAAAATACCCTTTTATGTGTATTTTACGTATGTTTTTAAATAAAGAACATTCTAAAATAAAATGATACTCATCTTCAAGCTTATTACACGTAATACATTTTCTTTCGTCACGGGGAATACTATGTGGTCTGTGCCATCTACCTGATTCAATTTCTAGACTATGCGATGAAACAATTAACCTAGTCATTGCAAATCTAAATTTTGGAATATTTACACATTGAAGAAAGAACTGATAGTTAAAAGATACTATTTCTCAAAAAAATAACGCTCTGGATGAATTTTCTACACATTCATGCCAAAGCTGAAAATCATTATCATAAAGGCGTTGCTTAAAAGTATAAAGGAAAGTTTCAACATTTCCTACACCCTGAGCGAGCCATACATAATGACAACCCATGGAGGACAACAGCTTATGGACGAGAGTAACCCATGACACTTTATTTGGGTATTGTTCACTATCACGCATTAACATGTTATATACACATTTACAATACTTAGTATCATTCCTTTGTACAATTTTAAACCAATACTTGATTATTCTATAATATCTAATGCTTGTCATACTAAATCTACCCAGGACACCGGACACAAAATCATTTTGGGTAGGACGTTTAATTCGTAAAATACGTTTATAATATAATGTATAAATACGTTCAATATTCTGAGAATTATGAAAGCCCCAAACTTCACAAGAATAAGTTAATATAGGTAAAATAAGTTTGTCAAAAATCTCCAATCTTTGTTTAATCGAGATATCTGAAAATTTCATCAGAAGTTTGCTTAGTTTGAAAATAGCATTCTGTGCTTTACCAGCTAAGTTAATTTGTGTTTCGCTAAAAGATCCACCTTGTGAAAAAACTATGCCAAGGTATGAAAACGTTTTGACTATTTTTAGATTCACACCATTAAAAACACAATTTAAGTTTCTTGGTAACATTCCCGCTTTTCTAAAAATAATTACTTTGGTTTTATTAACATTAACTTTTAGTTTCCATCTCTGCTAAAAATCATATAATATATCAAGACCCTTTTGAAGACCTTCAGGTGTTTCAGAAAAAATAACTATATCATCAGCGTAAAGCAAAATGAAATTTTTCGTCATATATATATCAATGCCATCAAATCCATT